>JAEUYN010002125.1:0-64662 GCA_018257835.1 Euura lappo | reverse complement strand
AAGCACCAAATAAAGGAACGATAGTGGCTATATGGTTAACCAACCAGTGGCCAAAAAAGGAAAAAAGAAGAAGAAGAAGAAGGTTCAGCAGTGGTAAAATCACTGCTGAAATGGACTTCACTGATACTCCAGTGAAAAAGGGTTCAAGTCACTGTTTCTGCAGTGAAATACCAAGTCACTGATTCAATTAGTGAAATTTTCACTGATTCAAATTTAGAGAGTAGCTATGCGTATAAAATTTCGACTGTACATATGCTGTATACTACACCTGAATAAATAATACAATATATCTAAAAGCATTTTCCGAATTAAATAACAAAATTTGTGACCCCCTTGTTTAAGTTATGTTTTACAACTACAAAATTAATACCGCTTTCTGAGATCTGAAAAGAAAAACACAAAAATTCTATGGATGATGTAAAACTCGGCCTTCATCAAGAATATAGACAGCATTTGTCCTATATTTGATTTGTTATATTTTCCGATGAAATATTGCTTGATTGGAATTTTCTGTCTTATTTTCCAATAATCAGTATTGCTGTATGTACGGAATGATTAAGGAAAAGAAACAGAAAATACCAGCATTGTAGTATGAAATAGTATATTTGTGCGTCAAGGGAGCAAAGTATGTTTCCGCGCCCGAGCGTGTAGCTTGCTGCCCGAGTGGAGGGGAGACTCGGCGAGCCGAAGGCCTTCGGCTTACACATTGAGATATACCGGTCTCTCTCCCCTAGCGGATCCGTTTACACCGTTAATCTGAGTGTTTTTTTGGTGTATTTTTGGTGAGGTATAATAATGGTGTAAATTTGGCCGCATTGAGGTGTAACACTACTTTACGTCCATTATTACACCAGAAGTACACGGTGTAATTTTGAATTTTCCATACCGTTTTTACACCGATTTTACACCCACCTATTTTACACCGATTTTGCACCGATTTTACACCCACCCGTTTTACACCGATTTTACACCGATTTTACACCCACCCATTTTACACTGATTTTACACCGATTTTACACCCATTTCACATAGAACGGATTTAAAAAAAAAAAAAAAGGGATCCCTGAGTCGGGATCGAACCACCGTCCTTCGAAATTGCAAGCAGTGACGCTACCGTCTGAGCTACGGAACGTCATAGTAATACCTCCAAGTTTTTGCTTCATAAGCTTTGATATGATTGTGTTTGATTGACATTTTCTTCAAAGAAGTTGGTACACTTCGATCCAAATAGATAAGGTGTGCAATTGGTGTATAATCGGTGTAAAACGGGTGGGTGTAAAATCGGTGCAAAATCGGTGTAAAATAGGTGGGTGTATAATTGGTGTAAAAACAGTATGAAAAATTCAAAATTACACCGTGTACTTTTGGTGTAATATTGGACTCAAGATGGTGTTTTACCGAAATAACACCAAATCTACACCATTTTTAACGGTGTATTTTCGGTGTATTTTTGGCGTAACCGAATCCGCTAGGGTCGCCCATCATATTTCACCACGAGAGGGAACGAGATGGCATATACTCAATGTATGCGGCTCTCGCGTTCACTCTTCGGCTTGGGTTTTCAGCCACTTCCCTCGATATATAGTATACGCTGTACGATGGTGATGTCTGGGGAAGCTGGTTGATTTCAACGCGAGCATTCCTTCAGACAATATTTTGTCATCACTTTAAGCCAATCCAAAATTCAATTGCATAAAAGTTATCACCATACGAAATAACGATTGTTCATCGGAATTTATATACTAGAATGAACTACCTATACATATAAATTATTTATAGCTGTTTATTGTTTCAAGTCAAAATCGTCATCTTTTTCTTCGTTCATCTAATTTTCGTTTGATTAGAGAAAACAAATACAACACTCAGAGACCACGTGCGAGATATTTTTCTAGATGCTGGCGGCTGACTTGCACCCTTTATGCGGCACGGGTTCGCCGACAAAGAATTGAATGCCTCGTGAATGCTGACGAAAGAATACATGATGATCGTTATATAAATCATATCCGACTGGCTAGTGTTTTTTGTTTGTTAACTTGCTTCTGATTCACCACTTAATGTTCCTCGCTCGTACATGACAAAAATTATGATTGGAAAAAGAAGAAAAAATATTCCAAATATTATTGATAAAGATTGTTTACTTTGCATAAACTTAAGAAATTGTACGTTGATACAGTTATTCAAGTAGTATCGAAACGGGGTAAAAGCTAGCGGAACATATGTGAGAAGATGAATTATTTCTACTTTTGTGTTTTTTCTTTGGCACGTGCCTGTTATGGCCAGTATTAAAAATTCTAAGAATTTCAGTCGTCAACGTAGAAACAATCATGTCAAAGGGTGAATTTTCGAAAATTCGACAAGCTAACAAAAGTAATGTAGATCCCCATTAGTAAAAAAAAAAAAAGATGCACATAATTCTTACATAATGCCGGCGTTTGATATTCGATTTATTCTAAAAACCCTCCCATCCAGTATCCGCTGGTTCTGAGGAAGATTTAGCCTCTCGTCGCCACGTGGCCGCGGCCTTGGAGGCATTTTAACAACAAAATCGACTTTATATTGTTTGTTCGACAATCACTTCACGCCACAAACTTAGTAATAGTCCACTAATAGTTACAAACGGTAGAAAATAAAATGACAATGCACAAAGTTTTCACTGTATCACGGGCTTTATCACGATATAGTTACACTAGATAGTCGAAAACAAGTAGTAAAATAATAAATAAGAATATTTTTATGGAAAGTCCATCGATAATTAATGAATAAAAACAGAATGCAAAATATTTTTTAACAAAGCATTTTTTTTCTCCCCACAGTTTTAACAAAGCATAGCTGATCAAGCACACAAGACAAAAAAAATCCTTGTTTCCTGTTAGAAGACTCGCGGAGTTATGAATGAGTTCGCGACGTTAGTTACGATGTGTTCTTAACAGCAGGGTGGCAACCTCCGGAACAAACATAGGTAAATTCGGTTACTCATGCGGTCAGAGTAGCGAGCTACTTCGGGGGCCAATAATATCGTCCGATTCACCAGAAACAACCAATCATCAGCCACAGGTCTATTGTTGACTGCGTAACCGAAGTTATCTTATATTATACACGGATTTGAATATAGTTTCAGAAGAAAACGCGCGAAGCGCCCGCACCGCCATTGTCGAGGTGGCGCACCGAGTCGCGATATAATATAGATATATCTGTACTAGAGTTGATATTATACCATGCCAAAAAATTCCTCCCACATTTGCGTTTACCAACTTATGTTACAAAATTATTTTCCAGATTATAATGGACAATGTACTGAAACTCTTACACCCTGGCCAGGGTATCGTCTATATCGGCTGCTAGTTACATGCCGTTTCGGACCGAAAGCTATACCTAAAACCTGTGTGGAGACTTAAAAATTAAGGAAATCTATCGATGAACAAATTATCCACGAAAGATACCAAGATAGCATAAAGCTGAAATGAATTATTATTATATATTATACATCAGCCGCAGTGAAACCACCATGGAAGGTGTGGAGCACTCCACACCTCAAAATTTCACAGGTGTGGATTTCCACACTTCAAAATTGGAAGATTTCGAAATTTTAGTTCGTATGCTGAAAATCTAAGATGTTTTACAGGATAAATAGTTCTAGAATCAAATCTTATTCACGAGAATACTCGGGTCATCCTGACAATGAATGTGCATTTCTACTTACTGTCCTACCCCCCCCCCCCAGGAAATAAAATCAAATTTCCACACCTCGAAAAATTACGTTCCGCCGCTCCTGAATTACATTTACAGTCACGTTAATCTGGATGTGTTATATGATAGGCAGATCGAATTTAAGGTCCATCGGGTCTATTTTACACTGTATTCGAGCAAATACTTTGAGTTTCATTGTCTATAACTAGTATCGGGGCAAGTTTGAGGTCAATCTGGTCCATTTGAGAATGTATTCGAGCAAAGACTTTGAGTTTCATTGTCTATAACTAGTATCGGGGCAAGTTTGAGGTCAATCTGGTCCATTTGAGAATGTATTCGAGCAAATACTTCCCAGATAACAATCGTGCCAGGCACGTCACGCGCACGACGTGCCTCGCACGTCGTGCGGGCGAAAACGCATCATTTTAGCCTGCACTCGCTACGACAATATGAGGAAGCCGCTCATGCGTGCAGGACAAGCTGCACCATGCCATCACGCGTGCGTATGCCCAGAATCACGCTGCCGATAAAATGCGGGCACCATGACGAAGTTTAACTTTTCGAAACTTAGATATAGAAATGCAGATTGGTATTTTTTTATGAACACCGGCACATGAACAGATGCGAAAAATTAAGATCATTACCAAGTCGTGGTTGAATATCCCGGGATTTTTTCTCAATTCGATTATAATAAATCGTATAAAATTATATTGATATAATTTTGAAAAATCATACAAAAATTGTTTATGGTTATATACACTTAGTGTTAGATAAAATTCAATAAGATTATAGTATAGAAGTATGCATCATTCTATTGAATGACGTAAAATGATATGAAATTATACGCATATAATTTCATACAAATCTTATAATGACAAATTCCAGATATAATTTCATACAATTTTATCTAAATGTATTGAAAAAAAATCCCGGGTGTCAATCAACAGGGTGTTTCTGAATCCGTGACGAATATTTTTTGTCATAAAACTGTGATTGAAATATCGGTTGAATTTTTTCCCGAACTGATTGTGTTTTAGATAATATTATTGGTCATGTTTTCTAGGTTTACATTGATTCGCGAAATTCTATAAGTTCGTATACAATGTGAAATATAACATGATTAGATTAAAATAGTACAATGCAACAGTATTTTTTGGAAAGGAGCAGATTTAATTTGACAAATTTGTTCGATCAAATACAAATATTTTTTCCTGCGGGAAAGGGGTTTGAATGTTCTAGTGCAAACTGGGACTATATGTATAAATGTTGACTCGAAAGTCTTCATTATATCCTTTGACAGATGAATTTTCTCTACATTTTTGAAGGTATAAAAATCTCAATCGACCAGAAGCATATAATATGAATTAGCTACGGGCTTAAATCCTCAACTGCGCATGCGCAAAGTGCCGTGACATAGGTGTGGTTCAAACAATAAGCCGCCACGACCCGATAGCCGCCATGCTGCCGCCGTCTGCTGACTGAGTAAAAACGCTCGGGTGACTGGAAACGATTTGGTTTGCGTATTTCCGCTTTGTTGAACCTATGAAGCTTCATAATCAGGTAAGTATAGCCTTTTATCATTATGTTAATAACCCATGTGAGTATTGTTTAAGGTGAAACGAAAGTCACGTGACCTAGACGTGAGTGCGAGAGAGATAGCGCGATAGCCCACTTGGAATTTTCGAACGCCCTTTTTGCAGCCAAAACACATTCGACTGACGTGAAATTGATATCAGGGACGTAGAAAAACTTAATGAAGGGCATAACGCTCGTGGATTTTCGAAAATCGAGACGTAATTGCAGTTTTTTAACAATATTGTTCCGTAATCCAAGGAAGTGCTGCCTCTCTCTACGAGGGGCAGCACCTCCTTAGGTTACAAACAATATTGTTACACAAAATTCTAATTATATCTTTCGATTTTCGAAAATCCACGAGCGTCATGCCCTTCATTGAGTTTTTCTACGTCACTGATATCAATTTCACATGAATCGAATGTGTTTTGGCTGAGAAAATAGCGTTTGAAAATTCCAAGTGTAAATCATATCGAGGTCACGTGACTTTCATTTCACCTTAACAAGACGTATTGTAATGCCGTGGTATAGTTCGGCAACAAGCTACATAACCTAACTTAAATCTAGCCCTAACCTATGCCACTGTCACCATGTATTGGACAACTAATATGAAATATTTATTTGGCTTGAGTCTACCTGCACAACATTCGCTCTTGAAGTCTAATGCAATCAGAAGTAGATTTGTTACGCAGGAGAATACACATTGGCTAATGGTGAAAAACAGGGGCCAAAAAAGGAACGGAGAAGAAGAACGAAGAAGAGAATACACATCTATTTACAACATTTTTTTATTTTATAGGTATAAGACATGTGTAATGATTTTAGCTGTTCCACGACACGCATGATCAACCGACAAAAAGGTTGTGGAGTATTTCAGCGACCGGCTGGCCAACGTGAAAACACGAAGGTGTCGTAAGTGTATATTGATTTGGAATTCTAGGTTTCCAGACTGATTTAATGATTTAATGACACATTATTCCTCTCAACTTTTCTGGGTGGTAATCCTCGAAGGTATTTGATGATTTTTGGGAGTGTCAGTCATGAAAATGTTACAGAAGAACTTGTTTTCAAAATCCAATGAACATTCGGATCTTCACATGCAAAATTGGCTGGAAATAATTTTTCATGTCTTTGCAGAGGCAGTCATAGATAATCATCTATCGTTTCGTTGCCGAACAAGCCAAGTGCTACAGAAGATGATGATATACGCAGGAAGATAGCCGTGTTGGGAGTGCAAACACCGGAGCAGATCACGACGGCTATGTCGGTACAGAGGGATTCGCAGTATGACAAAGTGAAAAGACAAGGTGGTTAATAATAATTGCTAAAAATAATTCAGCATTGGTCTTAAGTTAGTCGATCCGACTGAAAATAATTGTCATTAAGTTATAGCGGTCAATATTCGTGCGATACAGCTGGTATCTACGGCAATATTTTTGTAAGATCTTTGTAAACTCAAGCTATTGAACTAATAATTTTGAATTTTTTCATGTGCCAAAACGGAGTTCTCAAAGTAAAAATATGATATTCATTGACTCAAAAAAATATTGGCGTACACAGGTATGGCAACAAACTTATAGTATTTTCAATATTATGTCACGATGAAAAATTCCTAAATTTACTAGTCTAGTTAGACACCAATTAAATTTTTTTTTGTTCAGGAGTTTACAATTTCTCTCATCCTGACTGACGTTCATGTCGAGTAGGGCTGTCATTTATGTGATTTAACTTATGTTCTTGAAGTAGCCTACACCAAAACGGTACGCGGTGTGGTCATATCAAATTTCGTGAAATTTTATTTCGATTTTGTCACTATCGAATAATATTATATTAGGTGTATAGATTTTCACCAAATTAGAATGTTTAGAAATGAAATTTCATGAAATTTTATAACATGGTACAAGAATATACGAAATAATCGACGTACAATTTGACAAATTAATATATATAAAACCGAGATAAAATTGTGTAAAATTCGACAGCGTTTCATAAGATCTGACAGAATTTTATCTGATACGAAACATACAAAAACCTTTTTTTTTTCGGAATCGAAAAATTTAGTTAACGATTTATGTTTCTATGTTAAAATAACCTAATAAAGTTTATGTATATCCTTGATTTTAACAATTTAAAGTAATTACTTTATGTTTGCATCGAAAAAAGTTTTATTGTAAGTAGCCACCAATTTCGTTTCGAATAAAAAATATCTCCTGTATGAATTCTTTTTCTTCTATTATACACCCACTAATATTCACTGGAATAAATTTTGATCCGTCAACGTAAGCGCACTACGTGATCGCACCGTGACTGCATGCTTGCAACCCGCACGGCGTGCCGTGTATTTGAGCGTCAATTGAGGACACACTGCCCCGCTCAGGTGCATGCACGCCGTGCGGCAAAATCCGCACGTATGTCTTCACTATGCGTGCATCGTGCGGGCACGATTGTTATCTGGGTTTGAGTATCATTGTCTATAACTAGTATCGGGGCAAGTTTGAGGTCCATCTGGTCCATTTGAGAATGTATTCGAGCAAAGACTTTGAGTTTCACTGTCTATAACTAGTATCGGGGCAAGTTTGAGGTCAATCTGGTCCATTTGAGAATGTATTCGAGCAAAGACTTTGAGTTTCATTGTCTATAACTAGTATCGGGGCAAGTTTGAGGTCCACCTGGTCCATTTGAGAATGTATTCGAGCAAAGACTTTGAGTTTCATTGTCTATAACTAGTATCGGGGCAAGTTTGAGGTCCACCTGGTCCATTTGAGAATGTATTCGAGCAAATACTTTGAGTTTCATTGTCTATAACTAGTATCGGGGCAAGTTTGAGGTCAATCTGGTCCATTTGAGAATGTATTCGAGCAAAGACTTTGAGTTTCATTGTCTATAACTAGTATCGGGGCAAGTTTGAGGTCCATCTGGTCCATTTGAGAATGTATTCGAGCAAAGACTTTGAGTTTCATTGTCTATAACTAGTATCGGGGCAAGTTTGAGGTCCACCTGGTCCATTTGAGAATGTATTCGAGCAAAGACTTTGAGTTTCATTGTCTATAACTAGTATCGGGGCAAGTTTGAGGTCCACCTGGTCCATTTGAGAATGTATTCGAGCAAATACTTTGAGTTTCATTGTCTATAACTAGTATCGGGGCAAGTTTGAGGTCAATCTGGTCCATTTGAGAATGTATTCGAGCAAAGACTTTGAGTTTCATTGTCTATAACTAGTATCGGGGCAAGTTTGAGGTCCATCTGGTCCATTTGAGAATGTATTCGAGCAAAGACTTTGAGTTTCATTGTCTATAACTAGTATCGGGGCAAGTTTGAGGTCCATCTGGTCCATTTGAGAATGTATTCGAGCAAAGACTTTGAGTTTCATTGTCTATAACTAGTATCGGGGCAAGTTTGAGGTCCATCTGGTCCATTTTAGAATGTATTCGAGCAAAATCTCCAGCTTTCATGGTCTACAACTTGAGTTGAGGCAAGTTCATGGCATATTAGATAGATACGAGATCTGTGGTATATATTTCTTGGCGCATCTCAAATAACTACGAACTATTGTATCCGTCAGTGATTCAGATAGAAAGTTAGGATAGTCTTAATGTGTTGGAGTCAATCGTTAACCCAGCGGTGCAAGAGATATGAGTCAGAGTGCACATGAATCCTAAAGAAGCGTGTTACTGGATATTGTATGGACCATGATCATCTTACCAAAGATTTAATTGCCCTTCAGCACAGTTCTCAGAAGACCAGCCGCACACCTGTCTAGTCCCTTTGGTTTGTCTGATACTGCTCCGGATGGACAGCTCATCAGCCCTCAATAAGAGAGTGCCGAAACAGAAATACCCATTGTTAAAAATTCGAGACTGTTCAGGCCGATAGAGTTCTTTGCTAACCGACCAATGACCACCTTGATACACTGTGGAGCATGCACAACACAAAATTAATAGGAATACTAACACATCATGCTCCTTCCTGTCATATTTCTTGTACTTTGGGAGCGCCTTTATTCAAACGAGTGGCCCTTTAGTACTATGAATGTGACACGTAGTACTAGTTCAAATTTGAACAATAAATTTTGGAAATTGGCATCATTTTCAGCGTGGAATGTGTATTCAGTGAAAGATTATCGAGCAGTTGCAGAAGCAATGAATTCATAAGAATACTGTGGGCACAGAATGAAAGGGTTATGCAATAACATTTGAGAAACATAAAGAATACCCTCTGAATTAAAATATGAAAATTGTATATACCTACACTGGAACTTACCTTGTTGTCGCGTCAGTTGGGCATATTTTTGTACACATTAAACACGGTCTCTTCACAATGGATTGCACTTTGTGTCTACCAAAAATACATAAAATATTTTTCGTATCAAAAAGAATTAAGATCCTCGGAACGTGACGCTGGAAAGTATATCAGGCAATGGTAACTGAGCACCGCCTACCTCTTTTCAGGGGGTGAACATATGATGGAAGCTTGGTATAGAATTGTCAACGAAACTTTCCATGAGCTTTCGTATGGTTTTTTTTTTTTTTTTTGCCATTTGGAGCACCCCCGTAAATAAAACGAGGCCCTATCTGCGTCCTATTCTCAGCATGATCCCAAGTTCATCATATTACCGCATGGCGGAATCTCGACACGTTATTTGTAAGAGTTGCATTGAATACACCCTTCAAAATCAAAAAGGTCGATGCACGGTGTATGAAGAATGAATATTTCGAAGATTTGGCTTCAACCGCCGAGCACCATATCCTGTATTCTTAGATAGGATAGGTTTTCGGCTGTGAAAAGTTCAATCAAAGTAGGAACTCCCTGGTGTTCGACCAAACCTTCGGAATGCCCGATGGTCCACATCCTTGATAAAGTTTCGGTTGATCACTTCAAAGTTCTTATTCTGAATCTGTATTGTTTGTTGAATGTTGAACCGAAACGTCCGCCTAAGTTGCCAAAATGTAATTGCACGACATAGATCGCGGGCTACAAGTGAATAAACTTTAGGTTCATATAATCATGTGTAAAAAAAGCGCACTCACACACCGCACTATACTGCAACCGCTTAATTATAAGCCATAAAATTAATTTTCAATACTGAAGTCTTGCTTACCTTGTAAATTTGTCGAACCTGGTGGGTCTGTTCCGGGTACACCTAATACACCTCATAAGTACCAAAAAGCCCGGCAAGTTCCACTAACAAATTGAGGTTTCTAATTAGGATTTTAAAATCATGTTTTTATTTGCGTAAATATTTTGGTTTTTCCAATAAGCTCATCTACTTGCATCAATAGTATCTAACATCCGTACAATTGTCAAAATGACTGACAAAATGTTGTATGAGCAATCTTAGTTAGTGGGCTAGCGTATCAATGCAATATGGGTGTTGACGACATTGACGTCTTGAAGTAGGTATTGACGATTACTTCAAACAGGAATCGTGAGAGCAATTGAATACACTTTTTGACAAGTGCATCCGTAACTATGCGTCTATGCAGGTATTTTTTTCAATCTATTTTGTTTTTGTAATTGAGCTCTCCAAATTATTATTATTCCAATAATAGTGTGAAAAATGATTCGCAAAGTAGCCACTATATTTAGTACAATTATTTTTTCACAGCGTGTAAAGGTATTCGTTGCGCGGTATTTAACGCTTGATGATATGCATGATGATTTCGATACACAATTTGGATGATCCTGATGTGAAAAATGTAAGAAGATATTCAAAACCGAAAGTTGTGTTTTTGACGTGAATAACTTTATTTAAGACGTAGGTTTTCTTTATTTTGGACGAAGGGTCGATTGTATATCTGTAAAATTTTATATGATTTTCTTTCAGCATTGAAAATGCTTCCGTTTACGGGGTAATAGTGCACCACTGGTTTAGTATAGGGGTGCAGATAGCCATGAATTCTGAGGCTTAACGGTTGCGGAACAAATGAGAAAATATTGGAAACGTAAACGCGAAATTAGCGATTTTGTACAGCAAGTACATAATGATGAACAATCCGTCACGAAAATCAAGTGGTGAGAAGTATACTACTGCTAGTAGGGGGCCGTGCATAAATGACGTCACCATGAAGTCTGCCTTTTTTGACCCCCCCTATATCACATCAAGCTTCAAAGCTTGACCCCCTCCCAGCTGGGTGACGTCACAAAACTTTCACATACCCCCCCTCAGTAATAAAAAAACGCATTAAAAACTCTTTTTTTTCCAAAATTAAGACTTTTATTAAGTATTTCGATTAGTACTGTAATTGCACATCCAAAACTTGGGACTAGATGAATACTAGGACTTAATGAAACAAACTTTTCAAATTTGAGACAGGGTTTTTTGACTGAATATTGAAGAAAAATTGAAATTTCGAAATGTGACGTCACATTTATAAAATTTCCGCCATGAGTGGTGACATCATTTATGCACGGCCCCTAGTGCAGTACTCAGGTACAGCTGTACTGTTATAACTCTTATAAGCTGTGTGCTTCGATTGGCGAAAGTTTTTTTCCCACTCTAGATAGACATTTAGTACAATAATATCCCCTATAATATCACATGAATATACTGAATCGGAGGGCACATACAAGATCGGTAATTATCCATGCAGCATTGGGGCCCCGCAAGCATATGATTCGAAACATAAAGTTCTTTACAAGGCTTGCAATTTCTGATACTAGAGTGCGTACTAGCATTCGAGCGTTGGAACATTCACATCTTGGTACGGCAACGGTGCTGCCATCTCGTCGCGTTGAGTGAACTACACTCTGTGCATGAATCTGGATTTTCGGAATTTTGGTCGTTCGTAACAAAAATTTTCGGAGTTTTGCGGTTCGTAAAATTAACTGTTCGGTATATTTACCTGTCGTTTGCGTACTCTTTTGGTGGAATACCATGTATGTCAAATGAATTTCGGTACTACATGAATTCGGTAATTAGACCATTCTACGTTTCTGCCTGTCGGGTATTTCACCGTTCGTTATAGTACACAGTATGAACATTTGAGTTCGGTATTTTGAAAAATCGGTATTTTATACTTTCGGCGCTTTCAATTTTCGGAATTCCGACCCGGCCCCCTCCGCAGCACCTCGACATCCAGTACTGGATCTTGTAGCGCATCGAAAAAGGTGAGGCGACGTTGTATCGATGTGATATTCGAAGCCTTCGTAGATATACCGTACGGTATTCAAGCGACTCCCGCGTATTTCTTGCATCTATATATTAATTTCAAATCAAAAGATCGCTAAAAATATTTTTATAATCTCTCAAATCGTATAAAAACAAGCCATAAGACCAGCATTTTCCGCAGTACTTTTCATCCCTTTACGAATCAATTTAGTTACTGGGAATCACTAGGAATAGGTAGAATTCCATACTTGCGAAATCCACCCGAGGGGAGATAACTCGTTGAATTGACCTGATAATGCAGCTAGTACACTGTTGGAAATAATCTGTGTAAATGTTAAATTTTTTGCGTGTTAAAATTTTTGTGTCATGTTTAACTATCCTTTTGAGTCGTTTCAACATTCGCGAATTATGTCAATGCATCAAAAAGTGTTAAAGCCAAATGTAACACAAAAGCCGCTCATTTTAACACAAAAATCTCGTTCGCTCCTTAATGGATATGAAAAATGTTAAATTTGTGTTGTTTCGTCAACACAACACACCATTTTATGTAGAAATGTACTACTGACAAATGTTGAAATGATAGTAGAACAAAAATGGCCACCGTCATCGGATTTTGCCTGTTACTACGTGTCGTGCACGGTCTTCTCAACTCGACAATTCGATTTTCTGCCAAAATCTGTGAAAAATGTGCTACGCTAACTCAATTTCATTAACTGTACATCTGCAGAAATGATATCAAGGAAAAAGTTGTTCCTTTTATTAAGCGATGGTATAGCGTAGTGGTTAAGGCGTGCGACTCGTAATGCGAACACCGGTGAGCGTCCCGGTTCAAACCCCGGCTAGGATTAGGAATTGCGAAATTTATCACTGCGAACTCGAAATGCGTTTTTCTTCACATGTATGTTTAAAAGTGCATTAAAATATCCTTTACTAGTAATATCTAACAGCGTGAGCATCGAAAACAATCTGTTTTTTTAATTTCAATTTTAGTTCCAGCCATTTACTTATGCATTTTCCACGCATATTGAAAGTTGAAACAACATACGATTTGACATTATCGTTCTGTTCAATTAACTCAAGAGTGCAGTGTTAAAATTACAAAACAATATGTTGAATTTGTGTTAATTTTTACAACCATTTCGTTGTGTCAACGCTTGACATTAATGGCTTGTGTCAGATTAACATATTTTTTATAGTGGACCTACTGGGACACGCGAAAAATGTTGAATTTAACACTTTTTTTCTAACAGTGTAGTGAGTCATTATATGCCTCTCGAACTTAGGTTACTATTCTACACAGAATAGTTCTGCACGGTCAATGTTCCACACGAATTATTCTACCCCACTTTATCCACATCATTTTTTTTCTACAAGGTTTTTTTCTACACCGTTTTTCCCTACACCGTTTAGAATCTACACGGTTTTTTCTCTACACCTTTTTTCTACGCCGACTTTTTTCTACATAGGCCGTCGCCCGCTGCCAAAAAGCGTGATGATTTGATAACGTATGCCCTTTTGGATTTTAGCAGTTTTCAATGTAGAAATGAAAATCCAAGCGAAATTAGCGATGGCCCGTGGAACATTGATTTAAAAAAAAAATCACATAATATCACATTTTGAAATGATAGTATAACGTATGCTGAGCATACCAAACGATGTTTCATTGTAAAAATCGATTGGAAAACGATCTGCATGTACGTGTCGCGTGGGTCCTAAGAGTCATAAAAACACCTTAAATGCAATGTTTCACGGGCAAACTCTAATTTCGCTTAAATATAAAATATAAGTATAGTAGAAATATTTTCCGGAATCTGATCGTGCAGATCTGCGAGTGTCCAATAATTATGGTGTGGAGGAAAATTGTGTAAAAAAGAATCGGTGCATAATAAATTATAGAGAACAATTTATGAAGACTTGGTTGTGTAGAACCAACGCGAGTAGTACAATTGCGGTGTAAAAAAATTGTGTGCAGAAACATCGGTGGACGAATCCGCGTGGATTCACCCAGATTTTCCAGCCATGTTTTTTGTGCTCGATAGATTATTCTCTCGGTATGAAATGAGTCAGGGGCAAATACATCACAAATTCGTGAGAGTATATACCTGTATGATTATGAGAAAGAAGTTCAAGAAACATGAGAAATAATTGTGGTTTTTATTGGAAAATCAACGTATCTGAAATGTTTACTTTGAACCGTTTTTCGTTCAACTAGGACTCTGGTAGTGGGTTGTGGTTAAATAAAATTAGTGTTTCATATTTATCAAATGTTAAAATGTAATGTAGGTATCACAGCTATAAGAAATCTTGAAGCGTATTCAATATCCAAACTCGATACAACACGTGCAAACGGCGAAGAACGCAAAAAAAAAACTGTCATTTTCGAAAATCGGCTATATCTTGCGTTTGAAAAAAAACAGGAGATGCCGCTCCGGGAGAAGTTAGTACTGTTCCTGTGCAGAAACATATAAAAAAATGAGCGAAAAAAAGGTGTGGTGTTTTGAGATATTTCGATTTGAAAATTTTCGAATCTTTTCAGTTTTTTCAAAATTGCGGACTCGCATCGCAACAAAATCAAAAACTATAGGTGCGACCTGAAAGGTGAGAAAATTCTGAACATTTTGAAAAAAAAATCGTCGAAATCAGTCCATTTGGCTCAATTTGACAGCAGTTTTTCGGAAATTCGTTTTAAAAAGACTGATATTCGCGCCAAATTTGAAATAATTAAATACGGTCCTTAAAAAAAAAAATTCGGGCAAAACCCTCGGACACGGGTCTCTTAAAAACGCCAAAGAATCCCTGAAAAAAGTTTCAGCCTCCACAAAAAACATGGCTGGAAAATCTGGGTGAATCCACGCGGATTCGGCCCGGTGTAGAAAAAAAACGGTGTGGTTAAAAATGGTGTAGAATAGTACAGTCTGGAAAAAAAAAGTCTAGAATAATTCATGTACCACATTCACCGTGTTAAACTATTCTGTGTAGAATATGACCTCTAGGGCGAGGATCCAATTGATCGTCTTACCGAAATTTTTTGAAATTTTTGTCAAATTTCCCATTATAAATTGACCTACAAAATTTGTGGAAGCCCAAATAACGCGTTCTCGAGTGATACAAAATTCGAATCATTTTAATATCTACAACTAGCTACACGGAAATAGAGGAATAAAATTAAATCGTACCGCAACACAAGGCGTCTTCCCCTACGCTACCTAGCGATACCTGGTGAACGATGGTGAACGGTGGTGAACGGTGGTGAACACTTGACGAGTTAAATTAGGATTGTATAATATAAATTACGATACAAAACAGGATTGTTTTGTATCGAAAAGCGAGAGAAACAGAAAGAAAAAAGGAAAACGGTAGAGGAGTAAAAAGATTTGGAAAGTTACACAATGGCAGGATAGAAAAATTGGTAAAGAAAAGCTAACGAAATAGATACACGAAATGAAATTGCAAGTGTAATGATTTAGGCTGATTCCAGGAAAAGATAATGGCACGGTTTAGCAAAGAAATCTAAGAAACTTTGACAATAAAAACAGACGTTATTAACTATCCGTGCCAGACAAGCTAACTGACTACTAGCGTGGGCCGAATGGGATTCGCGAGCGCTGATTCGCGGGTGCCGCCATCCGCCTACCAACCAGAACGCACATCACAATCGACTATCTAATAAGGAATCACTTCGCAGTTGTCCAAAGAAATTCCAAGTTTTCACTCGTATAGATGGCAGTTAGGAACTCCACGCGCGGAGCCAAACATACGAGGAAGCTGCAACATTGTTGCCGTCTTATTTTATTATTCGAATGGTTTGGAATTTGCAAATAGAACGAATATTGTGCTGTTTCGATTGTTTGAGATCTTTCTGCATCTGATGTTCATAGGTTTTATAATGAAACCATAATTGTGTAGATGTTATTGCATCAGATTATAATCCTGTTTTCTCACCAGTACATTTGTACTCATTATTGAAAATTAGATTAAATATATTTTTTTAGTTCATATCTGTATCAAAACCGCGATATTCTTTTCATGAATTATTTAGTTTTATTCTCTTCCTACCTTATCTCTCACATTTCACCGATTCCGTTCAATTTTTGGGCAATCAATTCTTTTTTAGACTTCCTTCTTCTCTGTACTATAATTAATTATTTTTTCGATGCATCATAGTAACGTACTCTAACCAGCTCTCAGACGTTCGCTACTAAGAGCCAATGTAATGGTGTGGGAACGCTTGATTAGCGATGCGGTTTTGTGACATTGTTTTCAGATTGTTTTGCGATTTTTCGTGAGGTATTCCTCAAATATCAATTTCATCAAAATACGGATACGCAATTTCATGAAAGTGATCAAGGCTTTTCGGGAAAATTTTTCGGATATTGACCTCAATTCAGAAACAGCAGTTTACGGTAAATAAAAAATCTCTCTCCGTTTTGGCGCATTTTGTTATCGAAAAATCATAACTCCGGCTACGGTGGTCGTAGCGAGATTGGCTTGCGCTCATTCTGTTCGCAAAAGAGTATAGTCTTTATTACAAAAATAAGTAATCGGGATTTTTGACCGCTAGACACAAATTTTTGTCCATTTCCCGAAACAATTAGAGATTACGGAGTAATACATTTAAAAAAAAAATCACAGACGCAGATATGTGTATCCACTTATTGTGTGTATCCACTCATTCGGTATGTAAAGCAGCCGTTTTACCGACGGTCGGGTGACTCTGCGAGTGCGCATGCGCGAAGTACCTCGAGGAGTACGAATTGGGTCACTTTCAACTCCTAGGCGTTAAAAGTAACTTTATTTGTACACCTCTCGAGTCCGCGCATGCGAGTTCGCAGTCAAGTGTCGAATGATTTGACAGTTCCACCTAACCTCAAAACGCGTAGATCATACTCTTCTCTTTAAATCCGAATCAGCAAAACCGAGTTTGCCTCCTAGTTACACTATTTGTCTCAAGAAATCGGTTACTTACAAATGAATGTTTCGATAAGATCAAGTAATTTTTACTTGATTCTAGTCAATATTGTCCCAGTGGTAATATTTGGGGTTAAATTTGAACCTCCAGGTTCTCTGTTTTCAAGTAAACCAGGAACTTGTTGTAATTAACCTGAAAATGAAAAGTTGATATTTCACTCGATTTCCACATTTCGAGGTCTTATAGAGAATCACTTCCCACCATTTTCAGTCGAACGCCTTGGGCGTGTGTACAAATGTATGTAGGTATGTAATCAAATTTTTGTCCGGACAATATCTTGAGAACGAGGAAGCGGATTTTGATGAAATTGGGCTCAATCAATGCAACTTCCCCGAACTAAGAACTGATTTAATTTGGTTTTTGTTGGATTCGAGCTTGTTTTTCATTGACAAGTCAACATTCACTAGAATCATTTGACCGTAGTAAGTATCGATTCGATCAATTCGATGATATTTATAAGTAACCTATTTCTTGAGTCAAACACATGTTTTTCACCGTGTACTCAGCAACAAAATACACATTTGTGGTCGTAAAGAAGAAACGGCTTGCTCTCTCACTTGGAAATTTACACAGCACTGAGAGGATACACATATCTACCTCTGTGATTTGTTTCAGATTTTTTTTCAAAAAAAGATTTGCCGTAATCTCTAATTGTTCAGAGAAATAGACACAAACATTTCATGTTAGGTGGTCGAAAATCCCGATGACCTATTTTTTTTCGATCGAAACAGTATTCTTTGCTAACAAAATGTGTCCAAGCCAATGTCCCAACGACTCAAAAAACATTGAGAATATCGAAAAAAGCTCTGACAGAGATTTTTTATTACCGTACATTACTGTTTTTTAGATCGACGTCAAGATCATAAGAATTTGCCCATCGAAACTTGATTACTTGACATGGAATTGCCCGTATGTATTAAAGAGATCTGTGGGCAATAGTCTTAAAATTGAACTGTATAATTCGGATCTCTTTTCAATTGACTTTTCACTTCAACAGCACGTATTCAGAAAAATATAAAATAGGCTGGGGGATTCAGCTTTGAATTTCTCGTATGATTCCATGCCAACTCGCCCAATGATATACCCTCATCGAATTTGATTTCGTACACGATTTTTTATCCGAGTGTTTCATCTCTAAATAGCCCTTCCGAAATACGTCGGATTTTTGTTTCTGGAAACAAATTTTTTTTACAAATTTAAAAATTTGCAAACAGAAAGTCCTCTGTGATATTCTCGAGAGGAATTAAAGAAATCTTCGTTCAAATATGGTCATTTTTAGCTGCCTCCGGAAGTGGAATAGTAGATTGTGTATGAAGGGCGCCAAGAACTATTTTTCGAGCGTGAAATTTGTAGCATGAGCCCAAGGCGAGTGTGCTGCAGTCACACTCGCCAAAATAGCCTTGCGCCCGTGATGCACACGATTTTTCTCTCAACACCTGGTCTGCCGAAATGCATCTTTTCAGACTGACTGAGCGGGCGCAAAACAAGAATTCGCGCCTGAGAGTAGCAGCTAGCCGGGAGACGAGTACTGCAACCACAGGAGGTCAAAAAGCCCACTTAGCCCTATAAGGTGTGCACCATATTTTTTGTAACGCATGTATTGATTTCTGCGTTTTTTGTGCCTATAAGCGGCACCAAGGTGACCTTTTTTGACACGGCAACACATAGTTATGTTACACTTAGATTGCATCTTTCAACAGGAAATAGTATATCTGATACGAATAAAGGATAATATACGCGTACGTACATATCGCGTGTCTAATGACAGAACGTCGTAAGCGCCATTATACGACGTTTTGTCGTTTTTAATGGCAAAAGGGCGTATAATTTTCTTTCTTTCGTATTTCGAATAAGAACGCAAAAATACATCCAGAACCGTTGAAATTGAAAAGCCTGTGAACTAATGGCAGAAGGTCGTATGTACTGGCGGATACAACCTTTTGTTACGAACGTGAACAGAATAAATTGTGTAGACTAATTGCATAACGTCGTATCCCCTAAAAATATAATTTCCGGTTTTTTTTCTGTCGAAAGTATAATAATTGATTGTTTAAGCACCGATCCATACATGGTCAACTTTCATGAAGTCTCATAAAGAGAAAAAAATATATACGACGTTTTGTCATTACGTCACCGAGCAAAATGACAAAAAGTCATACAATTTTTTTTTATTTCTCAAATCGCTTGAAAAACACCCGAAACGCGAAGATCTGTCGAAATTTTGAACTTCCGAACGTCCCACCGAAAAGTCGTATGTGCCGCGAATAAATGGAATTTATTTTTCGATCACATATTTTCGACGCTGAGGTGAAAAAATCGCGAAGCTTTACGTAATTCGAAACTCAAGTATTGATAATTGACCAAACTTGGACCGAATCTCGAGAAAAAAAAAAAGAAAAAAATTATACGACGTTTTGTCATTACATCACCGAGCAAAATGACAAAAAGTCATACAATTTTTTTTTATTTCTCAAATCGCTTGAAAAACACCCGAAACGCGAAGATCTGTCGAAATTTTGAACTTCCGAACGTCCCACCGAAAAGTCGTATGTGCCGCGAATAAATGGAATTTATTTTTCGATCACATATTTTCGACGCTGAGGTGAAAAAATCGCGAAGCTTTACGTAATTCGAAACTCAAGTATTGATAATTGACCAAACTTGGACCGAATCTCGAAAAAAAAAAAAAAATATATATACGACGTTTTGTCATTACGTCACCGAGCGAAATGACAAAAAGTCGTACAATTTTTTTTTATTCCTCGAATCGCTTTAAAAACACCGGAAACGCGAAGATCTGTAGAAATTTTGAACTTCCGAACGTCCCACCGAAAAGTCGTATGTGCCGCGAATAAATGGAATTTATTTTTCGATCACATATTTTCGACGCTGAGGTGAAAAAATCGCGAAGCTTTACGTAATTCGAAACTCAAGTATTGATAATTGACCAAACTTGGACCGAATCTCGAAAAAAAAAAAAAAAAATATATACGACGTTTTGTCATTACGTCACCGAGCAAAATGACAAAAAGTCATACAATTTTTTTTTATTTCTCAAATCGCTTGAAAAACACCTGAAACGCGAAGATCTGTCGAAATTTTGAACTTCCGAACGTCCCACCGAAAAGTCGTATGTGCCGCGAATAAATGGAATTTATTTTTTGATTACAAATTTTCGACGCTGTGGTGATAAAATCAATATTACCATATTCCACGTGACGTTGCATTCATACTGCAGGAGGTAATTGTTTGTAGTCAAACGAATGTCAATTCGAATTAAACTGTTTATTTCCAGTGAACTAACTGTTTTTTTTTCTTTCTATCAACATTGTTGTGCGGATTTACATTATGTTCAAGTTTTATTCAACCGACGGGTTGGTGGATTCATCGGCTCCTCCTTCTCACGGAACTTGTCCTCTACCGTCTAAGAGATCACCTTCGTCATCTGTAAAGTAGAAATCATGTTCGTACACACATGCGAATTTACATGAACCATATTGATTTCTAGTAACAAATAATCTTTCATTTTGATATAATTTTCATTGTTCAAACTTTTTTAATTTTTTTTTATCGTACTACGTTCAACCACAGTGAAAAAACTTACTATCATCGAATGGCAAAGTCGTGTAAAAGCGATGGTGTCTCTTTGGTATTACAAGAGATTGACACAGACTCTTTAAATCTTTATATTTTGCCCCTGGAATTGGTAATGGCCCCTCGTACAATTTTTCTGGCGTTCGCTGTTTGAACGGTTTCTGGAGAATAAATTCTCGGAATGGCTCCCAGTGTTCGTTCCGCACGAAGACAGATCTGCAAGGAAAAATATTTGAATTTCGTTTTCTTCGCCCATGCATCCCACGCGCAAACTAATTTCGGTCCTTCAATACCTTGATCGGTCGCGACGCAATTGAATGCACTTCGCAGAGCTCCACTTTACTTTCATACCGTCCGTGTACCGCAAATGAGGCGAAAAAAGCTGTGAAACATCGCACAAATTGATACTGATCAGTTACAACAGTTTATGCACATTATTCCAGTCGTAATTGTATAAAGTGAAAAAAGTTATATAGCTGACAGGATATGAGTGACGTAATTTCATATAAAAATAATTGAATATGTATATAATGATAAATCTACGTTCATTCAAACGTATAATAGTAATAATAATTTATTATCAATCTTTAGTTTTGTCACTTATACCCTTGTCTGCGCCAAATATCACAGTCATTATTTTATTAAACGAAGAATTTACCTTTTCTTTAACCGCTTTGAAATTTCCAAATTCGCGGTAGTCGAATTGGTGCACTGTATATGGATGACCTGTTTTTTTGGCGTGCCGTGCAATCTTCGCCCAATCACTCGGTACATGCACTGTTTGATTTCGTGCATTGCGTTCGATGGTCGAATGCATCGTGTCGCATTCCATGTACGTGTGGCCAGCTTCCAGAAATTTCAGATTGATTTTTTTGAGCGATGGATGAGCCTGTATTGCATCGCCCAGCATTGCAGTCACAATTGAATTCTTGTTTTGACCTACACAAACACACAGTACGAAGAATACAGAGACCAGAATAATTTATGGCAATAAAATAATACAGTGTCTATAGAGACTTGTGATCTAGAATCGGCGAGCCTGACTGACTCAAATAGATCGACCGATGTCTTCTTCGAGTTCCTCGCAGTATTAAAGTTAACAATTATAACTTTACGAACCAGCACAATTATCCGCATACAAATTCAATTGTTCAACACCACTGGGCACCTCTTCGTCTATAAATTTGCTCAGGCACGTGGCAACTTCCTGTGACCCTTTCCGGCCGTGGTGCTCTGGCCACATGTAGCAATGACCTGGCGGCAGAATTGAAAATTTGAGCAAGAGGCTAAGGCACTATGAATCTTTTCCAGCGTGGAAGAGTTGATTTGATTTGAGTCATTCGCATTCTGAAATCATTCAGGTTTGAATTATGTATCGTGTTACCTTGTTTTTTCTTAACCACGAAGACGGTGAAGTTGAAGGTGGCTAACTTCCGTTTGTAGAAGAGCTGCTTTGTCGGATTGAAGGGTGAATACAGGATCGCTTCAAAATCAAAGCTAGCGGTCATTACTTTCGGGTCTTGTAGAGCCGCATTAGTGTCCCGATTTTTCTCCTCCCGGGCTGCCTCCTTGCGCCGAATATGAATATCGTACTGGTCTCTCTTTGCAGCTTGTTCCTCTTCTGTATAATTGTGGAACTGTGCACACCAGCATTGGTCCTTGCGTGGTTGGTGAAATCCGATATTCAGTGATTCTAATTGCGCGATATAAGTTGGCCTGGAGACCTTGCGGAGGCCGTGCTCTAATGCATAGGATAAATACAGTTTGTATGTCGATTCCTTGCTTAGATTTCCTTCCAGATAGATTTTAGTGGAATCCCGGCGGCACCAATGAGCTGGGACCTTCGGCAGCGTCAAAATATGTTGCTTCATTCCAGCAATGTCTTGTTCGGTCAGTTTGTGTGCTGGTGTATGGCGGCCTCGATTGTCTTGCGACAGCGCACCTGTGGCACTCCGCAGACTTTTTTCTAAAACTGTGCGTATGATCCTTTCTTTTATTCCTAACGTATTTAGGAAGAAGACCTTGCAGGTACGGATGTACACATCGTCGACCAAAAATCGATATTTTATCGAATACCTGGCAAAATAACATGGAACAAAATGAATTAATATACCGTGAGTAAACGTGGAACTGATTCACTCAGAAACCAACACAAACGCACGCTTCAGTCGTTACCGAACGCACCCGCCACATGGACGCTCGCGCGGATGCAAGCGTACACTTGAGTTAGTTTCCGAGTGATTCGTTTCCACGTTTACTCGCGGTATAACAAAATCTAGCCGATTTCAGACGAAAAACTTCTCGATTCAGGGCCGAAACTACAACGAGGCAAAAGAGGGGGGGGGGGGAGAAGGAGGGCTGGCTGGCAGGGGATGAAAAAGGAAAAATATTCGACATCTCAAATTGAAAGAAAAATTGGAGAAAAATCTGTTTTGCCCCGGGGCCCCCTGAGCCCAAGTTCCGGCCCTGTCGTCATCAGACGTTTTTAACGATATCAAATCTACCTATAACGCACTCCGTTTACTATCAAACCGATCATGCATAATGAAGATATTTTACTCGTCATTCAGCAAAATCTACTTACTTTCGTCTCGATTGGCCTGCTTTAGTCCTACGTCTCTTAGAAGTTTTTATTTTCAGGAGTTTGCCAATGAGTTCGCGCTGTCGATTTATATCGGCCAATTTCCAATATCCATCGAAGATTTTTTCGCGCTGTGGTTGGTGGATTCTTTCACCACAACGCATTCGACAGGTACATGGTGACAGTATTCGTCTTTTTGGAATATGTTGTCCAGTAGCTGAGTCATATGCTAAGCCCCGATTACGAGCTATGCGCTCCTTATTTCGTTTCCACTCGTCGGGCCTGGCAATTTTCCGGCGAGTTTTCTGAGGCGCCTCCGCATTTTCAGAGTCGATCGAGGGACCATCTGACCCGACAGACAAAGCCGAAGAATTTCTAGGCGTCGTGGATGTCAGCGAAGTCACTAATGAAATGTTTTCGCTGACCTCTGACTCAGAATTGTTGTGAAACGATGGACTCTCTCGAATATATCCTAATCCGGCCGATTCTTGGCTGATTGTTAACGCCGACGTTTGGCTTATCAGAAGCTCTTCGTCTTCGTCGAACATATCTAACGAACTTGTTCTGCAGGTCCGCACGTCCAAATCTTGGCTATTTAAATTCGCCAGTCGTAACTTTTTAGACGGAGGTGCCGCGATTCCTTTATTTTGATCCACGTCTGATTTCCGTTTCATAGGCAACTGATTCTCTTTATCGCCTGAATCATCTGAATCAGTCTCAGAAATGATTCCGCGCGGTCTTTCTTTGCCTTTCTTTCGTTGCTTTCCGTCCATGTTTCCTTTACCTACTCAACTTCTTGTTCTTTTGTTTTTCACAACACACGAATTTGAATTCGAAACTGCCGAGTTTAAATCTCGGAGAGCTACTTCTCATGGCCGGCAGGGGCGCGAGTGAGCTCGATCTTCAGTTGTCTTACTCCCTAGTTCAGGCCTGCCGCGAACAACTGACAATCAATTACTGACGTACGCGTAAGATTGCGAAATTTATTTGTTTATTTCTAATTTTGTCGTAGCATATTGTATTAGGGTCATGTCATCTGCAAAAGATTGGTGTTGAAGAGAAAATTGATAATCACGATATTACCGACCGAAAATAAATCAGCCATAAAGCTACCGCAATTTGACGCAAGTAGCGCTGTCGCTTGTGGAATGCGCTCTGGCGCAATGATTCGTCTAGCGACCGGCAGCCAGCGTTGCCAACTCAGTGACTTTGTCACCAGATTTAGTACCTTACGTCACTCTTCCGGTGACATTTTTTTTTCATTTGTGACCAGTACCTAATCTGGTGACGTTGAATCCGTTGCAGTGATTTTCGGTGACATTACCTGTTTCTAGACCCTGAACACTTACAATGTGCTTTCCAACAAGGCAAGAAAACAAACACCGTCAGACACACAGCGACATGATTATTCCTTTCCCTTAGACCCGACCAATCATGTTGCTGTGTGTCTGAAAGTGTCTGTCCTGTTGTCTTGTTGGGAAGCACCCTTATGAGAGCGTTTTGAATTTTTCAATAAAGAAAGGGCGTTATAAAAAAAATCTGGTGAGTTTTTTTCCTAAACCATGACCTTTTCAGCTCGCGCTAGTGACACGCCGGGATTTTGAGTTGGCAACGCTGCCGACAGCAGACAGAGATCGTTCTAGTTAACCAATCAGAAGCGCGGCAGAACACTTCTATTCGGCTTGACGCACTAACGCGTGTGTTTTATCGCACGGTAACGCGTATATGGATACTCAGGGTTTTGTGTCAGAGCAGCGGGATGATGTTTGTAGCTCAGAACCTATATATCGCGTGTGACGAGTGTGTCCGGTACCAAGTAAACTATCTCTCTCTTGCAAGTTCTCGAAAGCCTCTCTACCTCAAAGTGCGTCCCAGTATATTATAGACTTCAGTGCTTCAGCCGGCCTCCAAATACTATACCTACGGCATCTCGTTGGCATTTCATCAGTTGATCATTTCGAGAAACTTAGTTTAATACTTCCGGCACATACGACTTTTCGGTGGGACGTTCGGAAGATCAAAATTTCGACAGATCTCCGCGTTTCAGGTGTTTTTCAAGCGATTTGAGAAATAAAAAAAAATTGTATGACTTTTTGTCATTTCGCTCGGTGACGTACTGACAAAACGTCGTATGTAACTTATCCTTCTATTCATTGATTTTTGGTAGATACGACGTTTTGCGCTTACGTTTTTTTCTTGCCAATTTCAATGAATCTATGCATTTTAGACGTTTCTAAAGCGAATGCAACAAAAAAAATTTTTTATACGACGTTTTGCCACCAAAAACGTCTTTTTGGCGCTTACGACGTTCTGTCATTAGACACGCGATATGGGGAATTCTACGCCAACTCGACCAGTGTCAAACCCTGACAATTCCAAAACCTGTTCATGTTTTTTTCCCACATTCGACTCAGTAAAAAACGCGTCCTGAATTTTTTTTTAGATTTTTATAACCGTTGATTTGTTATACATTTTTTAAGTTTATCGAAAAGGCCCCTTCTTCAAAATCTGAAAAAATTCTCAAAAATCCAATTGTGAAAAAAAAGATAGAAAAAAAAATTCAGCCCACTTTTTCTCGAACGGGGGCTCTTTTGTGTCATCCACTGGATTTTTGAGAACAGATTTTGAGGTGGTCGGGGGTTAACACTGGTCGGGTTGGCGTGGAATGCCCCATATACATATATACATGTATACGCAGGTCAAAAAACGCAGAAATTGTGCATGAGTTGCAAAAAAAAAAAAATTCTTATATTCATTTCACTAATTTAACCGAGGGGCGTCTCACTTTGAATTTAACGTACACAACGTTAATGGTTAGTGTTTGACATCGTCGAATTCAGCCGAGTTCAACGTTGAATTCATGCGTTAAAGGCAAAGTGTTTAACGTATGACATCGTCTGACATCGTATGAAATCGTCGACCAATGATCCACGACGTTCGTACGATGTCATTTGAATTCAGAGTGAGACGCCCCTCGAATTGAACACCCGCTGGGTGTATACAAACGGATAATGACGAATGAAAATCAAAACCATCAAACATATTTATGAAAAAAACATTGAATTAGCAAAATAGATATAAGACAAGAAATAGTTTTCACTCAATACAAAAATAGTTTTCTGGATACTGCTCATATGTTCATCTTTGAACGGAGAATTTTTCAGATTACTTCCGTGAAGAACAAAAATGCCTTTTTCTTCGAGGAAATAAAAATTGATTAAAAAAAGGATGGGTCGAGACCAAAATCTGAAATTATTCTGGAGTGCTATTCGGAAATAGATCACTCGTATAAATAAGATCGTGAACGGAATCGAAACTGATGAGGGGGAATCTTTGATTGAGTTGGCATGGACTACATCGTACGTATTGTACCAATTATTGATTTATAGTTTTGGTATGAATAATTGGGATTTAATGGCTTCTATCGATTTTGTACTTGTAAAGTGTTATCTTAAGGAACACCCCGTTGCATAGAAATGTACAGTAGCCCGTAAATGATCGTGCACGGTGTAAACGAAGTTTAACATCGAGTTTTGCAGGCTCAACCTATTCTGCAAATCACATGATAATGCATTCTAGAAGAATACTTCATGTTCCGATCGTATATCTAGTGTTCACGAGTCACAACGCTACGTACTCATTAGGCGTTGTTTCTTGGATACATATCAATTAATATTAACTAGAAGGCGTTGTTCCTCATTCGCTCGCTTCGCTCGCTCACTCGGTTGGAAGAGAGCGTTGTTCCTCACTCGCTTCGCTCGCTCGGTTGTCAGTGGTATTTCAAATATTTTGGGAGTGTATACTATCACGCTGTGCAATTGAAATCGGTAGAGAATTGAATCACGATACTACCCACTTTTAGCGTTCGGTTATTAGGTGGAAGACCTTTCGGTGTCAATGACTTCATGAATTCTATCGGGAGAATATTACTCATAGCAGTACTAATATCTTCGTCTTAGCTTGTATCGACACTCATTTATTCTACTCCAACACTTTTAATTTTCTGACAATATTTCGTTGTTGATGGCAATGACATCCATATTGGTTGGAGCTAACATAACCATTCCATAATTTGAGGTATCTTGAGGACCGACGTTTTCTCCAAATATTTCTCGCACAATTTTACCATTCGAGCAGAATTCCGTAGGAAATCGTTGAGAACTTCGTTGTTACGTTTGATAGAATCGCCAAATAAACCATCCCCAACTCGCAGAAGCCATTGCTTGAAATCTGTCCATCATAGTCCATCAGAGATGCGAATATTGCCCTTCAATGACAAGTATACAAATTAATTCCATACGCTGCTTCTTGTCACACAGGCCTCTAAAATTTGTGTTCTACTCCCACGTCTCACAGCTGGTAAAGTTTGCCGAAAATCCCCAGAAATTATGACTATTTTGCCACCGAATGGTTCGTTAAATTCGCATACATCTCTTAACATACGGCCAACAGCCTGCAGTGCATACTTCCTAGATTCCTACTTTCACATCTCGAATGTGCAACCCTTGTGCAGAATTCGATTTAATATTACACGTTACGCATTTATTTGATTGTAATGGTAGTTTTAAAGTGGAGTGTGCAGTTCTTCCTCCTTTTGATAAATTCGCTGCGATTCCAGTCCATGCTACAGGCAGCACTATCAAACCCATACTTCTCGATGAAAAACGTGAATAACTTTTTTCACTGCCACCTGGACTATCCAAATGAATGCACTTATGCCTACGCGACGTACAGTACGCATAACTGCGTCATATACAATACGTTGACGTTTCGTTGACGTTTCGTTGAACTATTAACGAATGTTCTCACCATCTGTTCGATAGTAGTGATGTCTCCGACAATGTCTGTGACACACGTAAATACGTAACCTTCTTTTAAGTCCGGTAAATTGGAATTTTGCCACGTGAATCCATGAAATATGAGTATTTCATTGATCACCTGCAAGGCCTTTCGTTCGATTGTTTCATTCTATTCATTTCGATCGACCAACCCGTATTTCTATTTTTCGGCAATTTAATACGCGATCCAGCTTCAGCCAAACATTCGTCGCATTCTTCGACATCGGTAACTAACTCTCGCGCTACAGCTGCCACAAAAAAGGATATGTATATCGTACCTCCATAAGTTCGCAAATCATCGTATGATTGTGCTCCCGGAAAACGTTATAACAACAATCTTAAATAATAATGCTCTTTTTTTCTGGGACTCACGAAATATATTCTACTCAATACAGGTTCCACAAATTTCTTTCGCTTCGTCCACTCCGTATTCCTCTCATTAAACACACAATGATTAACTTTCTATTTCTTCATCTGTCTTGTTTGCTTCTGTTTTATTTTTACTTTACTATCATTATTATCTCTAAACTATTTCTTTCTCTCGCTACAATCTTTTACGTGTACTCTTCTTATCATGTGTGCTCATTATTGTATTCCCCTTTGTCCAACATCGACATGGACATAATAAACATTATTACATTATTACATTAAATGATTCGGAATTTCGCAGGACAAATAATTACGTGTTTCCACGTCGGTCTTGTTGAGAATTAGCCACGCGAGCAACGTTTATTCTTTATTTCTGTCCACAGCTACATGCCCATGCCCCTCTTCAGAATATGACGTATTTCCATTTTCAATGTGAACAGCTAACTTATATACAGCGTGCGATTGCTCATTTATCGGAAATTGATACAACCGATGCATTGCCTCGGGTGGACACACATATCACGTCGATCTATATTCCTTAACCTTGTCGTATCTCACGCTATTTTCTTCCTGTGCATCCTTCATTTTGACGACCGCGCAATCATACTCTTCATAACAGTACTTACATAGGTATTTTATACATTGCACCGTTGTACTACGAGTTGTTTATAATAATATGAAAAATTATAAGTAAAGTATCGAAACATTGGGATTTATAATTGGGATAATAATATCGAAAAATATCAGTAAAGTAACCAGACATCGAGATTTATAGCCGGCGTGACGAATTGTTCATGATAATATCGGAAAATACGAGGGAAAATATCAGTCCAGTAACGAAACATCGGGATTTCTAGCTCGCATGACGAATTGTTTATAATAATACCAAGAAAGTATAAGTAAAGTAACGAAACATTGGGATTTATAAGTAGGATAATAATATCGGAAAATATCCTTGAAGTAACGAACCATTGAGATTTATAGCCGGCATGACGAATTGTGTATAATAATATCGCAAAATATCAGTCAAGTAACAAAACAACGGGATTTATAGCCGGCATGACGAATTGTTTATAATAATATCGAAAAATATTAGTAAAGTAACGAAACATCGGCATTCATAGTCAGTATGACGAATTGTTAAAAATATCGGAAAATCTCGGTAAAGTAACGAAACATCGGAACTTGTAGTGGGCATGACCAATTGTTTATAATAATACCAAAAAATATCAGTCAAGTAACGAAACATCGGGATTTATAGTCGGCATGTCGAATTGTTTATAATAATATCGAGAAATATCAGTCAAGTGACGAAACATCGGGATTTGCAGCCGGCATGTCAAATTGTTTATAATAATATCGTTTATAAAAATATCAGTAAAGTGACGAAACATCGGCATTCATAGTACTGACTAAATTGTTTAAAATAATATCCGAAAGTCTCGGTAAAGTAAAGAAACATCGGAATTTATAGTGGGCATGACCAATTGTCTCTCTCTATACATATATAAAAAAGTCGTAACTATGGGTGTCCCCGTAACTATGGGCCGAAAATCTGAATCCCATGTCCCCGTAACTATGGGCTCGTAACTATGGACGGTCAGAATCTAGGCTTGATCTCTGACACTTGTTGATCTCTGTGTGTCAGCATCTGGGTCATGAGTTTTCGGCGTAGTTTTCTGCATCCAGGTTATATTCGCGTTCTATCGCGCCGTTCCTGGTGTCCAGGTATATGGCGCCATAGTTCCTGGTGTCCAGGTCTATCGCACCATAGTTCTGGATGTTCAGGTCTACCGCGCCATAGTTTTTGGTCTCCAGGTCTATCGCGCCATAAGTTTTCTGCATCCAGGTTATATTCGCCATAGTTTTTGGTCTCCAGGTCTATCGCGCCATAAGTCTTCTGCATCCAGGTTATATTCGCCATAGTTTTTGGTCTCCAGGTCTATCGCGCCATAGTTCTGGATGTCCAGGTCTACCGCGCCATAGTTTTTGGTCTCCAAGTCTATCGCGCCATAGGTCTGGATGTCCAGGTCTACCCGTGTAGAAATTCTATTCGGGCTGTGATGAGGGCCTTAATATTTCGCCCGATTTGAATTAAGGCCCCGATCGGGCAAAATCATCAGGATTTGATTAGAAATGTAACGCTTCGAACTACTGGCCCTGATTGGGCCAACATTTCGTGCCCTGATCAGGAAAATCTACGACAGCCTGATAAGGCGCGTAGTACGTTACATGACAGGCCCTGATTTTCAGGCCCGATCATCGATTCCTGAACAGGACCTGACTCCCGGATCCCATCAAAATCTTCAGATTTATTTTTGAGGACGCTGGAGCAACGCCTGAGCAGGACCCGATCTACCGGCCGTTATCAAGACCTCAAGGGCTAATTTCCACGACCGATGATCGATTCCTGACCTGGACCTGATCTCTGGACCACATCAAAATCTTCAGATTTGTTTTCGAGGATACTCGGTCAATGCCTGATCAGGACTCGATCTGCAAGCCCTTGGGCAGACCTCAAGATCAGATTTTCAGGACGGACGATCGATGGCTGACCTGGACCTGATCTCTGGACCACATCGAAATCTTCAGATTTGTTTTCGAGGATACTCGATCAATGCCTGATCAGGACTCGATCTGCAAGCCCTTGGGCAGACCTCAGGATCAGATTTTCAGGACGGACGATCGATGGCTGACCTGGACCTGATCCGTTTGTTTTATCAGAATCTCAGCAGTGCGTTTTTAGGGACGATTCGTCAATACCGCATCAGGTTCTGATCGGGTGATGGTAGGGAAATCTTATTATGGAAGCCACAATTTATACCCATTGGGGCCCTAATGTTACTTCGGGCATCCCGAAGAAATTTCCACACGGGTACCGCGCCATAGTTTTTGATCTCTAGGTCTATCGCGCCATAGTTCTGGATGTCCAGGTCTACCGCGCCATAGTTTTTGGTCTCCAGGTCTACCGCGCCATAGTTTTTGGTCTCCAGGTCTATCGCGCCATAGTTCTGGATGTCCGTCGTCCAGGTTGATCGCACCGTAGTTCCCGGCGTCTCGGTCTACCGCGTCGTAGTTTTCGTCGTCCAGGTTGTTCGCGTCGTAGTTTCCGTCATTCAGGTTGATCGCGTCGTAGTTTCCGTCGTCCAGGTTGTTCGCGTCGTAGTTTCCGTCGTCCAGGTTATCCGCATTGTAGTTTGTGGTGTCCAGGTCTACCGCGTCGTAGTTTCCGTGGTCCAGGTTGATCGCGTCGTAGTTTCCGTCGTCCAGGTTGATCGCGTCGTAGTTTCCGTCGTCCAGGTTGTTCGTTTCGTAGTTTCCGTCGTCCAGGCTAGTCGCGTTGTAGTTTGTGGTGTCCAGGTCTACCGCGTCGTAGTTTCCGTCGTCCAGGTTATTCGCGTTGTAGTTTGTGGTGTCTAGGTCTACCGCGTCGTAGTTTCCATCGTCCAGGTTATTCGCGTTGTAGTTTGTGGTGTCTAGGTCTACCGCGTCGTAGTTTTCGTCGTCCAGGTTGTTCGCAAGAAGGGTTAGAAATGGTTAGAATAGCCACTGACGGCTAGAAAAAGTTAGGCCAGCCATTCCTAGGAAAAATGAGTGTCCCAAGAAGGGTTAGAAATGGGTAAAACAGCCACTGACGGTTAGAAAAAGTTAGACCAGCCATTCCTAGGAAAAATGAGTGTCCCAAGAAGGGTTAGAAATGGGTAGAACAGCCACTGACGGTTAGAAAAAGTTAGGCCAGCCATTCCTAGGAAAAGTGAGGCGCGTAGCGCCGAGCGGGGTTGCCGCGCGAAGCGCGGAGGGGCGGAGCCCCTAGTTTATAATAATATCGAAAAACGTCGGTAAAGTAACAAAACATCGGAATTTGTAGTGGGCATGCCTAATTGTTTATAATATCATCGGAAAATTTCGGTAAAGCAACAGCTCCGTCCCGGTCCGATCCCTAGGCCCGACTGCCTGGTTTTTCCTCTCCCCCGGGCCTGTACCCCGTCCAACCCGCTCGGTTCACCCGGCGCTGAGTTTCCCCCTCCCTCTCCTCGGCTGCCGGCCTGCCCGTTCCTTACCTTACTACGTCACACGGCTTGGTCTAAATTCTCTGGACATCCGAACGGGACATCCGACCACGTACTTTAATATTGTGTATGATTACAGGGGCTTTGCCCCTGCGCGCTTTTCGCGCCAACCCCGAGTAGAGCGAATGGATGTCAGAACCCTCACGGAGAAAAACCCTCAAGTTTGGGGGTATGCCCTCAACATTAGGGATAAACCCTCAATAGTTCGGGGTTCACCTTCAACATTTCAGGGTTTACCTTCAATATTCCAGGGTTCACCCCCCACTTGGACGGTAACCCCAAAATTTGAGGGTTACACCCAACTGCAGTTGAAGATATTATACCCTTAACTTGCAGGATACCCCAAGATTTGATGTTATAAGTATCCATACAAAATGGAACAAAAATGATTATCATATATGAAATCGACATTATTATAGTAGCCACTCAAGACAGTGAAAAATATTCCCTGACGCTCTTTTGGCTGATTTCTAATGTGTCAGCTTACTCAAATCCGAACTACATATATAATTATCTTACGATATAAACAATAATCAACGAAATATATAGCTCTCAAAGCGAACTCTGTTTCGGCCGAATGGCAATTTTCAATTCGTGTTTATTCCGTCTTCGTGATAAATATCGCTGTTCGCATGGACGTTTTCGAATCGGGCCTCGAAAAGCTTTCATTTAAGCCCAATTTGAACGTTCTCAGTTGACTGAGAGCTTAGATATGATTAATTATAGATTTCAGATACCCCGTTTCATCGTCAATTCAGTTTCCTTCTCCGAGCGTCGTTTACAAATTCTGAATACATAATACTATAGAAGATCGTTCGAGTAATAGGGAAGTTACATGGTGCTGAAATATTACAGAGTTTCCGATCTATCTAGTATCATACATGCAAACAGACGAAACAACATTGTCTATGGCCGTTCCATGTCGGCTGCTAAAGGCTTACAAGTTAGCCGTCGTTCTATGTCAGCTGCTAGATAGATCAAATTCGATGGCTCCTAATAAGAAACGACTAACTTTTCGGTAGCTGATGATAAAACAGGTATCTCCTCTGTATAAGCATAGGAGACAATTGACCATTTTCTCAATCGCAGTTTCAGGCTTGCCGCTAGGTAAGCGCTAGTGTCGCCGGTAGGGACAAACAAAACACTTTTTGTCGTGTTTATTGTTGATATTGTCAGGAATCGTAGAGTTCGATGCAATCATTTCGATGATACTCGTTAAAAACTCAGATATACATTAGATTTTGTGCTATTAAAACTCGAAATTCAAATATTCCCTAGATTCGACACTAGCGCTTACCTAGTGGTCACTCTATCGTTCTTTGAGAAAATCCTCAATAGGAGATAATTGTTTTATAATCTGCTACCGAAAAGTTACGCCTTTCTTATTCGGGGCGAAATGAGGTTAGGTTTTGCTAGGTTGATGGAGCGGTCAACAAAAGTTTTCATTTTTAAATATTTCCGCTCGACGTCTGACGATGTAACGATATTTATAAAAGGAATAGGACAAGAAACAATGATTTAATATGATATATGATCCTCTACTGCAGTCGATTGGTGATTTCTAATAAAAGAATGAGATAAAGTCATAAAGTCATTGAAATTTGGTAATACATAACCTCTGGGATCGATCGAGCTATATTGTCATTGAAATGAAATAATAAAACCTAGCTTGTGGGATCGATCGTGCTAAATTGTAATTGAAATGAAATAATACTCTACGATGTTGAATGTTCGTATCATGCTCTGTCTCGTGTAAAAACATTCATTCGGACGAGTGATTTATTGATATGCGAGGAGCCCTAAGGAATAACAGACATATATCTCGGCGGACGGTCTAGAGCAGACGTAACTCAAAATACGCTTTGAGGCGATTATAGTGCTCCGTACACATTTTCTACACGGTTTTATGAGTTACGTTTCAGTTCTCAACTGTACACCGAATACCTGTTTCCTCAGGACTTGTCGATATGAACAATCGTTCAATTGTTTTGGTCATTTTTGCATGCCTGCTTCTAGCTCTACAGAGAAAATGTGTACGCTGCTAAGGTTTTCTTTGATGACTTAGCTTTCAAGTTTAACATTGCAGAACAGCTCTTGGAGCACTCGTGTAATACGACGTCAGATCATCGGAATCTGACGATAACAATACCGTAGTGGACCAGATGGAACGGACGAACCTTGCCATGCAATCTAATAACAGAAGTACTATCTCGAAAGACTTCATTGAGTGTGTATAGATAGTTATTCATTGATTTTGATACTTCCATATTATCTTACTCCGGAAAAAAAATTATGCAGTATGCTCAGAGGTGCTTCTTCTCATGCGACAAGACACCGATATGAGTATAAGAGAGTTATATGATTCTCCACCAACATTTTCGAAGCGAATATAAAGTCGATAGACGGAAGCAAGTAGTATGGTGCTCGTTTGCTCACTGCGCAGGCTCGCTTGATGGAGGGCTGATAATTTTCAGGGTATAAAGGAAATAAGAGTGCTGAGGTCAAGAACCCAAACAACGAACATTACATCTGTGACAAATACAAGTAGCTGCATGATCGATGCGGATATAAATTATTTCAAATTAGAGTATTTTTAGGATATTTTCTTTATTTTGTCATTTGCTTATCTACCTCCTACCCCGGCCACGACTAATTTCGGCCAAGTCACTCAAGACGTAAAACAAGTTTTTCAGGCGCCTTTGCTGCCTCTCGCGCACCGCTCTCCCAGCCCGCATGTGGCGACGGGGCCTATCTGAAAACGTGAAAATTGGATTATATATGTATTGTTCATACAACGGGATATGATTATTTGACATATATGATACACTATAGTCTAGCAACATGACTACATATGATTAGTCAGAATCAGAGTCACAAATGGAACGACCGAAACACCTCGTTAGAGGAGAACCTCCGGTATTAATAACAATAAATAGAATCTTGAATTAACTCACCAGATACAGGGTTTCCCACTACCCCCGGCGGCTCTGCGACCGGGTTCCTTATTGCTTCATCCACTGAAATCACAAATATATAGATTGTTATAATAGACTCAGTGTCCGGGCGGTAGTTGTTTTACTTATTCAATATGTACAGCAATATTCTTGCATGCCTTGACATCTGGTTGTCCAATTTTATGCGCAGAACCGTAATCAGTCGATTTTTGGTTGCTGCGCAGGAACAAGTTGTAAGTGGATTCAAGTGACTAACTGACCTATCTAGTCTCTGCACATTGTTTGATTATACTACTCTATCACTCTATTGACAATACCGGTCGTAATATAGTAATGATTGTTATCGCACCGTTTTCCGGCTCCTGGCATTCTTCTTCGTTCATTTCATCAGGCACATCAGGCACGGCCTCTGTGAACAAATATTATAAATGGATAACTGATTTCAAATAATAACTGTACCATACCTATACATACCGTGAGTAAAAGAGGAAAGCAATAGTGCCAAACCAATACAGGTGCACCCTTATGCATCTACCTGCGCTACCGAACGCACCGGACAGACGGACGACGGTGTTGGTTTCGGACTGCTTCCATTCCTGGTTTACTCACGGTATGGTGTATTCCATGTCAATTCGACGAGTGATTTTCTCCCACCATTTTTCACCTGCTCTATCATTGTTTAAACAATTCTCCGATTTCAAAATAGCACTCCCAAATTTTTTTAGATCTTTTCCATCAACCATGCATGAGCCATGCATTATTTATCAATTTTTCAGTGAGAATGGGTTTTTAAAAAATACCGTTTGACGGGTTTGAGACGGGTTTGAATAATGATATAGAAAATAACCGAATGGCGAAAAGAATATAAAAAAAATTTGGGAGTGCCATTTGGAGGTATAATTGAAGAAGAATTGTATAAAAAAATTATGGAGCGAATCAAAAAGGGTGAAGGAAAAACGTTGGTCGAGTTGACATGCCCCGTACACATATTCATGATTCATGATCTTTATTTCGGCTTTTTATACCGACCTCGATTATGTACGCCATTGTCGACCTCAGTCGGCTTCTCTGCACCGGTCTTTTCTTTTTCCATATCTGATCTCTAAATGAAATGGAATAAAATATTGTAAATTAATGTAATATTCTATCTTTCTTTGTGGATTCGTCTGTTTTTGGTCTCAACAACGACAAGTGCCAAGTTTATGTTATTACAGATGGTTAGCACCGGTGCGTACTTACTCGACAACACGAATTTTCACATTAATCGCAACGTTGAATCGAGCTTGTATTGTACGTAAGGTGTCGCTAGTGTTCCGTTCCGCCACGGTATATACACATCGTTCTGGTTTGCCATTGGATGTCGGAATGTAGATAGACGCATGCGACCAATGGTGGCGCTGTATGTTTCACGGATGTGAAGTGAACTTTTTCTTCATCAGCTCAATCCCCGTATTGTGTGCGCTCTCTTCTTCGCTAGCTTTAAGCAGAGCAAGAACATGGTGGCATCGCAGCAGTCGGCAGCAGGATCCGCGTTGTCTACGGACGAAAATGTAGGTTTTGATTTATTCGAATCCTACTATCGTGGTTAGAAAAATATAACATAAATATTGTATTAAATTTTATTTACAGTCTAAAGATATTGACGAGCAACTGCTGGCTATTAACATTCCGGAGATGGCTGACGATTTGGAATTGCACGCCGCGGAACATGAGGGTGAGTATTCCGAGTATTCAACAACGAACAACGACAATGAACCGACAGTGCATGATAATATTAAAAACGATGAGAAGTGACAGATTTTGTTGTTATGATTAATGAGGCTTCTGCATTAATTTCGAGAAGAAATACAGTAGAAGCATGATTATCCTAACCTGGAATATTTCATCTCGATTCTCGAAACTATGACTTGTTTCCCCCGAACATGCGATTATCCAAAGTTGGCGGAAAATAAAGCGTCTCCTAGAACTGAATGCCAAAAATGTAAGGCTTAATAGACGAGGCCGAGCTGAATAAATCAAATTAACCTGTAGAACATGTGGTCTCAAAGGCGCGTTTATTACTTACGACCGGCTGAACGGTTACGCTAACGTTGGTATATAGCCACGAAATTTTTCAGCGGAGGTCGGTCTGCTGTTTCCTTTCAGGCGCGCACTACTTTATTTTTTGCATATATTTTGAAATAGATTAAATTGTTGATCGGATCAGTGATGAAGTCAGCCGCTCTTAAGATTAAAATCCTAGCACGCGAACCTCGGCTATACGGCCGTACATTAGGCGTAGCCTTTGTGAGACCATAGCTCGTGCTCCTGTTTATAAAGTATCGATTCGCCACTTCGTCTATCTAAAACTATAGTCGAAACGGCGAACGGAGAGTCTATAAACGGGATGGCGAGCTACGGTCTTACAAATGCTACGCCTGAGGTACGGTCACATAGACGAGCTTTCGAGCCAGGTGTAACGTATTCAACAATTTGAAAAATCATCTAATTATTAATTTAGAAGCTCAAGAAAATAAGGACAATAGAATTTAAATTCAAACCACGGATGTCACCTGACTTACAGTTCATATTCATTTCAAATAACTTAGAAGCATCAACACACACACACATTCGAGTCACAGTAACAAAATTCAACAGTCATTTGGACAACAACACAATACACGATTAACATTGTTTATACAAAACACACGTAACTTAACCACAAAAATGTAAAATAATTTAAGGAAGATTTCCTGTCAAAGAGACAAACACAAATGTACATAGCCATACGTGATCCTTTATACCAATAAACGGGGATCAACACGGATAGAGAAGAACAGAAAAGCAGTAAATAGTATTCATACGCCAAGTAGGGAAGTTGAGGAGTTCGTGGGTCAGTCCCCTCTCCTAAAATTTGAAGAAATGTAACTACGCGCATCGGGAAATAGTGCGAAAACCGAGCCGTAATGGTAAATCAGAATACAAGGAGAGTCACTTCGGTCCGGCCTGACAAGCCTGTCAGACGTGTCGATTTATCAAGTATTCACTTCGGTCAGTCCCTTTGGACAACTTGGTACGTAATTCGTGGGAGCAGTCCACGAATCTACGAATTTAGAGTCATTTTCGAACATAGAAAATTTTATTTTTCTTGATTTATTGACTTAGAAAAATTTTGCAATTGAGAGATTACATTTCAGGCTACTGCCTTCCTAGTACGGAGAACATTTTGTCAAGATAATCTAGTGTATTAATTACTAGACAAAAAAAGCATTTATTAATTTTGATATATTAAATTTGAATAGTTAACAGAGTTATCAGTTAGATTTCTGTTCTTCTACATTCGCAGTATCTTCACTATCAATATTAAATCGGTTTTAATCTAATTATTTCAACACCTAAACACATCATCACACTCTACATTCCCACAGACGATTCTTCCGATCCTATGACATCCTACAACAACTGGTTAGTCCTCAGATAGATTACTATTAGTAGAAACCCCCGGATCTTCGGAGAAGGGACTAAACGAAAGTAGTATATCGATTCTGAGTCCTCTCGATTAGAATAGGTAGAAGAATCCCTCCTTGTAATGAGAAATCATTACATTGCACAAACTTCCACAGTTTAGATGGTTATTTCGATCTAGGTGTCCTTTTCGAAGCCCTGACGAGTCTCATACTCTCATAAAAGTAAAATTTTGAACCAGTACGAGTGCTATCAAATCACTAAAATTAATAAATTACCACAAGTAAAGAGAAAACTCAGTGATAGCATCAATAGTCGTATTAATATCAGTTTAATCGGAGTATCCTAGGGTGATTAGTGACCTGAATGGATTACAGTGAGGATTAATGTTATAGGCTTTTATTCGTAGTAGCGGTTAACCAGTCTGCGAACTCAATACCACTGGCAAATTGACTGCTACGTATCAGCGCTATCGTGAGCTTTTATAACTGATTCTGGGAAAACCTGTATACATTTTTTGGGACGTTTCTGAAAAAGCCACACGTGTTCAGTTCAGGATGACAACGCAAAAATGCTGATTCACTTTTCACATTCCTTATATGACGCAATAATTTATACTCACATTCACAGGTGCGGAGGAACCACTGGACGACGGCAACATCCAATACGTCGAAATGGAGATAGTTGGTATGTTACAATCACTCATTCACTTCCTTCATTGTTCTATCTCCCATTCATCATTTCATTTTCTAAGGACTAGCTACAGCGAACGCACATTAAATGAAAGCGAACTAAATTCGACAGAAACAGAAATTCAAATTCAATTATAATATCGAATTTCATGCTTACATTTTTCACCCGTTACAGAGGGTGCTGCAATGATCCAAAACGATGATGCTGGGGAATTAGAAATCCCCTATGACGACGCTGGCCAACAAGGTACGCCTCCAAATGTATTTCGGTATTGCGTTTGTTTCACATCACAGTAGTTCTCTTTTGAGCACATTTCTGATCACTCTTACAATTAGTCATCGCTACTTTGTTCAATTTCAACGTGTCATGCATCGCACTAATTTTTGACTGATCGTTGTTGATTGTTGAGTTCTATGTCTACACTTCATACGAAATGCAATTATTACAATTGAGGAGGTCATTTATGTTGTCTCGTGTTATCACCACAGAGGTTGCAGCTCCGGGACCTATGAGGTGGCGCAATACCTGGCGCAATCGACAAAGAAATGCCATAAATTGGATTTTCCAAATGGCCAACTGCGACAACTGGCCACCGCGCCCCCAGCGTTTTCCGGCCCAACCCACTAGAGAAGGTCAGGGTTTGGCCAACCCCGTGGAGGAGGTCGGGGTCTGGCGCAACCCCGCGGCGGAGGCCAGGGTCGCGGTCGCGGCGGAGACCAGGGTCGCGGTCGCGGCGGAGGCCAGGGTCACGGTCGCGGTCGTGGCGAAGCAAGAGGCCGTGGCCAGTAATCTGGCTTTAACCCTAATCTTACACTTACTTTAAACCTATTATCTCACTTTACTTGCTTTAACCCTATTAATAATATAAATATAATAATGAATAACTTTTTAGAATAATATAAAATATTTTGATACCCATTTTTTAATTTGTCTAATAAACACAGTGTTTATATTTAAACAGCTGCAGTTGTATGTGCCTGTTCTTTCAATGTCTTCCCTCGAGTTTCTTCCCTGACTGGTAACCCTTACTGGACATTTGACAAGTGATCGCAGAAAAAGAAATCTTGTAATTAGTGCCATGTTTTTTTTTACGTTCTCAGATAGTTCTTTACTTCGCTTTTGATTTATGACACATTGAAAAGCTTAGACGATACTTTAAAGAATCCACAAAATTTTCTCTTTGCATCATTACGAGGTTTTTTGTCACGAATCATGGCTCAAGGTAATCGTAGCATAAATTTAGTTGTCTTTGGACCGTTGACGCAAGCTTCATGTATTGTCAAATTTGTCATCAATATCGAGAGAAGTTCACGTAATTATTCAGATATTTGCTGGAATTTGATTTTAATTTTGTAGTTTTCCATATCTGGCATAACTCATGGATAATGAAGGTAAAACCCTTAATATTATTTGTAACGTCCCAAATCGCCTTCACCGGCTAGCTAGGGATCCTTCCCTGGGTTTGGCGATTTTGGAGTTACTTTATGTAGGGGTTTTAGGTAGTAGGTGCAAGGGCACGAAGTTGAGGTTGGATTTCGAAATGCACGTGAACAGCCGTTGACTAAGTATAGGCAACAATAACTGCACATGCACTCGAGGGATTGGGTGTTTTGAGATCCCTGAGGATCAGCCGTTGCCACGCAATGGGCAACAATAGCCGCTCAAGAACTCGAAGGAGGTTGGTATTCGTATTTCGTGAGGAACAGCCGTTGTCACGTACTGGACAACAATAGCCGCTCACGAAAACGGAGGATCGGGTGATTTCGGAGTCCGCGAGTATCAACTGTTACCACGCAATGGGTAACGATAGCCGCTCGCAGACCCGGGGAATGGTTGGATGGGGTCTGGTGACGATGATTATTCCACAGTTCTTTATCCAGGAACACAATCGCTTTTATTTCACACACTTTATATATATATATATACACAGATTGCGTTCGTCGAGAACGTAATCGAGAATCAAGTTGAAAAAGAAAACAAATTCGTTTGTTTATAAAAAGAATACAATATTACGGGTTGGTTATTCGAGCCAACCGGAGCAAACCGAACGTTTAAAGATTTTATCAAAATCAAAGAAAACCAATTGTTAAGAACCTATTTAAAAGTCAAAATAAACCAAACGTTAAAGACTTATTTGAAAGTCAAAGTAAACCAAATGTTAAGTATCAAAGAAAAGAGTTTTGGGTAATCACTAGTTTTCGCACAGAAGGTGCTATACCGACTGGCTTATCGTGTCCTGTGGGCCGCTGCTTATATAGGCGATAGCGCGAAGGCCTGGAATGTTCTATGGAGTTCTTTGACTGCCGCGCTACTCGACCGCTCTTCTAGAACGTTCCATGATGTTCTATGCTGCCTAGCGGCTGAACCGACCGTTTTTGTCAAATCTGTTATATAGCAATTACATCTAACTACTAAATCTCACATATAAATAAACTTAATAATTAAACAAGAAAAAATATGCTTTTTCGTCAGACGACTGTTTTGGGCGTCGTATTGCCCCTCTCTGACGTTTAAGAAAAAAGAAACAAAAATTTTAATTTTGGAGAGTTTTTTAGCAAACTCGAAATAACGAACAAAAAAAATAGTTATATACATGATAACTCCTAACAGGTTCAAGGGTCGCGTTTGAACTTAGGTACAGCTAGACATATCTACCGACTCCTCCAGCGTCGTTTCCCTCAACATCCAAATGGCATCCAGGACGTTATGGAGGCGTCATCCAGTTCGAGGATGTCGTCGAGATCCCAGTGATCGGTGTCGTCCTTCTCCGGCGTCGTCTCGTCCTTCTTCTTCTCGTTCGGTGGGGTCTCTGGTTGACCCAGTCCCACTTGACTAGCCAGCTGTTGACACTTGCTTATAGTTTGATCGAAGCTACCCATCTCTTTCTTGAGCCTGTCGCTCGCGGCTTTGTTTACGTTTAGCTCGATATCGATGGCTCTGATTTCCTTCTCAATAGCGTCGAGCGATTTCCTTGCTAATTCTGCTGCCTTCAATGGACCGAATATGCGCTCAAGTGGGATTGAGACCTTTTCCGAGTGAGTTATCTTGGGCTGTACTTTGCGGCGTTTGCTGGGTCCCGCTTTTTGAGATGATTCGGGGGCGTGTGATGGTCCCGCGGGTACTGATGCGTGTGGCCGTCCCACGGATTCCGGTGCGTGTGACGGTCCTGCGGATTCCAGTGCGTGTGACGGTCCCGCGGATTCCGGTACGTACGACAGTCCCGCAGACTTCGTTGTGACCCCAACGGGTTCAGGGAGGTATTCCTCCACCCTTATGTTGTTGTTTTCGTCGATAGGTCCCAATGTTACTGTCTCGCTGTCCGGGTTTCGGATCGTTGGCTGCATTCTCCTTAGCCGGCCGCAGGTCTGGTCTTGCTTGCGGTATTGCGTAAACTTCTCCTCCGTAAAGTCGGTTCTGACTTGGTAGGACTCTACCGCCCAGGCGTACGTTCCATCGCGCTTCGTCCAGGGGCTTCCACTTGGGTACATGATTCTCTCGACCGCGAATTCGAGGGTTTCGAATGCACTTCGTTGGTCGTTTTCTGTTGCCTGTTCTGCTACATTGCAGTGACCGAGTTTTTCGATCTGCGTTCCCGTCGTTCTCTTCATGTTGTTGGGATAGCGAGCCGATTTTCACTGATAGGTTATCATAGCGTCTCATCCTTATATAAATCCTTCATAAGTCGTAAATCAAGTTTTTCTTCACCTTCCTAACCCGGTCCTCTTAATCCGGAACGTTCTCGGAGTTTCCAGATTTCCGTGGATTAGTGGCCTTTTGTGTCGTAGATTCGTATTATTCTTGCTTCCCCGCGCTTGTCTCTGTCTCGCCTTGAGCACGGCGGTACCCTTTCAGCTTGCTCGCGTGGAACCTGCCTCGCTCCTTCATGGATACGGGATCGATTAGCAAAAATGTGGCTGCACCCACTTTGTTTTTTATCGTGTAGGGCCCTTCGTACACCGAGAAGAACTTGGCGATTTTAGCATCTCCTGCGTCCGATGTGTTATTGGCTCTGATTAGCACTTCTTCGTTTTCCTGAAAACCCGCGCCGGTTTTAGCGAGGTTAGCTTTACGTGCCCGGGCTTTGCCTTTTTTCTTAATGCGCTCGTAGGCTAGGCATAGCTTTGTCTCGTACGGCGTGTCGTCCTCGGGGATCGTAGTCGGTAACCACTTCTGCCAGATTCGAGTTGGCATTTTGTTGAGATGCAGCTCAATTGGAGTTAGTTCGGTAGTTTCGTGGTGCGTTTCGTTGAGGCACTTCTGGATTATATTTACGTATGTTGCCCACCCGGTATGTTTCTCCGCGACAAACGTCCTGAAGAATCGTCCGAGTTCGCGGTTCACGCGCTCGACCATGTTTCCTTGGGGGTGCCTGATCGAGGAAAATATCAGCTCGATGTTTTCACCTTTCAGCTTTTCTGCCCACTTAGGTGAGGTAAATTGTGTACCGTGGTCGCATTGTATCCTCAAGGGTTTCCCGAAGTGTGGGATGTAGTGCAGGAATATTTTCCTGATGGTTGTGTCCGTGTTTGCTCTTCGTATGGGGTAGAGCGCTACGAATTTACTGAAGGTGTCTAATGTCACCAGTATGTGTTTCGCGCCTCCACGCGAGGTTGGAAGTGGGCCGTAGAAGTCTATAGACAGCAGATCTCCTGGTTTTTGCGGAAGTATTGTCTGCATTTTAGCCTGGCACGCCTGTGTTGGGTATTTGTTTCGTTGGCATATGTCGCAGGTACCTATTTGCTTCTCGACGTGGCGTCGCAGGTTTTTTAGGTAGAATTTCTCCTCCACCATGCGGTAAACCTTTCTCGCTCCTACGTGTCCGTAAATTTCGTGTAGTTCTTTGATGAGTTCTTTGGCTAATGCCTTTGGTAGCATCAGTTTGTTCCTCCCTTGTGGATTGACCTTGTAGAGGGTGTCGTTGTATAAGGTGAATCTGTTGGCTATATTCTTTCGGGGCTTCGTCGTCAGTTCACGTATGATGCCTTGTAGTTCGTCGTCTTCGTTCTGCGACTTCCCGATGTTTTTAATGCCTTGAGCCAGTTCTTTGGTGCGTTTCTGGAGAAGAATCGTTGCGATTTCGATCTCGTCTTCCCTTTCTCTATCCATCGACTCTTCGCGATGGTGACATCGGCTTAGGACATCGGCCACAACGTTTTTTGGCCCCGTTATGTATTCCATCTCTAGGTTGTAGTCCTGTATCGCCAGAATCCATCGCCTGAGACGTGCATTCGTAAAGCGGCTTGTCTGGATGAACGTCAGCGCTTGGTGATCAGTTCGTATCAAAATCTTAGCTCCTTGTAAGTAGGTGCTCAGTTTTCCTAACGCCCAAACTACGGCTAGCAGTTCCTTTTCAGTGGTGAAATAGCCGATTTCTGCTCCCTTCAGGGTTCGGCTCACGAAGGTTATGACTTCTTCTTCGCCGTCGTCATTCCTTTGCGAAAGGACTGCTCCGATTGCTAGTTCGCTTGCATCCGTAGTCAGAATGTACGGTTTTTCCGGGTTTGGGTGTACCAGGATGATTGTTTCCACGAAGAGGTTTTTGACACTCTCGAACGCCTGTTCGTGGTCACCTGTCCACTCGTATTTCGATCCCTTTTTTAGGAGTGTCAGTAGGGGTGCAATTTCTGCAGCGTAATTTCTCGTAAACTTCGAATAGAAGTTTATGAATCCCAGGAATCCTCTCAGCTGCTTGATGTTCCTCGGTCTGGGGTAGTTTTTTATTACTTGTATCTTGTCGGGTTGTGGTTTTAACCCTTCGATCGACAAGACGTGTCCCAGGAACTCTGTCTCCCTCTTCGCGAAGCTAGAGTTTTTAAAGCTCAACGTCATGTTGCTTTCTTCGAATCGTATGAACAAGCTTTCCAAGTGTTTAAGGTGTTCGTCAAATGACTTTGATATCACCAGGAGGTCGTCAACGAAGTTTATGACGTATTTGTCCAGTCCGTGGAGCACGGTGCTCAGTCCTCTGATTAGAGATGCGCTACTGGTTTTCAAACCGAAAGGAGTAACGTTGAATTCGTAACATCTTCCATCTACGCGGAAGGCGGTGAGTTTCTTACTCTCTTCCTCCAGCGGGATCTGCCAGAAACTGCTCGTGAGGTCCAGGCTCGTCATAATTTTTATCGAGTGGCACTTTTGGAAGATTTCTGCGATTCCTTGTGGTGACTCGTGGTCGTCTACGAGTTTCTTGTTCAGTTGTCGTGCGTCTAAGCACAATCGCACGGATCCGTCTTTCTTTATCACGGTTACGAGCGGGTTAACATACGGGCTCGTAGATCTGCGGATCACGCCGTATCTCATCATCCTCTCGATCTCCGCCGCTACCTTTTCCCGGTACTTCATCGGAATCGGGTACGGCTTTGCTACGATCGGTTCCTTGTCTATTGTTTCCAGCCGATATTCGAACTTTGTTAGGACGCCAGGTCTCTTCTCGAACACGTGTCGATATTTGCGCACAAGGCCTTTTAATTCTTCCTTTTGTGCGTCATTTATTTCAGTGCACGCACTGATTTTTTCTTCTATTTCCGCGAAAGATAGGCGCTCGTCGCCGTCTGCGTCTTCCTGGGCGTCTGTTTCTTCGTCCTCGCTCTCTGGTTCGTTGATAGACAACGCGTGTTTCTCGCATTCATTAACCGGAATACTTGGATCGTGGTATTGGAGTTGAAAGTCTCTTTCTTTGAGTGTGATTGCTTCTTTGTCGGTGTCGATTGTCATCTTGAATGTGCGATGAGCGTCGTATCCCAATATACAGTCTTTCACCAATTTTGGAATGACCAGGTAGATTAAATCCTTCGTCGTGTTTCCGATGGTCGTCCTCATTCGGACCTGGATTTTTAGGCGTGCTGACTTGTCCCCAGTCGCACCTTTTATCATTTTTCCGGCGATTGGTAGAGTTGGACATTTCTTCAGCCTTTTCTTGTGGGTTTCATAGAATTCTCCGGAGATACATGTTACTTCGCTGCCGGTGTCGATTAGTGCGCATGTATTGATGCCTTCGATATCTATCTTTATTTCGGGGCAACGGCACTTCACGATCTCGGTGTCTTGTTCGCCCTCTTCCGAGAGGAGTTCCTCTCGTGGATCCTTGAAGATCGTCCGAACGTTCGCTTCCTCTTCGCTTTCTTCGTCTCGATTGTCCGGATCGTCGGTGATTCGGTCTTCGACCTCGTTTTGTTCGTTTTCGTCGAGTGTGTCCAAATTGACGATGTTTACGTTTGCCGGTTTTCTTCCCTGTCCATCCCTGCGCCATCGCGACTGTTCTCCTTGCTGTTGTGCGTTTGGACGTCGCCAGTTCTCTGAGGTTTTTTCACGATTATCTCGAGGCGCGTTTTGTCCATCCTTGTCGCTCTTGTGGTTGTTAGAGTTTGTGTCGCGTTCGTTCTGGGGTCCGGGGTTTCTTCGGTCGCTTTGGAAGTTTGGCCTTTGCGTCCTTTTTTGTGCGGATTCGCTATCAAAGTCCTCGAGCAGCTCGAACAATTCACTCCTATTTTTGAAGTTTCTCCCTCGGATGGCGAATTTCAATTCTCGGTCGAAGTGTGTGGATAATTTCCTAATAATGTCCGTGTCTGATTGTTGGGCGTCCAAATCTTTGGCTATGCCGAACATGATCGTAGCGTAATCTACTCGCGTCATTTTTCCCGTCGCATCGTATGATCCAAACTCTATTCTACGACGTAACGAGTCTTGGATCGTCGTGTTCCAGAATCGTTCCTTGAATTTGTTTTCGAAGTCTTCGAAGTCTTCGATGCCGTTTTCTGTGAGATACCACCAGTCCTTTGCAGGTCCTTCCAACGCCTGCGATATCAGGTAAATGGTTTCTCTGAGCTCGGGGTTGGTAACTTCAATGTATCGACGAAGTTCTAACAGGAATTTCATTGGTTTGTCTCGGACGTCTCCTTTGAATGTTGGAGGCTTGAATTTTAGTCTGGTTTATGATGTTAGCGATGTGTTCAAGAGTCCCGAAGTCGCTGATCTCATTCTTGAGGCTCTTTCTACCTCTCTTCTTCTGTAAGTACAGTCTGCACGCTACTCTATCAGCTCCACCTTACTGAGCATTTTACTGCCGCCTGTTGCCTTCGGGCCCTTTTCTTTGCAGACCCTTGCATGCGCCTTTCTGCAAGCTATCGTTTGGCTTGCTTTTCTCTGGTCCTCGCTCCCCTACGAGTCCGCAGCCTGCTTTTTTCTACCTGGGTCTTTACTACTGGATTTCGGATTACATAACCCTCACTGATCACCGGCTTCTCTGCGCATGCCTGGACGCGCATGTGTCTCCCGGCCTCATCGCTGCCGTCCTGTCTTCTGCTACCTTCGTCCGACTGCCCCGCTCGCTGTGACCGTGGCTGTACCTGTCAGCCTCTGCTCCGACATCTTGTGCCTTGTCGGTAATGTAGCGCACTGACTCACGACTTCCTGGATCTGAAATAATGTGTCCGAATCGCATCTGTTCGGGCTGTAACAAGACAGTCGTGGACGCTGTCCATTGTGCTGGTTGTCGCTCCCACTTTCATCCTGGATGTTTAAAGCAGAAATCACTCCGTCCTGGCTGTCCCAGCTGTTGCCGTGATGCTTTTTCGCGTTATTCTCTGTCCACGCCTCTATCAGCCTCGCTTCCGACTGTGAACGTGCCTCCTTTGACTCCTAGCCCGCTGCCTTCGCTGCCCGTCGCTGGAGGTCCTGCTTCGAATCCTTCGTCCGCTGGGGTTAGCTACCTCGCAGAGGTCCGACTGCGCTGGATTTTCTCCGGATGATCTCAACGCACACTTTGCTGCCGTTTCCCGCCGCCCCGATGCGTCTCTGGAGACTGCCGAATTTTTCCGCACTCTTCCTCCGCCGCTCTATGACGACGCTCTGTTTTACTTCAACGATATTTCGCCAGCCTCTCTTTCTGCTGCAATCACCCATTTCACGTCGCAGTCGCGTGGTGTTGACGATCTCTCGCTTCGCAACGTCAAAGACGCTCTCCCGGCCATTTTTCCTTACTTGCTGCTACTCTTCAATCAGTCTTTGAGCTCCGGTATCTTCCCAACCCTCTGGAAGCAAGCCCGGATCATCCCCCTGGCCAAAGTCAAATCTCCAACGTCGCTGCAGCAGATGCGTCCGATTGCGAATCTCTGCCTTCTCTCCAAGGTGCTTGAGCGAGTTGTCTTGGTGCAGATCATGACCTACCTCGAAAGCCATTCACTTCTTGACCCTCGCCAGTCTGGTTTTCGCTGGGGTCACAACACTCAGACTGCTCTTCTCAAACTCGCTGATGACGTTCGCCATGGAATCGATCGCCGTCTGATTACTATTGTAGTCCTATTCGATTTTAGTAAAGCCTTCGACTCCATCCCGCATTCCATTCTCCTAGCCAAGCTACTTGCGCTCGGTTTTTCCCAGCATGTCCTAAGTTGGATCTCTAGCTATCTCTCGGGTCGGTCGCAGGCTGTAGTGGGCCCCTCAGGTGAGCTATCGTCGTGGTTGCCGCTTGACCAAGGAGTCCCTCAGGGTTCTGTTCTTGGCCCTCTGCTTTTCGTTGCGTTTATTAACGACATCTCTCGTGCTCTTCGGCACACGGAGCATCTGCTTTATGCGGATGACCTCCAAATATACCTTCAGTGTCCGGTAGCTGAAGTCTCTGACGCCATCGCGCGCCTGAATCGTGACGTTGCTGGTGTCTTCGATTGGTCGTGCGTCAATTCTCTCAGCTTGAACTCGTCGAAGACACAGGCCATCATTCTCGGGAGCTCCCCGTTCCTTACTAGGCTCGACCTCACGGCCTGTCCGCCTGTGATTTTAAACGGCGTTGTCATACCTTTCTCTCCCACGGTTCGCAACCTCGGTCTTATTTTCGACAGTACGCTATCCTGGGTACCGCAGACTAATGCTGTCTCTAGTCGAGTGCACTGTGCTCTCCGTCAACTCTCTGCCTCTCGCCGACTGCTCTCGCCAGCCCTGCGTAATCACCTCGTCACCGCGCTGATTTTTCCGCTTTTTGACTACGCCTGTGTCGTTTATAGTGACATTCCGGGGGTGCTTAACACCCGGCTGCAGCGCCTGCTTAATTGTTGTGTCCGCTTCGTCTGCGGTGTTGCGAGGGATGAGCATATCACCCCTTACCGCCGCCAGCTGAGTTGGTTCTCTGCCCGGGACCGCAGGCTTTACTTTCTTGGGACCTTGCTTTACACCGTCACACGCACTAATTCTCCGGGGTATCTTCGGGCCCTTTTTGTTGATCGTCCCTCTGACGTTACATCTGGTCCTGGCAGGCGTGTAAGGGGTGATTTTCTCATCCCCCGTTTCGCCACTGAGGCTTATCGTAGGTCTTTCGCGGTCGCCGGCGCTTATTTTTGGGAGTCTCTCCCCCTCGAGCTCCGGAGGTCCGTTTCTCTACCTGTTTTTCGCTCGCGCCTCAGACTTTACCTGCTTGGCTCCGAATCTACAAGGTAGCTGCGCCTCTACTCACGACTTTCTGTCTCTGTCTTCACCTTTAGTTTCTATTTAAGATTATTATTTACTTATGTTATTTTTATTTTATTTTATTTTATTTTTCTCTTTGTGTATTTCTTTCGCCTATTTTGGCACCTGTATCTTTCATTCCCCGCCTGCAGTACATACGTCATTGTAAATGTACTGCAGGCTTATCCAACATTGTCATGGATATAATAAACTATCTATCTATCTATCTATCTATCATTGTTCGTACTCTCTAATTTCTCTTCGATAGTTTTTATGCTTTCGGTACATTTTTTCATTGCGGGTTTTATTTCTGTCGCTATTTGTCGTTGTATCGTTAGCAATCCGATGCTGTCGTGGTTGAGATCGTCGTCGATGAATTTTATTCTGTTCTCGACGTTTGTCAAACGCTCCGTACTTTCTGTGCAGCTACTCGTTAGTGTCGTTATCTGATTTTTTAGATCGGCAATCTCCTCTTTTTGTTGTTTTTCTCTCTCTTCGTGCTGTTGTACCAGCTGGTCGAGAGTCTGCAATGCGCTTTCAATTCTTGCGTTTGCTTTTCCCATGGCTTGGTGGAGTAGTGCGGCGCATTCTGTCATCTCGCCTTCCCAACGGAGTTTCTTTCCCTCGAGGGTAATATTCTGTTCTTCGTCATTGCGTAGAATGTTCGGAGATTTTTGTTGTTCTTCGCTCACGATCTGGTCCATCACGGTTCTCATGTCTGTTACTAGCTCTTCTAGTCGCTCGTTTCCATCTGTTTTTGACGAGTTTGATCCTGTTCTCGTTCGCGTTGGCTTTTTGGGAGGCATCGTGTCTTATTTGTCCTCACTCTTGGTTCCTTATTTTCCAGGCTTTTGTGAGCCTTGTTTCGGTGTGTCGAGTCTCACGTTTTGGTGTGTCGAGTCTCACGTTTTGGGCGCCAAATGTAACGTCCCAAATCGCCTTCACCGGCTAGCTAGGGATCCTTCCCTGGGTTTGGCGATTTTGGAGTTACTTTATGTAGGGGTTTTAGGTAGTAGGTGCAAGGGCACGAAGTTGAGGTTGGATTTCGAAATGCACGTGAACAGCCGTTGACTAAGTATAGGCAACAATAACTGCACATGCACTCGAGGGATTGGGTGTTTTGAGATCCCTGAGGATCAGCCGTTGCCACGCAATGGGCAACAATAGCCGCTCAAGAACTCGAAGGAGGTTGGTATTCGTATTTCGTGAGGAACAGCCGTTGTCACGTACTGGACAACAATAGCCGCTCACGAAAACGGAGGATCGGGTGATTTCGGAGTCCGCGAGTATCAACTGTTACCACGCAATGGGTAACGATAGCCGCTCGCAGACCCGGGGAATGGTTGGATGGGGTCTGGTGACGATGATTATTCCACAGTTCTTTATCCAGGAACACAATCGCTTTTATTTCACACACTTTATATATATATATATACACAGATTGCGTTCGTCGAGAACGTAATCGAGAATCAAGTTGAAAAAGAAAACAAATTCGTTTGTTTATAAAAAGAATACAATATTACGGGTTGGTTATTCGAGCCAACCGGAGCAAACCGAACGTTTAAAGATTTTTTGACAGTTGACGTTATATCCCCACTCTCAACTGCGTTCAAACAATTCGAACACGCAGGCGCGCTGGCGCGTTTATCACGAACAACGGTCTGGGTACTGACGCCGATGTTTTGAAATCTTTTGTCGACAATCTTATCGATAACATCAACAACTACAAAATAATCTATTTTGCGGGGGTACCTATCGTTTTCGGGTATTTATGGTAAATGTGTAATCACCAAAATTTTTTCACTAGAGTACACTTCACTGCAGCCTTCACTGTGTTTACGGTTAAGGTGGCCACGAGGTCAAATACGTTCGCGCCGTCGGTATAGCAGAGTCAAGAAGGCAGCGCATCGAACACCGTGGCTGTGCTTCTCCTCCTCTACCAATCGAAAGTAGAGTCACGTGACGCGTGTTGTTGTGGCCATCTTGAAGGAAGACTCAGATTCACAGTACACTCGCTGCAGTGCTAACTGTGCACGTGTTCCGTAATTAGATCAGAAAGGAAGTGTAATTATGCCACCCAAAAAAAAGGCGCAATTTGCCCTGATTTGGTGGGTGGAAAGTAAGAAACGAGATGTGGTGGCTATCAGTTTGATTCCCTCAACCAAACGGCAAGTGGGAGCTGTTGTGAATTTGACTTGGAAGGAATTCAAGACAAAAGAACAAACAAGGGAACGGGCAAAGATACTTGCTATGAGTGGTACGTACAATTCAGTTAATATCTTTAGTGTTACATCAACTTTTATATATATATTTTTTTAACCAAGTTATCAACTTTTATTTATAATTTCTAGAAGCATTTTTATTCAATTTCGCTCTCGGTTATATCGACGAATGATGGTTACCGAACGCGGTAAACGATTTCGATGTAATTTGTAAAGAACATTTTTTTCAAGCGATGTTGCCATGCGTGTGAGAGAGATAGCACCATCGATCTTACGGCGCACGGTGGGCGGAATCGACCTAAGCAGCGCGCATAATTGAAATCGGCCGATAACTTCAAAACTATACATGCTATTAAATTTTCCCGTGAACAAAAATTGAAGGTCAAAGTACGATCTTTCACTTTCGATAAATATTTTAATGATTTATTAGTTTAATAAATTTTTTAAGTCGTCAAAAACAGAAACAAATAATCAACAATTAAGATAAACTTCGGAATCTGAAAAAATTATACATGTCCGTCTTTTCAGGTACAAATTCAGGTTAATTAAATACATTGAATTGTTCAATAATTTTTTAATTATGTAAATTAGTTCATATGATTTCATCTTCAGCCTCACTGGTGCCCATTGCTATTGGTGTCTCCGTCCGTGTCTTTGAGTAATTGCAAAACTTCAATCGGCAATTCACGAGGCCTATTTCCTTTTTTGGGCTTGTCTCGTAAGCTGGTTATTAGCGGATCAGAAGTTACAAGAAATCTATTAAAAATATCAGTCAAATTCGCAGTTCGTGAGTGTTGTCTTGCAAACTGTGTCCTGTAATTTTTGAAATCTTTGTTGCGGTGTTCTTGAGCTTCTTCCGAAAGCTGACCTGTAAATTTGAAATAATATAGACATGCGTACTTGCATTTTACAATGAATCGTTATACGAACCTAAAGGCAAAATCGCATGGCGCATGACTTCCTCTCCGTGAATCAAGACCTTATGAACAGTTGGTGACATAGGCCACCAACCGTATTTCTCATTGATGACTTTCGCGGTTGCTGTAGTGTATGACCCAAATTTACGAGCGTCCAAATCTCGTGAAGTATTTATTGCGCATAAAATTACCGAAAATCTTTCAATAATCGATTCATCAATCCCTGTTATCTGCGAGGAAATGAAGGCATTTTCGAAAAATTTGCGAGAGGTGTTCCCGTCATTTGATGAGCCGAAACCTGGAAATCACAAAATTGCATAGACAATTGAGAATATTCTGTTGTTCAGTCCCTATCATTAGGTAAAAATTTAATATTACGTGCAGAATTATTACTTACCAGGCTTTGGTATATCCACCAGCAAACCCAATCTTCGCTTGAATTCATTTTGAATTTCTTTTTTTCGAACTTCCAGCAAACTTTTCTCTTCTGCAGATTTTCGTACGCCTTTTTTTTCGCCTGCTCTGGTACGTTCAGTCTGAAATTTACGAATATTCAATTTTTCGGTGTGTAATTGGGTCCAGACAACTACTATGAGCAACTGAAGATATCAAAATGAAAAAATGCACCTATAAGACACGTGTAAAAGAAATTCAAAAAATTTGATTCTTGCATGTAAAGGAGAAATGCCGTATTTCAGATTGTCTGCATTTCCTGCGTCAATTTTGAACTTATTGTTGCTGATGTTATTCATTTCTTTAGGACCGCATTTGCAAACGTAACACCTCTGTGAAAAACAAGTAAATTACCAAACTCTGCAAATGCATTCACAATTTTACACTTTGTGCTTTTGAAAAGTTACTACATGACTGCGAAAAATATTCTACAACATTTCGAAACTCAATTCTTATTTTCTTTCAAGGGGGACGATGAGTGACTGGATTTACCGATGTTGCATTGTTATTCTCGAGAGTATTAACGGTTTTAGTATCAATCATAGTGAGAAATAACACGTGCGTAACTTCGGCCGAATTATCATCAAGAACCGTTGTTGTTAAGCCATGGATCTCAGCAGCCACGCGTTCATATTCCGCTCGAATTGTTTCTTTACTTTCTTTTTCGTAAGCGATTCTGACGGGTCTACATAATCTAGGTGAAATCAAAACATAACAATTCAAATGCGTTTATTAAAATTCGATAACATTTCATCTGACGTACTACAAGAGTAAAAGTAATACCGAGTGGACGAAGCTGCAGAATTTTCCCATACAATAGATTCATCAGCTCCGGAAACAATACGTATCGGTACTAACGTAGTGATTACTACGGACGAATCTGTATTACTTTCATTTTCGAAGATCTGCTTAAATTGATTACGAACCGGAGCTGCCTTCGAACCCCCATTTATAATAAATTGTTACTCTGGCGGGAACCCTTGTCTCTTTCAGGCTTGAAATTAATCTTTCGGATGTATGGTCTAGTAATGGTTGTAAGTTAACAACAGCCTCTTTTTCTGTTACGAATATCCCGTCTGGGTAACAGAGTCCTTTTGCTTTCGTTAAATTGTCATAACTGGGAAATGCACCGGAACCTTCACGGATGGTAAGAAAATAAACATTCACCAGTATTTGTTGAAATGAAATGAAATAAATAAATAAATTATATTTTGTGTACGCACGGAATCGTTTTGATTTTTCTCTCAAATTATTATACTGGTTTTTGGTGAGTCCGGAGTCGATTGCAACAGCCAAAGCTTCATCGCCACTCATCTTCTCGTGATGATTCTGTTTCTGTCTTTCTTGAAATGCCTCTAGAATTTTTTCAGGCTTTGTAGGGGAAGCTAGACTTAGAGTTATCAAATCAGCAGCTTTATGACGTCCATCTTTTCTTAAAGCAGATGCAGCAGCAAATGTCAGACTGGTAGCTTTCTCTTTTCTTAGTTCTGAACAAAGATAATAAACATCGCTTGAAGCGTGTATTTATTTCAAGTCTAAAAACAAATTTTAATAGAAGTTACCTGCAGTTCGTTTTCTCTTCTGCGAATCGCTCAAGTTTTCGAAATGATTCCGCTTTGGCCCTGGACGTTTAGTTTCAACGGTATGATTCTGAATCTTTACTCTACTGTACAGTTGTACATCGAGCCACTCTTTGTACCGAAACTCCAATGTTGATCGATTACGGCAACATGCATTCCACCGAGTTTTCCAATTTTTGCAGAATGTTTTTGCAACGTCTTTGTCGACGTTCGCTCCATTGGCTCTAGCGTAGTTCTCAATTTCTTCTATTTTACTTGCATCAATGGATTTATTCCCAACAAGAAATTTCTTGTAGAAAAATCGCCGGCTAAACACTAGATTACGTTCTCAAAATGTAATAAATCTTGTAAAGGTATGCAGTAATCATGTACTACACAAATGTGGTTAATTATACTTACGGTCCTCATTCATTTTTAATATCATACGAAGGAGTCTCACATTAAGTTTCACGATCTTTCTACTTGTCGAGAAAACGCGGGAACACAGCGCGAAATTCATTTGTTTCAAAGGAGGATCGAGACAACGCCACGTCGATAAAATCATCTTTATAAATATCGATAAATAGAGGTTATGGTTACCATTCCAGCAGTCGGTAATACAGATTTTTTTAATAATGTCTTACCGTCGCGAATATTATAAGAATAGTAGAATATATTGTAACGTGGTGAAAGGATACACTGACGTAAAAACGTAATATAAACAGAAAGGAAATATTTGTGATAATAAAATTAAATAGAGAATAAAAAATCGAGTAAGCAATGACAGATACGCACGATTAGATGATTGAGAAAATGTATAAAAGACGAGCGATCTGCATCAAAGCTTACTTGAACCTGATTGGCCCGGCGCAGGCTCGAGAAAACGTATAAAAGACGAGCGATCTGCGTCAATACTCACTTGAATTTCGATAACTGACAAGCTAACATAACATAACCTTTTATCAGGATGGATTATCGATCAGTCTTCTACTACTCGACCGATACTCCTAATTAAAATCCCTTGATCACCTTTAAAGATTTAAAACTATATTACATAATACATAGGATGTATTGTCAATCATTTTTAATGCTTGACCGATACCCTTATATAGTTTAGGATGTATTATCGATCAGTCTTCTACTACTCGACCGATACTCCTAATTAAAATCCCTTGATTACCTTTAAAGATTTAAAACTATATTACATAATATACAGGATGTATTGTCAATCATTTTTAATGCTTGACCGATACCCTTATTTAGTTTAGGATGTATTATCGATCAGTCAACCACTACTCGACCGATACTCCTAATTAAGATTGGTTAATTATCTTTAAAGATTTAACTTGACCGATACTTCTAATATAATTATTAAAATCATTTTTTTTTTTTATTATCAAGGGTAATAATATTGAAAATATCGTTATTCAAGTCATAATTTATAAGTCAGGAGATAATCTTGAAGGAGATTATAATTCAAGGTTAGATCCTCATTCCATTATTAAATATAAACTCTTTGTAATGTTTGTAATTGTTCTTAAGTAATTAAATAAACGGAGATCATTATTTAACGATACTCCAAAGGTTTTACCATCTAATTATCGAACTGTATTCTATTGATATTAATGAATGTCTAGACCCAGGAGATTTCTCCAATACCCTAGATTAAAGAGAATACATTCCATCTCTCCGATTGGATAATTTTTTTAAATCATTGCTTTCGCAATTGGCGCCTAACCAGAACCAGATAAAATGAACTTTTAGCCAGAGTGTCACAATTGGCGCCCAACGTGCGGCCGTTTCTAGAAAATTTTTTACTTACAACTAAAGAATACAGTTCGGGGATGGTAAAAACTAGAAGACAAAGGCAAATAGAACAAAGAAATAGTCCAAGTCCTAAACCAGCAAAAAAGAAACGTAGTAGAATTCCAAAATTAAGGAATATGGCAGACAAAGATACAATAGTAGAGAATCAAAACGAAAATCAAAAGAAAGGAGAAACAGACATAATAATATGTGAAGATGAAAGACAAAATACAAGACCATTAGAGGCAAAGCAAACGAACGAAACACAGACAGAATCAAGTCAAAGCATGTCACAAGAGATGACATCTGAAATAGTAAACTCATTGAAAGATTTTTTCACAGATATGATGGTAGATTTCCAAAGAACTATTAGAACAGAATTGAAAGAAAGTCAAGATAAAGTAGGAAAAGAGATGCGTGAAGAGTTTAATAAAGTAAATCAGAAGTTAGACGATTACACAACAGAATTAAAAACAAATATCGAGGACGCAAAAATAGAACTTAGGCAAGAGACAACAGATAAAATAGTAGTAGAAAAAATAGATATTAAGATAGTAGCCATAGAAACAAGTATAGTTGAGACAAAAAAATTATTAACAACAAACTCGAAAATAAAACCAGAAGAAATACAAAAAATACAGACAGAGATAGAAAGCCTAAAAGCGACAGCAGGAACAAACACGTTCCGTTTACTAAAAAACTTAGTCAAAGAAAAACCTCCAAGTTTTACAAACAATGACAAGGGTTTTCCAAACGATTTCCTCGAAGAACTAGAGACCTGGTTTAAAAATGGGGAGTTCAGCCTGAAGATAGACTCAAAGAACTAAAATCGAGCTCGGGAATTTTCGTAGCGAACGCGAAATTTTGGTCCGAAGCAACAAAATCAAGGATCGAAACGTACGACCAATTTAAAGACGAATTTTTAAAAGCACACTGGGATGAGCCAACACGATTACGAAAAAGGGCGGAATGGACGAATAGGAGGTTTCAACGCGGAGGTGGTATAACACTCACAGAGTATTTCTACGATCAAATGCATCGGGGAACACAAGTTGATGAAAAGATGTCGAATTTCGAAATTATATACAATATAATTCGACAGTTCCCACCGGAAGTGGTTCAAGTTCTTCTCGGATCGGTAGATTGTCATAATCTAAATTCAGTATTAGAAAAACTCGGACTGATGGAAAACCCGATGCTATTCGATTACCCAGAATATAACTGGGGTCATCACCAAGCGATGATGGCACAAAACGTGTTGAAACCTGCGCAACCGCTACCGCGTTCCCAAGAAACAAACCCGATCCACAACAAACCAACATATAATTACAACAAAAACAGTGGAAAACAAGACACGACAGGAAATACGACACGTGTTAACGCAGGGGGGTCAAATACAACGATGCGAAACAACACACAATCACATCTAACACAAAAACATCGTAGATGTAAAAAAAGCCGCCAAGTACCCACGCAAAAATGAGCAAAACGTATCGCCAGTCTCTGTCGTGAAATCAAGAAAGAAACCAAGCACCGAGCGTACCCCTTCGATCTCTCAGCAAGTCTACGTCGTCAAGTCGGAGTTTCGTGTGAGGATTTCGGAACATCATTCCGAGAGCTACGTACTTGGCGGGCACATTCGGGTAATTATTTTGTATTTTTTGTTTTTGCTTTGGATTGACATAGCACTTTTACGTATCTTGCGAACGATTTTTTTGTTCTACTGTTTTCCATATTGATCATTCATCAAATCTGGCATTTCAAATCTACAGATCGATAGAACACGATTACTTGGAGTTTTATTCTGTTTGGTTGTTCGTTCTTTCGACTGTGAAGAATTGCTGGTATCGGCACTTGGCGGCTGATGGATGTCTCAAAGTACACTGTTTCCGGTCGCTGTATATCGTCATATGTATGTACGTCATGAATCTTGCATTGACCGACGAATGTCCGATCTGCAGATAACATTGATTTTATTCACACTCGTTTAAAATCCATCTTCCGAGTTTTTGGGCGACTTCTTCTGGTCAGTTGAAAGATTGGCGCGTGCGAGTTTACGTCCGTGCTTGCGTGCGAGCGCCTGAAGGCGCCCGCACTACAGCACTCCCGTAAACTCGCACGCGCCAATCTTTCCGCAGTGATGTGTAACTGCGAATGATTTTATATTCATCATTTGATCAAACTGTCACGCTCACTACTACTTATGGCATTCACGTACATTCGTTGCTGTGAGTTTTAGGTTTGATGCCGAAATACAAAGTAAAGTTTTCTTGATTTAACCGTTTTCCAATTGGATAAGTTTATTCCCTCATAATTGATACAAACATACTTGAGCTTGACGATAAGTCACCTATCATAGGAAAACCTACTCTACGTTGCTCATCGGCTCTATAGTATAAAGTACGTGACTCCCAAAGTTCTGAAGTCTGATCTGATGACAATGGAAGGATCACGATTATTGTGTATTGTCTAAGGGATTGACCTCTGTAACGTGACCCTTATGATTTAGGACATGTAGAAGTAAGTTCTGCTACGATTATTGGTTGGAATGACTAGTTTTCGGGTATATTTCATTGTTGTCGCATTAAAAACTCAATTTCTGCATGAAACGTAGCGGGTTGTCTGTATAGCTCCACGGGACCGAATGTGCCCGCCAAGTACGTAGCTCTCGGAATGATGTTCCGAAATCCTCACACGAAACTCCGACTTGACGACGTAGACTTGCTGAGAGATCGAAGGGGGTACGCTCGGTGCTTGGTTTCTTTCTTGATTTCACGACAGAGACTGGCGATACGTTTTGCTCATTTTTGCGTGGGTACTTGGCGGCTTTTTTTACATCTACGATGTTTTTGTGTTAGATTTCACTTCTTTTTGCAAGTTCACAATATGGATACTGCTGTTCCATACTTAACCGACAATAATTATTTCAATCGGATTAACGTATCAACTATTCCAACTTTCGTACAGTTTTCGTACGGAATACTTGACGGTACGCTTTGCGCATGAGCGAGTCAATTTAATTCCATTGGCCGAAAGAATCCCACCACAACTGTATGTACGGTAAAACTAGCGTGGCGCTCAAAGAAGTTGAATTATTTTAATTCTGTAATTTTGTATATAGTATGATTATGTCAGGAAATACATGCGGAAGTAGGGTACGGGGAGAAACATTCCGAATGAAAAGACAGATTCACTTCAACTGTCATCTGTGACACACATGAATAATTTATTATATAGAAGTTTATTTTTTTGTATACAGTCTTAACTTGTTGAATTAATCTAACCCAACCTAACTTAACTTGGAATCAAAATTTCAGCACTTTAACAGCCACAGTTTGTATCAGGTGCTAGCTTAGAGTTAGAACTATCATTCATTCTCCCGAAATGCAAGTTCAATCGAATAAAAATTCGACACTATTCATTCAGCAATTCATTAATAAAATATGTCGAAAGATACAATTTATGAATAAGTTATTTACCTGTAAAAATTAGGAGTTATAAACTAAACTTCTCTGAATAGGAATAGCTCAGATAAACTCTTGATTTATCATCAGGTCACGCTGCATTCTAATTGTTTCTCATTTCTAGGTAAAATCAGTCGACTGTTTATTTGCAACAGATTCTGTGGTAAAACGAGGTATTGGGGTCATTAAGCTTACAGAAATCATTGTCCTTTGCGTGCTTGTCCACTGAAATCCAATAATAATGTAGGTCACTTTGAGAATCATAAAAATTTCAACAACCTGGTAGTTGAAGATCCCATGCTGTGGTGGCAGAGGGAAGTCGGGGACTATCGACTTGTATAGCATACATTCCAATATGAAATATTCAGATTTGTTCTTTTGCTCGTTCTCCGATGTAAGATTCTGAACAATTGTGCAGATTTGAAGCCTGGTGGTGGTATCAGGCTGATGTTTGAATTCGAAACATTGGCCATTCTGAATTAGTTTGTTTCCACATACTTATATCAGCAAACGACGATTGAACAGGTTGAGGCACGGTGAGAAGCTGGGAGTGCGAGAAAGTGGTATATCTATCACAAGATCAATGGAAATACAGACTCTTGCAGACTCATCTTCGACCCCGATGCATTGGCTTCTCCAAAGTAGCTCCTCTGTAAACCATAGGAATAAACGGAAATAAATACTATGAAAGAAATTTTCAGTCGTGTTTTTCTGGGTTCCCTATTCCATCGTTAAGGATGAGTTTGAAGCATCAGTTTCATAGCATACCTCTTGATGATGAGCACAATAGTCGTGTCCCTGCGGTGACGATCAATCAGGTGAGAAATGAAGCAAGCAACTCTCATGTCGAGTAAAGATTTGTGATCTATGGGATACTGTCGGAGCTGAGTCATCGTGATCGATTTGTTTATTTTTCTCAGCTTTTTTTCCGTACTTAACACGAATGTTGTAGTAATCATTGTTTCTGGTGACGGACGAATTGTCATTCTGATCTGGTCTGACTCTGCGTTCCCGTGGTTTGATCTGGCGTACTCTAATGGATCTGTTTCACAAATAATCAATTATTAGACATACATATTGCAGTTATAAGCTTTTCGTTTAACCTTTGATAAAATAAAGTTACTCACTTAGTTTTTGAGTGAAGAGTTTTGCACGGCGCGCCGATCGGCGTACAATGCATTCGGCAAGACTCTCTGCGTCGTGTATCCGTCCGTGCAGTTCACTGTCGCATCGATCGTTCCCCAGGTATTGCAAATTATGATACGCTCGGTGTTGACGCAGGTAATGGCTTAGGTCGTAATGTAACATCGATTGCAGATAGCCGGAAGACCGTGAGGCGTCAGACGCAGTAGATAAGTATTCCATCTCAGAACGTTGGTCATTCGAATGATGTGTGACTATTGCTGTCCTGTAAAGATCAGATTACTCCATTACACAGACGAATTAACAAACGTTGTAGGGTTTGGTTCAAAATTTCACCGTTATAGATTTTCTGTAGGAACGGAATCAATGCAACGAGGAAAGATACTTACAATGAGGACGTATCGAGCTTTCACGGGGTACCAAACGATTCTGAACGAATTGTTCGTGTTGATCTGTGTATGTAGCGGCTTTGCCAGCTCCGTTGATTATCTGATTGAACATTCTCAGTGTGTTACAAATTACAATTGGCTGGTTTGACTGGTATAAAGCAGCTTAGGAGGACACAACACTGACTCCAAGGATTCAGGGCAACTTTGAGAAGTTGCGCATTCTTTGGCGGCGCAATTATGTCAGTCGTCCGGTAGCTGTATGGACATCTGTAGTATATCTCATGTCAATAACTAATCAACAGCATTCTTTTTCACGTCTACCTTGACAAATCTTTGGCGTTCAATCAAAATGTTTTCCCGTATCGGCAATGAAGATCTGTTGGACGAATATCATGGAGACGGTGTTGATTGTTCCAGTATCTTGAAAGTAGGTTTGAGGTTATTATGCGATTTCGTGATGTGTCATTACGTAGAATTTATATTCATATCACTCAATCAAGTGATTAATACCCTATTTAAAGCACCAGCACAGCACAAAGCACGTCGTGATCACTGACAAAATATTATTGATATATACATGATATATACATTCAGGTTATGATATGACCAAACTTGATCTTCGATCGATTTCTCTATCGACCGTGAGTCAAGAACTAGATCATAGATAGTTGATTGACATTTTATTACGGCGAGTCGCGAGCAGCGCGGACGGGCGGTCATATTGTGAATTATCACTTCGCGATCTTATTTATTAATACCGACCGAGTACCAAATCGGATTCGGCTCAAAATCAATAGGGGTCGAGGTTTGCGCGGCACACAACCAGGATTTAAATCCCAAGTCGATCCGTGCAGCCGTTCGTTCGGAAGTGATGTCCCTAGCAAGCGTCTAGCGAAGAAATTAGGCGAAGAAGACGAAAAAAGATACGCTATTTCATCAAACTTTCGCGACTAATATCTCGGAAACCAGTATTAAACATCGTCTTTCTGTTTGAATCCGTATTATCTTCCCCGAATCCGTAATTCGGCCTGACTTAAATCCTGTCCTCTAATACATATACTCAGTATATACGTGGATGTAGGTGGACCTTCTCCGCTCGAAGAATTACTTATGTAATTTCAGAGGGGTGGTACGTTTGTATAATGTGATTATCTCAAGAGATATATTCGGAATTCGGGCAATGGGCGCAAAAGAAAAAAAACATTTACTTCAACTGTCAACTGTGACAAACATAAATAATTTATTCGGTGAAACTTAATTTGCCAGGTATAGCTTGTAGCAGGTACTAGCTTACAACTATCACTGATTCTTTCAAAATGCAAGAATTATCAAATAAATGACTCGATTTGATCGCCTCTCCTCACACATTGAACGCATCGAGGGATTAAATTCTATCATATGAATAATTCAAGTCGTTGCATTCCTTTCAATGTTGAACTTTTTTGTTCAATTACTTTATCGTTATTATAGTCTTAACATTATATCAGTATTTGTATATCGAACTGAACGAACCAAATTATATACTGTCTATCAGTTATTTTTCTGTTTTTGTGAGGTCTGCACAAGCGAACGAAGAAAGAATCTCTGTACAATTAAAGATAGATAAATAATTTGGTTCGTTCAGCCGGACATATTCACTAACATGAAATAACTGTTTTTCATTTAGTGAATGATTTTGTTTTTCTCTTGTGAAGCTCAAACATTCAACACTATTCATTCCACACTTAATTAATAAAATATGTATAAAAATGAAAGTCGCTAATACATCATTCATCTGTACAAATAGTAGTTTGAAACCTAACTTCTATAAACTGGCTTCGTTTTTAATTTAATGAATCGTTCTCCAGTCACGCTGTGTTCTAAGTTCTTCTCATGACCACTTAAAATCAGTCAAATTTTTATTCCCAACAGGGTTCGTGGCATTTTTTAAAAATATTTTTCAATTGCTAATAGGCTGCATGGACTTTATGCTTCATGTTTAATATTTCGGAAAATGATAATAACGACATTTTGTGAACTCGGCAAGACTGTAATAATAGCTTTACTTATGTATATACTGACTGACTAGAGATTGCTTGCCGAGTGATCAGCACCGTCTTCTCCGCCTTAGCTTTTCCTACTAGCATGTAGTGGATTAGCGTAGCAATAAAATTGTACTTTTTTCAGCGTGAATTGTAGACTTGTCTCATTCACTGTGACAAGATCAATATTGTTTAACACAGCCTGCGTTCACATTTCAAGACTTGCTGCTAAATTTGAAAGTAATAAAGTAAGTATGATAAACAATATGTTGAATAATTTAGGCACCATAGACGGTGAATAAGTCTTTTCTGTTAACGATTCTTAATGAATACATTGACCATCAACTTGGTTTTCATATTGAGCATATCAAT
>JAEUYN010002124.1:0-68999 GCA_018257835.1 Euura lappo | reverse complement strand
AACAATGAAGGTCCTAATCCGCTCATTGTTTTCATTCGACGATCATCAATACCTTACCCGACTAGACCAGGTATGGACGGCTTGATGTAAACTTAGATTTTGATAACAAGTTGTGATTGGCCAAGGGGCGGAGCAATTGGCAGTAATAAGCCCCTTCCTCGTTCAGAGTCGGAGAAAACTCACCCTGTATACTTACTAGACATAGAAGCCCAGGCGTGAGAATAGGCCACTTCGTAAAAGAAAATATTATCCGACATGACCCCGTGCGTTTTTATAACTTCGAAGATAAGATTTCTGGATCGTGTGATAAGAAATGATATACATCTGTGACTTTTTCTAATTTTGCAGACGTCCTCGATCGATTCGGCAGGGGGGGTAAAGGGGAACGTTTTTTGTTTCAATTTTTTTATCCAGTATAGTGTATTAAAAAAATACTAGGTTTTTTTTTTTTTTGACTGGACAAAAATCGAAGGCGATACAACAGATTGAAAATTACAACTTTATGACGTTACTCATGTAAGGATATCGCATGCTTGATGCCACGAGGTGGTTATTGGTGTTATTATGAAACTTTTTGGCTTCTTGTGTCAGCAATGCATTGTATAAATTCTTTTTTTCCCGTCACAGGCAGTCAGAAGTCCATTTTTCACGCTGTTTTCCGATCTGTAAAGTGGCGTTCTATGCGTTCAATTTCAGTACTAAAAACCTAACCTCGCCGAAAGCTTGCAGTTACGTCACGCGCATGTCACATGAAGATCTATTTATGATATTCAGTTGAAAAATAGGAAAACTCGTTCAGAAACTAGTGAGTATATTCAAGATCCAATTAAAACCGAGTATTTTCATTTTATCCTTTCACTTCGTACTAAAGTTTAGTGATCAAAATATCGAGCTTTCTATAAAAGCCAGGTCATTGTGGCTACAAAGTGTAACTCCGGTGGCCTGCTTCAGGCGCACGGACTGGCCCACATCCAGAAAATAAATTCAAATGTTTTTTATATTTGTAGTTAGCATTATTGAAGAACGACAGAAAATGATTCTTGCGAATCTTTCTATCAAGTCCAAGTTTGGGAAATTGACTTGGATGAATAATTAGCGCGCACTTCACTTATTTCATTGAAAGGAACATTGGCAAAAATTATCACATCAGAAACCGGATTTTAATTCTTCTTTTCTTTTTCATCCATCAATAGACATATTATCTTGACATGAGTGACGTCATTAAACTCTGGTGTTTCTAATCCGTAATATATGAATTGAAAGCTATAATTTTTGCCTAACTGGAAACAGAAAAGGATAATATATGACCTAATTATCTCTTTCCTCAAACCATCGAAATACACGAGTTGAAATAAAACAGGATATTGTACCAATGTTCCATCTTCCCGACCTTCAGAATTCCGAAACGAATGTATTAGGAAAGTTTGTACACAGTCAAACATGGAGTATAACACAATACATTTCGGTGAAGCAATTATCTCTCCTGATAAACTTGTGCAATACAAGATTCCATCTAACTCTATGCAGTAGTTCAATGTTTCGAGTGCTTCTATCCATTGTTTCAAATTTCTCACTCACAAGCACGTTTGCTAAACAATCAAATGAAGAGGTCGACAAGCACTCCGCCCATTCTGGCCTGACTCTAGTTCTTAGGGTTCATTCAGAGTGAAAAAAAAACCAGCTGCGATAAATAAGAACCGGATGCGATCAATTGTCTGTGGCGATGGCGTGGGTGGACCTTCGATAAATTTATGTGGCTTCTAGGACATGGGGAGGCGATGGACTGTAGAGCTGAGTAAAAGTTTCTCGTCCTTCTTCGCCACCGTTTGGAGTCCTCTCCGAGCCTTTTTCGATTCGATTCATTTCACCGGTTACATCAGTTTGCAAAATATTTTAACTTCCGGTGGATGAACGTCCCCCGGTGGGATAATCAATGGCACCGCCTTTCGAGCTTTTTTGCTGTGGCTCTATTCACCTAATGTCTCCAATTCAATGACACCCTGATTTCCCAACACGACTGCGATCCCGGACCTCGATGTGCAGCGTCTTATGTCGAATCCCTGGAATATTGGACCGGGATGAAACACCCTTGGGATCTCGTCACCTTGGTTCATGTCTGGAATATGAAACCTCCGTGTCTGCACGGGTTATGGTACTTACCCCTCGCGCGTCTAACGGCGGAAGGTCGTATATAAGTACCAAAAACGTGATTTTAGTGCCACAAGGTCGTATGGTTTACTTTCATTTTCACGTAAATCCAATTAATATCCAGTTAATATTATTTTTTGCAATATAGTAACCCAAGCATTTCGAAATCAGACTGAATGAAAAACAGCCTAATTTTTCTTCAAAGTCTCAGTTCTTATAAACTGTGTCTAATCTTTGAATTTCCAAACTAAATAAACGATGGTCACAGTTTCGACGACTGGAATTCTTCCAAATGTTAAAGTATTCTCACAGCAGCTTTATTTCAAATCGTGCGACTTACACGGATTGAGAAAGAAACTGAGCTTTTTGTCACGATAAATTGAAGCCAGGGATATAGCAGAGCCCGAAATCCCATTTCAAAGACTGCAAATGCCATCTGATTACAATTCGATTTAAATGAAAGGGATTTTGAAGGCTGACGGAATTACCAATCTTCTCATCAATTTTTTATTGAACACAAAAAAAATCAGTGTTTGAGAGCGAAATTGTTGATGTCGAGTAGTAAAAAAGAGAATAGTAACGACGATAACGAAAAAGAATTCGCAATTCACATTTTTTTTTCATTCTTTCAGCTTCTTTTTCAATTAAGTCGTTTTTGAAGCTCGTGTAAGGATGTTGAGGATACTCATAGCGGTCAGCCTTCGCCTGTATATTCTACACCTACTATGCATAGCCGAGAAACCATGCACCGTATAGTTTGTCTAGAATAATTTATATGCACACGAGAGTCGAGCGTGGCTTTGACGCTTCACACTGGAGGGACACATTCAGCTTCACCTCACGTGCTTGGAACATAGTTTACCCCGTGCAGTGCTGATACCGCGAGGCCAAGGTTGATCGTAATTGAGTGCCTCAACGGGAAAACAGGGGTACGACAGTCTCTGAATAATAGAAAATGAGAAAAAAAATAGTAGAAGAGGAAAAACCTATCGCAAAACTAATCATCATCAATGAAGAGGTTCAGACACGCAAATCAGTACATTGTGAAATAATAGAACCACCTTAATCTAATTACCGAAGATTTTCCGAAGATAAAGTCTTCAAATTATCAACAGCTTAGATGTTGATTCTTTAATTCGACGTATTTCAAAATGCAGAAAAATCTATCATATTCATTCGACTTTCTTTTAGATTGCTCGTGTACAAAAATTGATATTGAATCTTCACACAATTAAGTGATTTTGGTTGATGATCCATAAAGCTCACAATTTTTCTTGTGTCACTCCAAAAGCTGTCAATCTGCAAAGAGGTCGATGCAATTATACCCGTGGTGGAAAGTCAGTTTCATTCTATTTTTCATATTTTCACTCAACGGACTCGTCTTGCATGCTGCTTATCATCGAATATTGATGCCACGTCTCGTTCCGATCGTGCACAAATAGAAGGGTTTACGAATGTCGATCATGTTTCATGCATCAGGCTCAGTGTGAACATAAAATTTGAATAAATAACGTACTTATTCGATTTCAATGAGACGATGGATATTTACAAAGCTCTTCTTACACGGGCACTCCACAATCTCGTGTTAGTTGTCTAGTGGGACATCTGAAATGCATGAAAAGCACGATCTTGAGGAGAAATGCAAGTGAATTCGATTGGATCGTCATATCATTCTTCAAAACTACACGGAACTACGGTTTTAATCTTTTTTATTTTCGAAAATCGATCATTCAACGTTTTGAACAAATGATACAATCCTGATGAGTCTTCGTATGGATTCGAAGCTCATGTGGAATTTTTTAAATCCTTGATGATTATGTTCTGAAAGTCTTTGTAATAATATATTTTTAGATAATCCAAAATCCTGTTGGAAGTCTTTGGAATCTTTTGTGATGTTTGAAAAGTTTGGAATCCCTGAATCCCTGAAAGTGCTTGAAAGCTCCTTTTCACAATCCATTGAAATCGTTTGAATTTGTCGAATAAGTTCGAAATCTTTCAAAAGACGCAAGTCAAATCTTGTGTATGAAAAATATTTGAAAATCTTCTGAGAGTAACTTGACAAAATCATTGATGAGTTAGCGGTTGAAATTTCTGTTAACAATAAATGAACGGCTACTCATTGTCAACTCGTCTTTTTTTTCCAAAATATAAATCAACTTAATCCTTCATTTATCTAACGCATGTGATTTTTTCATCCGCAGGTAAGTTCCTACCGACTACTAACAGTATCATTCACCCTTGGTAAGTTGAAATTTATTGATTATTATGGCGTGAGACATTATGCGAAAGCTCGGAGCGTTAATCATCTCTGTCGGTAAGGTAGAGAGCAATTTTTTAACGGCCGTTACCGACACTGTCGGTAAGGCGCAGTCCCAGTTTCTCTTAACTCAGTCGATAAAAGCTCTGTAGTAGATAAGTCGGATCAAGCCGAATCAAAGAGCACAAGGACAGTCGGCACCAATGCGAAGCTTTTATATCGATTCCGAGGTATTACGGTAAAAAAAACTTTGAGCTTTTTTTTTAATTTTACGAACAGGAGAATCTTCATTAATGATCGAATGGTTAAGCACTTTAAGACTTCGCTTCAACATGTCATGTTTACTATCCGAAAGGAAGAAAAAATTTGGGGTGTGTTGAAGTTTCCGAAGCACACGAACTGACATTATGAAAGTTACACACATACAGCATCGGCTTGCTGCGAACGTAAATAGAGCAAGTAAAGATTAATTAGTCGCGAGTATAAAAAGATGACAAGCTACCCAGCTCGTTCATTAGCTTAACGAAATGTCAACAAAATTTTCCCTCAAAACAAGCAGAGGATCATTCGTACTTTTTTTTATCTAGTCTTAGCACTGAGACGATCAGCCGACTGCATATAGACGCCCAACTTTGGTAATTAATCTTGAAGTAGGACTCCCACAATCTTCAGAAGACCACACGAAATGTTTCCTCGCAATAAATTCTCCTCCTCTTGATGCTGAAGAGCTTCGCACGTAATCCCAGTTTTGGACATTTCAGAATATCAGTTGATGCTATCGAGGCTTCTAGTTTATTGATTTTTTATTTTTTGAAGAATGAAGTATCAAGACTCTCAAAATCAAGAAATAGGCAGAAAGCTTGGTACCGGAAGGCGAAAGCTCTGGCCTAGTGCCTTCTATGATGGAAGTCACAGGAAGACCTCGGTAAGATAGTAGTTCTATCTTTCCGAGGTCTTCCTGTTTTTGTGGTCATTCTGGATCAGCAGCGCTCCTTTAAGTCGAAAAAACCCAAGCTGACCCTTCACCACGCAAGGTGATACTAAATCACTGGACTGATCGCTTTTCTAGAGTAAGAATCCTGCTTCTTCTGCCCTCACGTTCTTCGTGCCATCTTCTGCTCTTTCACTTTCCTCTTCCCCAGAGTATACGTACTATAGGAACATAATCGTTGAACAACCCGTTGTAAAAACTCGATCCATCAAAGATTTTGGAGAAGATCATGGTAGGTACCGATGTCAACAATTGTGTGTCAAGTCGGCGACATCCGAAGAGTGTCGAGTTGCAACACAAGCTGATGTACAGTGTGAATGCTTGCTGTTATCCTTGTGTAGTTTTCCGGATCCGACGTGAAATCGGGACACCTGACATTGATGTTCCGTATCTCAATGAACGAAAATGGTGAATCTTTCGGACGCGAGAAACTTTCAAGCTTGTTCTGTACATCATTATCAACAAGCTTGACGATGATTAGGCTCCAAATGCTCCGCCATGTCTTTGCCCTGAGGTAACGTATCCCAAATGCACGTGTCCTGGTTTCACGTCTCAATAGTAGATCAACTAGTTTTCGTAGTAGTGAATGCAAATGATACACACTATTGTATAATGACTATTGTGACAGTTTCTACTCTATGAAGAAGAAATTACTGGATCTAGTAGTCACTATCTTTTCATTCACTATTGAAAGCATCGCTGGGACGATTAGCAATCGTCTTCGATAGTTCCAGGAAATCTAATAGTTCCTGTGTTCGCTAGTGACGAAACAATTGAAGAACGGCTCGTGGTATTGAAACTTACTAGCAACTATTAGGTTATTTTTCGGACCGGATACATGAACCTGACGTTAGCCGATAATCTGGTTACTACACAGACCCACAGTGTTATTTGAAAGTGTGCATGCGTGATAAAACCCCTCGTACGGAAAGTAGATCATTCACGATATGCGCATGCGTCAAGTTTTCCTTTCTCACGGAAACCACCTGGACAGCAGAGGCTAAAGGCGACCCGAAGTAGTCGAATGGGTCCAAAAGACGTCTTTAAGAGTTAAGATGCCCTTTAGACGTTACAAATTAGGACGTTTGTCGTCCATACGGTGACTTTTAGACAACTTTCAGTTCAGCAAAGAAGAAAAATCTTTTTTTTTTCATCAAGATAAGAATTTGAAATTTGTTATCGGAGAAAGAGGCTCTGCGTTTTGCAGCATGGAAATCATCCCCTGCGTAGAGTCATATTTCACGGATAAGTAGTTGGTAAGCGTCAGGTACACTTTTCTAAGTAAGTTTCCTCGGCCCTCGTCCTTGTTCAAACGACTTTGGCACGCGTGTGAGTAAGATTGATGCCTGAAACACGTTCGTAGGAAATGGAACTACCCTCTAAACTGTTTGGGAATGAGCGGAACCCACCAAGGAAAAAAGCCGGGAGGACTTAGGGTTGAAGAGTTGCAAATATAGGACTTACGTGCGTGTTAGAAAAACAATCAACTATTGCATCAACCTATTGCAGAACAACGAATAGAAAAATCGCACCACGTTTTATGGAATGTGACGGTATTTTGCCTCGGCGATATGAAGGATGGCGGCAGCGACTTGGGTTCTCACAATTCTCAAGAGCTGGGAGGGTGCGAGCCACCCTCTCAATCACGGGATGACAACTTGCCACTGAGGGCTGCGGCTCCGCTTCGCAAACGAAGCTAACTTCCATCACAAAATACTTGGGCTCAGAGCCGCAAAGCTGAACATAACTTATCGTAGCTTGTATTATTCAAATGACTCTGAAAGTAGAACTTTACTTTCAGTCTTACTTTTCTTCTTTCGAAATTTCTTTGGATGACAATTTGATGAGAACCAAAAAAACTCTGCGAGTTTTTAGAGGTTCAGGAAAAGTGTGAGAAAGATAGATTCAAATGCATGGATGTATAGAGGAATCGGAAGCTCTTTCTGAGCCAAGATGTGACCGGAATGCAATACGAGGTTGTCTCATTCGATATGCGGTCATCCACTATCTTTCGATGGATATCGCTGAGAATGGACAATATTCTGCTGAAGGTCGACATTTCATTCTCTTTCCATCTTCGGATAACAGTACTTTAAAGCTACGGGCACGAAGTTGTAAAATTTGAATAATTTCAGGGGATACGCTACTGAAATTGCCAACTTGGGCATTTATAGAAAATCACATTCCGAAATAAGTGTTCCGTTTGCATTGTTATGAGGTAAGGTTAGCCCTAAGCTAATTCAGAAAATTTGAGCCCAGAATTCAGAAGCTTTTTCGTGGTTGACCGGAGTTTGATAAGTTTAAACATACTGAGCTGGCAGTATTGAGCACGGGGTGGGTGCCGGGGGTGAACCAATTAGGAATATATTAATTAACACGAAACAACGCTTGTCGGTTTTTAAGCCGCTTACATTCCAGAGGGACATCACATGTCTAGAGTAATGCATATTTATGTCGACCCTCAAAAGCTTATGGAGAGTGTTAACACGCCCTGTTGTACCTAGTGGTATCCATTTTCCCCGGAAGAAGAGCCGCAAATTGAACGTTGCCGTAATTGCTACGCGGAGAAACTATTCATGCTACTCTGAAATAGCGGAATAACGTTCTCTCAATAATTGCATGCAGCTTATAAAAAAATTCACGAAACTTAGAATCGGAGTGTGAGCCACCATGGAACTAGGTAGCCGTTTTTCTGTTCATTTTGGAAGTCAGCCACTGTCAATTGAAGTCAGTTGAAGTCACTTAAAGTCAGTTTTCACGTTCCAACGTTTTTCGCAAAACGTTACAAATTGACAAGAGGAGGGAAGAGAAAAAACAAGAAAAATGGAACTGCGCAGTTTGCAACTGGACTGAACCACGTGGTCGTGTACATCAACGACACGGAGTGAACTGCCGTCAGTAAAGTTTTGGCGAGAAGTAGGTAGTTGCAAATGGAATGTTATGTTGGCCAGTGCTTCTGGTTGTCGAGTCGAGTTGGTTGAATATCTGGATACTTGAAGTACACGTGACAGTACGGTTCTGTTAGTGGTCGTTTGCGAAGTTACAACGTCATGAAACGAGTCAATCCAGGATCCACACCTGACAAGAGATTTTTCCATATATTTTTTCATTTTCTCGTCTTCTTTTATTGTTATGAAAGGAAAGAATAGTGGTTTTCCATGCGAGTGGACGTAATTCCTGTACCTTATACCAGCGATGATTCCCACATGTTTTTATATCCCCAACGGTTACGGTTACGGACTGTAATATTTTGCTGAATGTCGCTAAAACTTGCTTGGATCAGCACAAAAATTCAGCTGGAAAATTTCTGACCGACAATTTTTTTTCTCGGCTTTTCATGTATACTTTCAACGATGTTTTGCGTTCCCATAGAGATGTAACGGCATCATTGACTTGGTCCTTGAACATTTCATCAAAAATTGTGCTACTTCAAAGCGGTTTGTGTCAAATTGGCAAAATACGATTTTCTACTTCAAAGCGATGAACGGGAAGGGGAATTTTTTTTCTCCCCCGATTTCACGAATGAGTGATTTTCCAAGTTCGAAATGTCCTCTTAAAAGCGCGTTTCTTTTTTTTTTTCATATTCTCTATACGATTCAGCTCACCCAATTTATCCACCATTGAAAGAAAAGGCTCTTAGAAAAGTTTCACCAACCGTAACAGACAAATAGATCATTGCAGAATTGTTGGAGAACAATTTTGGAACCTGGATTTTTCCTCTCAAAAATATTACGCTCGAATAACTCTCACAGTCTTTGATTTTGCTTCAGAAAATCAATCCGTAAATTCAGTTGTGGCAATTACTTGAGTACTTTCCTGAAGAACAAAGCGTTTTTTTGAACGGTTCTTCGACATCTGTTCTACAATTTTTTCTTCATTGCATACCTATTCGACTTCGATTAGGAACGACTGTTAGCTCAAAATTATCTTTGGAACTATGAAGCGTAGAGTGAATGTCAAAAAATGAACTCAAAGATGCCATTTCCAGCACCAATATGTTTTTCTAGACAACGCTTCAATTTTTGCAAATGGTGAATGATATAATGGGTTCAATCTTTTTCTCAGCTTCTAAACGTAATTCTTTTTTAGTTATGATTTCTAGTCGGAAAGATTCTGATAGAGCCATACTGGCTCCTAGAAACTGTGATATTACGGTAATGGAATGGAGATCAAGACCTAGAAAAGCTGAACAGATTCATCATCGTCGATTGAACATGGATTGATTCAAGCGATGTATCCATATAGCGAGCAAATTATTTTTTAATTGATTTATTAAAGAGGATGTGAGGCATTCCACGCCAAATCGAGCAATGATTCATGCTTTTTGTGTGATTCTCTTCGCTCTCAAAAGCTCTTCTGAATCTTTTTAGATTCTGTTTTGACGAATCGTTATCAAATAATGCATTTCTATTATGCTTCCAAGAGATTGGCAGTTTTTTAGGTGAAAATAAGATCGTGAAGGTGGCTTCAATGAGTCTAAAAAATATCTTCAACGAGACTGAACTTCATTTTTGCTACGAACACCGTGGTAGTAATCAAAGGAACGATTTCTTTTCTCTAGAATTCTGTTACCATTTTTTGAAAAAGTCATTTCATGTCTGCTAATCAGAAAAATCACAGGGTAAAATCCAACAGCAATATCAATCGAGCTTTATTATTTTCGAATCATCTAAAAAAAATCAGTCTGCCATTACGTTGCATTGATTTTTCGATTCAATGATCTGCAGTGTGAAGCTTTTTGTATTTATCGGGAAATTTTCCGTTCCTCGTTACGTTTTATTGCGATTTTAATGACCAAACTATTACTTCCTTGTCGTTTCGTTTTAAAAGCCAGTTGAACAATGTCAGTGTCTAACTGACCGGTTGACGCGTGACAAGCTCGGAGTAATTTTTTATGAACGCGATCACGCCCCACAATTCTGCACACATTAGCTCGCTTCAGCAGCTCCCGAGCAGTTTTTGCCGGTCTACAAACTGACCGAAGCGCAAAAAAGCCGAGTTTGTTGGCCGGCCTGAATTCATTGAAGCCTCGCTTCATTCATGCGGTGACCGAGCAAAGACCGAACCTAACGTAAAACGCTCTTAATCTACAATCATCTGCTAGACGACAAACAAATATTTCATTTTTCAATCAAAAGTTGAATCTTTCGATCGAATTCCTCATAGTTCGCCAACTTCTTATTTCGGAAGATTAATCAAAAGTCCAGATCCACCTGACCGTCCAGGAGCAGCTGGGTCGAACCGACGAGGGTTCGATAAATTCAGAAGAAAAGAAAATGAAAAAGAATGAAAATTATTGTTGCTCTTCGAACCCCGAGGGTTGATTTTTTTTTCTTCACCCCCCGTTTCACCCCCGGCTTAACCCTTCGTTTGAGCCTACCTCGTGACCCAAGACTGCGTTACTGTTACTTCTACGTAGCTAACGTAGCGGCAGCAGGTACTCGGTTCCACGGACTTGCGCAGTGGCGTATAAATTGGGGGCGCTGTCGAGAGGGGCGCGTGGTTATCGAAGGGGTGTCAGTCGCGGCCCATCTGCCCTCTGCCAGACACGTAAGTCGTATATATATTTTTTTACCCCCATTTTTGACAAGTATATGAACAAAAACAATCGGAGTATATGAGGTTGTTTGAAATTCCCGGAAATCGCATATCCCACCCCCCCGTTTGAATTGGATCGCCGATTTTACGTTTCATTTCACGGGCGATAAACGATGTTTGATTTTTTTACACCGATTTATATGGTGGCCATTTACTTCGCAGTTTTTCAAATTCGTGCTTCGATCGTGCCGCCACATTCCGAGGGAAAAACGTTGTGTCACAATTTCAATTACAAGTTTGGAGACAGTCCATTAATTTTCATGATATTGTTATCATTATTTGTAAACATGAAAAAAGTATGTATTCCGGTTTTGGTGAACAATCGCGTCCAAAGGGGTGAATTTTCAGTTCCGCCGCTTTGAGGAAAATTTTGTGCCTGTTTTTTTGCGTCTGTGGACAGAAAAGTCGCGTTTTTAGACTCTAGTATTGTAACTTTATCGAGTGAAAAAAAGTGCCTTTCGAAATGACCTCACACAACAACTTGGGCGCCACATTGTCTTTCGCTGTAGACCGTTCGAATAATTATTCAAATATTATCTCGGAATGTCGTGGCACATGCAGAGCAGCCCTAAACTTCCAATGTCCAGTTTAATGTATTCACGAAGTTCGTACAATCGCCACACGGCCACACGGGATATGCGAAGTTTCAATCAGCAATCTAGACATTGAATGACACTCGACTGTTCGTGGTCCCCGATAATATGCACCCAGGCGTTTTATCACATGCAATAGTGTTTCCACGCAGATTCCATCGCCTCGAACCGAGCTTGAAGCTTAATAACCGTGGAGGTTTCCTAATCCGTGTAACATGTGACGTTTAATCGCGGTCAACGAATCAGACGTTAGATTGAAAGACCCGTCGCGTCGGCACTGCGAATCAGAGCCAAGACTTTCGAGTGATTAAGACATTGAACAGCACAAAGTCGTTAAAGCACCCCGATTCCGGATGTCAGACGTTTTAGTTGACAGATCGGACGCATTTTTCTTTCAAGGTGGAGCTTTTTCCATTTGACGTTTACACGGCTGATAATGTCGTGTTTATCTCCACCTTGGGACTCGAGTTCCAATCCTGACGAACAGGGAAAAATCAATTTCAATCCATTTCGTATCTGGGATAAGTTTCAAGTACCATCGAAAGAAGCCCTCGAATGTAGAACCTTCGTTCCGCTTTTTCGCGGAATAATAATTGATTGCGGTAGCTGTCATGAAGGGCTTTTCAGGTTGAACATTCAAAAGCTTCGATCTATGGATGGCGTGACTCTACCAGTGAAGTATGTCAGCGATGTTTGATTGCGTTTTTATTCGTAACATTTGACGGAATATTGAGAGATCGAGGGAAGTGATGAATCGGAAATACTGTATCGAGGTGCTCTTTCATCGAACCTTATTGCTTTTCGGAAACTTGATATCTGTCTGCTCGGTATTTCGCTCGATGAGCGAATTGATGGAAGGTTATGCCATCATACTTGGACTCAGGGATCAGATTTTAATTGAAACTCGGAGCTTTCCGCAATCGCGATGAAAATATATTCGAACAAATCGCGAACAAAGGTGTTCTCTTCACTCCATGATACATTGTTTCATGAGATAAATGAGCTGGAATTAATTGCGCTGCGCTACCTAAGAGGAAGGTTTTAATTTTCCGGCTCCCGACTCTTCGTTCTCATCGTACATCCCACACGTATATCACACGTGAAAAATCCATTCGCAAATAGCCGCTCGGCTGATGTTTCAATTTTTTCCACTCGGATCCGCGGTTGCGGATTTATGTTGACAAAAAAAAAAAGAATTCCACGACCGCGAAAGGCTGGCAAGCGGAAGCAGGAGCAAAAAAAATCCTCTTTATTCAGCAGGATATGTGGTCGCAGCTTTTATTTTGTCATTTAGTGGACAATTATTATGTAATTGCTGAACGAGCCCTTGGTCAGCCGTTTCGGCGGAAGCTGTCGAACCAAATGGACCGGTGATTCAGTAATAATGAAATATGGTTGAAAAAAATCTACGAAAACCACACATACATCCCATAGAAATAACGTGGAGAGAGACGGATATACGGACGAAGAGAAAAGAGGATAAAGAGATTAGCCGAACTCAAGAGCTTCGGAACGAACCAATGAACAGATGACGCGGCGGTGGTCGACTCACGTATCAATTCTGAATGAACCTCGCGAGATATTGAATGGCTGGATTTTTCAACCAGTCCCTGTATACGGGCCGTAAAAATGTTGTCGACTCACCGCCACAGTTCCGCAATGAAGAGATTCACCATTTGGGATGGGTACGGAAAAATTGCAATGTCGGATAATAGGTAGGTGGTTGAAGCCGGAATTGGACTGAAATTGACTCCACTAGGACATTGACTGCACCGGGGCGACCCTGAGGCAATTTGTATTGATAAAACGAAGTATACGGCGAATCGGTGTACGGATCGCAACAACCCGAGGTAATCACATGATTCCAAGTACTCCGATTTCAACCACGGAAATGGTTAACTTTAACGGCCTCCAATAATTGTCATCACGTTTATGACAAATTCAATTGATTGAGGTTACAGTGAAGCCAGTTCTTCTTACAGTGATTCAATTCTCGGCGAGGCAGTACCTTTATATGACATGATTCGATCTTCACATTTTCGGTATCCCACCGCTGTCACCAAAGTTTATGTTACGCATCATTTGATTTTGTCATTCCGTACGGGGACTGGATGAAACCATTGACGATTTCAATACAAATGATCACTCACATCCATTTCCCAGTTTCACTAGCTTCCACATAAATCTTCTTCATCAGTAATGCGTTTTCACTGCAGAGTACACTAAATGGTTGACCCCCCCTTATTTATAATTCTTCATTATAAGCCAAACGAGATATTGTGAAATGAAGTGAAAAACGACCAAAGGTCTCGAAAAAAGGACCGTTCACCCTCCTGGAAAACCAGAAATCGTGTCATGGTTACGGTTCCAAGAATCAGAATCCCCCAAAGTCCATGTCTACTTGATTTGATGGTAAATTCGTTCTTCCTACTTTCAATAAAAAGTCTGTAATGAGACCTCCGGATTTTCGGGAACGGATCTGTCGACAAATGGATGAGAATTTCGGAGCTTGAATTCGCGGGGCTTCTCGAATTCGAAAAACGTGGTGGTGTGGGGTGCGGTTTGGTTGCCTCTGGAGGTTGGTGATTCAAGTGGATTACAAAGTTACAGCCTGGTAAACTATATCGCGTTTTAACCCAGAAAGGGTTAACCAACCACGACCGGACCAACCCTTGGAGTTACCTCCCAATATCGGAGTTTCCGAAGTTGGGCAAACGCTCGCATTTATCAACGACATTTTGAGAATTCGTTCATCTAATGACTCAGATTTTTTAAACGAACTGCGGATCATCAAGTGTGTCGTAAGCTCACGTGAATCACGGTGTCCCCACTTACGAGATTGCTTCAATTAAATCCGTGAGGTTTCCGTGTTGTAAAAAAGTAAGAAATTACGGGTCTTCGCCCTCCAGTCTTCCCACTTTCGGTACTTTACCTAATTTCTTCGTGCATTAAACATTGCGATAGGTAACAAGTTCCGTTTAATAAAGTAGACAGCTTGTGCGTGCCGCGTGTTCGGGATGTGCGTGATGCGCGTCTCTGGGCCCTTGGGTTCTGCTGAATGCGAGAATTAAGTGTACCAAACCCGATTAAAAGTCAAGGCTACTTAGCCCTGTTTTGCTATTTATTTTACCCCAATTCACTTCGCTAATTGCATTCACTCACACGATTGAACCGAGAGTCAATTGGTTTTCTCTGACAGACTCTGAATGAGGGTTTTTTTTTCTCGTTCGAGATCATCAACTCGACGCAAAAAGCTGATTAGGGAATGAAAGGGAAAAAATGAAAGAAAAAGCCTTTTGACGCGATGAAAATGAATATTCATTCCAGCCCCGAAATTTGTCGAGGTCTGCTGAAGCTCCTCAACTGTTGAACTCTGCTTTTACTTGATACCAGATCTACATACACAGGGAGCATGGGAAATCTCCATCTAATTACAAGACCATCCCCTTAATAAACGTTAACTTAAGTTAACGGCGATGTAACCGGGTCTGCTTTCAGTTTGAAAGTTTTGCGAAATTCAAAATGGCGAATCTAAATCTTCTAAAAATTGGTACTCGAAGGATTTTCGAACCGCGGATCACGAAGCTGAGGTCAGATTTGCATTTGCAAAAAGCTGGAAGCAGAGTAAATGACAGAAGTTCAAAGGCTGGCTCAGAGTCAGCCCAAACCCGCCTTTTGAATTCCCGTTCCCATCTGTTTGATAAAAAAAAACGAAGGTTATTTTAATCACCATTGTAATCATCGTTGAATGAAAATTGGTACCGGATGGTTTTTGGATCACTAATTACGAATCTGTCGTTCAATTTCTTAAAAATTCAAATTGAATAATGACGTCTTGTTGTGCACACAAAAACGGGCATTTCAAATATTTGCACATGGGCAGCCTAAGTCAGATTTTTTCTCTTCAAAATTGAATCGGTAATGAAAGTATTTTTTATAGATAAGGAAAAGCGGGTTTAATCACTCAGCGATTCTTATTCCTGAACTATACAAGAGTCGTAAATAATGGGGAAATAATGTCTGGAAAGTTTTTTAATTGGTTAGTTATGAACGAGAAGAGGTAATAATGTAGAAAGGTGAAGGATTTTTTCATGAAAAGATTATCAAGAGAGAACTTGAACTAGGATTTTCTAGAAATCATCTACAATCGTTTAGTCAGCAAATTAATATTGAATTCCAAACGATTGATTGATTTATCTGGTTAAACCCTCCAACCAAGAAATTATGCGACGCACACATAGGACATACTTCAGGGACCCGAGGCATTAACGAAGTTGGTTCGAACCCCGAATTAATAACGAGGCCTTAGAAGTTTCATTTTGTATGAAGGTTCAGTGAAAGGGATTCCCGTTTATGCCGGGGATGAAAAGGTCCGGAAATTCACGCTTCCCAGAACAAGAACCACAAAAAAGACACTAGGTTTTCAATCGTTTAGGAGAGAAAAAAAAGCCCTGGACCCAAACCTGTTTAATTTGAGAAAAAGCAAGAAACCCAATTCCTATAAAAAGAGAGCTCGTGATTGAGATCCTGAAAACATTTTTACTGATAGATAGAGTGCAAATGAATTCTGGACGGCGAAATACAATAAAACACGTGAAAGTTTCGAAACTCAAGCACGAGCTTGACAGATCGGATATTCGAAATCCGAGCGGTGAAAACGTAGCGATAATACCGAACGTCAAAAACAAGAAGGAAATTGGAAAAAGGAAGGAACTTGACTGGCATGGCGTGCACGTTCAACAATTTAAATTGCTTTCATTCATCGTCGAACAGTCTCCACTTCACAGGGTCCTTCGGCTAAATATTAATTCCTAAATCTAAAACAGGATTCAAAAGTGATGTTTTGATGCCTGTGCTGGAAAAAAAATAATTTCGCGAACTTGGCTGTTGTCTTTCGTTCTGAAGCTTCCAGCACCTCCCCTAAACTGTTATGTGAACAATTTTCGCGATTCTTTCCCTCGGGGTTGCGGAATTATTCAGTCATGAGACTCGTGGCTTATGTGAAGGGATGACTGAACGTCTGTTTCCGGCTTGAAATATTAGGAAGCTACAAACTCCTGTTCACCTGAAACAAAAGTTTTTCGCTATGCAGAGAGGCAATCGTGAATTGTCATGAATAACTCAGGGAAGACAAGCGAAAGGAAAAAGTTGAAGCAACGTTTATGGATTCCAGTGGAACAGATAGTTCACAAAATCACATGACAAATCACTTCAGCCTCACCTGAGTTTGATTTCGAATGTTCGTGGGTTTGGATTTTTCTAACGACCCAAATCGCAGCTCCGGAATTCCGAATTCCGTCCCTCTCGAAAGTGTTTGCAGAATCCGAAGTCGATAAAACCCCGAAATTCTTTATTTGGTCTCGCACGATCGACCAGAGACTAAACAAGATTTACGAGGTCGGGTATTAACGGGATGTAAGAAGTCTTGTAAGGAAGCGATGTTTCTTGCCAATGCGTTTAAACTACGTAAATTTTACGTATACACAGGCCTTGAATGCGACGATACGGATCTTGCCAAGTGGCGAATGCCGCGTTATCGCCTCTATCACAAAGCTTCGTTTATTACGATGAGTTATCGCAATCTGGACCGTCATACAATTTCTGACGTGGATAACCGCCCTCTCACGTATCATTTACCCCACATTTTATTGGCAGAGGATATGACATTAACGGAACTGTTCCTACGTCCCTTATTGCGGTCGCGTGGGTCCAAATATTCTCAAGTACCGTCAGCGATAAATCGAAGCCAAGTTTTCCGACTGGCTATCTTCTCGAGATCAATGAGACACGACGGTTTTATTGGGTTAAGACATTTATGATGATTGTGCAAAAAAAATATTTCGGAATGACTATCAGGGCTTGCTTGTGTGACTAATTTTTGGATCTTGACTTCCAAAGTCAACCTCAGTTAGATGAATTTTCTGTAAATTTTCGAGCACTTACAATATTTTGGTATCAAAGCTCGAAGATTTACAAATTCGTCGAGGTCTGAAGTTTTGAGTGGAAAACGGTCAGACATTTTATACTATTCACATCGTCATTTGACATTTTGATATGACGAGATAATATGCGAAGCATGGTTTAAAAATTCAGCTCTATGAATTATACGATTGAACAACGCAGTCAAATAAAGGGGTCCGATTTTCCGATGACTTAGAAAAGTACCTTCAGAAGAGACAAGAAACACTTTGATAGACTAATTATTGATTGACCATGTGAAGTAGTAAGTATCTGAAAATCCTGTGGAGCAAAAAGTACTAAAAAAAACGTTCAAGTTGTATGAAGTAGTGAATAAGAACTGGAAAGTATTCGCGGCAGTGGAAATGTGCTTTTTTAGGCTTTTTTTTTCACTTCGCATGCTTCAAAGTACTTTTTCTTGACTTCTTCTTAAAGTACTCCTCGAAGTGCTTCAAGTACTTTATGATATATTTAAGACACTTGAAAAATTAGAGTTCCGGATTTCTGATTTTCTAATTAGTCTTTGCGTGAATGTTGCTTTCGTACCGTTGAACAGTTTCAATTCTATGATGATTTGAAAAAGTGCTTTAGTCACATCAGAACTTAATTCTACGTCTTTGCCAATAAGGTACTTGAAAGAGTACTTTCTGTAAATTTGATGAGTCGATCCTATGAAAAATTGTCTTCTAACTTTTCCGACATTTTCGTAGTTTTTTTGTTTGTTTTTTATCCTTACATCGAACGAGTGGCTCACATGCGAAGCTCCCTGCGCTAAAATCACGTGATAACTGGGGTGCTTACATAACATGACTCAATAACATCCCGACGGGGTGGTCATTGATTCGATAGCGACGGTGGGCGACGGGTTCAAAGGCAACCGCTTTTCCAGTCTCACGATTGGTTATAGTCAAACAGCACTTCGCGGCTATCCATGGGAAGGAGTGACAGACCACTATTCTCTGTACCTATCTACCATGTACCGAGTACAGCCGACCATCGGGGTGCAGTTCAATACCGTAACTGGGACGTGAACCTGCGGCACGCCCAACGATTCATTCAACCGTCAGGGGATTCCCGAAATTTCAAAACTCTCGCAATAATTGGAGCCGGAAATTGATGAGAAAGTTTTAGGAACGGACTAATCTCCTCCATCTGGGGGAAATTCGCGAGGAAAACTTTCCAGTTCTAACCAAAAAGCTTCCTGCTCTTTCACGTGAAGCAAAACTGTTTTTTTTTTTCTCTGTAAAAAATTGCGGAGTTAGGGGCAGCCATTTCCAAACCGGAAGTAGGATTAGGCTTGAAAGCTTATCTTCACATCTTCCTGTGAAGAATTCGTCCATATTGGTCCAGCAATTCGACTAGAATTCCGTTCACGAGAAACTCGCACCCTGACGTCAGTCTATCTTGAAAAATTACGAAGTTAGTGACTACCGTTTGCGAACCGGAAGTGGGAAAGGATCGAGAAGCTTATTTTCACGTCCTCTTGACGAGAATATTATCCTGTGCAAATTTGGTCCAAATCGGTCCAACGGTTCTACTGGAATCTTGTTTACAAGAGAAGACATGGGTGCTGACATAGCACATCCACTTCTGCAAATACCAGCTGTAATCGATATTGAATCGCCAAACGTGTTTTCTATATGGTTTGGAGAGTTTCTTCTCGTTCTTTGCTTCTATGAATGTGTCAATCCGTATTTGACGCTGACACAGGTAAAATCTGACCAGTAAGACTGAACAGGATTAACAACATCTCTGGCACTGTTCCAAACGCCCATTTCGCAAGTCTACACCGATTCCGTTCCTCATACAAATGACTTCTCGTCATTCGACAGGGTTCTGTGCAACGTTGGTTTGTATGGCTCGTAAAAAAAGTGCAGGATAAAGTTCCCCAAGAGTGAGAGAAAAAAAGATTCCTACCATTGTCGTAATACAGATCCACGAACTTCGGCGCACGTAGGTAATTATCGGTAAGAGTCTGCCGTCGGATTCAGAGCCGGTATAAATTCTGGTCTCGTTTTCGAAGGAGTGTTAATTTGAAAACAAGCTTCCGCGAGGTCCTCGGGTTCATAAACCTATACGAAATACCGGGCTTCCTCGGAGCTGCCTCGATCAATCACCATTAAAAGTCGAGCTAGTGGCAGGGAATGAGAAAGCAGCAAATTAGCTAATAAGAAACTTAATTTCTCATTATATAAGGCATCAAGTGTCATCATTCAGCAATTTGTCAAAACACTTCAGCCTCTCTGTCTCGACCCCCCACTTCGTCAATCCTCGAAGCACAAGCTCAGTTTTTCCAACCGTGGTCTCATCGGGCGTGCATGATGAAAACGTTGAGATGTATTTTCTGAAACCTCTTGGAAAATTGATATTCTTGAAAATGAAGGAATACCTTCTGCGAGTTTCAAGCGTTTAGTTTTCAGGATGAGAAATTTCTTGTACCTAGCTCCTGGCGTTTTCTCTGACTTTATGCTATAAATTACCACCTAGGCTGTCGCGACTCGCCCTGTAGCAATTTTCTAATCTTTCAGACCGTTTTGTGCGAAGTATATGCTAAAGTTAAAGCTAAGTCGTGTGACCCTCCTTAAAACATCGTGCCCCAGAAGAGTCCTGAGCTTTCGGTACGAGTGTGATGTTACACGATGTCCTCGAGGGCCACGACGTTAGGAAATACTCTCATTTCCGCACGGGACCAAACCGAAAGGAATCTCCTTCCTCCTGCGCTCGATGACACTCAGGCATCAAATACCTTGACACACGAGAACTCGAAAATTCTTCACATTTCTATCAAAGCTCTGATCATCTTTGAGCTTTTGAATGCGCTCCACAGCCAATTATGAAAGACCCGATTCTCAGGATCAGGACTGTGCCCAGGTTTCCTCGAATCCAAATAAATGGCGGGCTGGTCCAGCTGAGAACCGAGATGAAGAGAGGCAGGGGCTGGTATCCAGGACAGGGTGGGTCGGAGCGTGGGTGTGATCAATACTCTCCTATACCATTTCCCACGGGAGCAACAAAGATAGGGATAGGGACTGGTCGGAGGAGCCGGATTTCGGAATAGAAACGCTTACGGCGAGTTATCTGTACATGTAATATTGATGCAGCGATCATCATCGCTTTGACACTGTATATTATCGAATGTGTTTAATCAATTGATCAATTGATTATTGTTACGTCGCCTATTGTCGCTCCGTAACACATGAGGCTTCACGGAATCAAGGCGGATCTCTCTCCGTGCTCGGTGCTGTGAATAGATCGATTTTATGTCACGTAAAAATGATTCGATCAACGTGGAAGAAGGTTTTTCTCTGATACTGATGAAGAGTTTCAGGGTGGATTGAATTTCCGTACAAAAAAAAAAGGAAATAATGTTGAAGCAATCCGTGGTCATAGTCAGTATTTTTTTACGTAACGAATACGAATTTCGTAACTCATGAATGATTTCTTTGACTCATTTACAATGTAATTTGATTTGTTGTTGTTGATGTAGGTATTGATTTTTCTTTTTTGTTCTCCAATTTTGTATCGCATTTAGTTATTGAGATGTGAATCGACTGTCCATAGACATTGAATATCATGATTTTATGCTAAGTTTCTCTATTGGGAAATAGATTTGAAGTTTTTTTTCGGAAAACGAGTCAATACACTGAAATAATTCAGCCGAGCAACAAGTTTGTCATGCAAATAACTCAATAAGTCTGGGAAGGTGAAAATTCCGGTGGAAAAACGTGCCAAACGTATTTTTGGAGGTTATGTCACGCTGCCGCTGCCCCATGGTATTTTTCTAAAAACACCCGAATGGCTTCGAAACTACGATTTCATTCTATACAATATGAGCTTGAAACTATATGTAAAACACGAAATCTAAGTATGGAAAAGGATTGAGTAAGTTTCAGCAGCGCCGCCAGACGGTAGGTACTGTATGACGTCGCGCGCGACCGCGAAATTCAAACGCTGTATCAAAAAAACTTGATTCACGTGGAAACCAACGATAAACAATTAATGGTAATATTTTTTTCATCAATCCTAATCATCGAATCATCGGATAAGAGGATCAAAAAAATTCATGAAACTTCTCTATTTAGGTTAAAGCTGAAAGCTTGTGTTACGTACGTATTCCGAGGATTGTACAGGTGTAGTTTCTCATAATAAGGGGTGTAATTCGATACGTAGCCATAGCCTTCATCCCATCTGGTACCCTTCTGATTATCACCGTAAACAAGCCGGATATGAACCGAGACTACGATAAAACGAGATAAAATTTTGGTTCATTTACTTATGCGCATAATTTTACCCGTTGATATCATCCCACGTTAGGAAATATGAAATTTTCTCTATTACGCGTCGTATGGACCAGCATCACGTGGAAAGTTAGAGCATTAAATTTCGACTGCAGATTAAAATCGCCTCCGGCGACACAATGAAAAGCTTTTTTACGAGATTTGAATGCCCAACTGTTATTCCAAGGAAATACGATATTATTACGTCTCCTTTTCCGAAGATAAAATTATTTGGAGTGTAATGATATAATTAAAACTCGTTGTGCTGGAAATTGACTAATGAGACTGACCTTCGAGACCATAAAAAATGATCCAAGACTCGAAGCTTCAATCCCGAAGGGTCTTGTTGAAGATGAAAAATTGAAGCAATGCAATTCAAAACAAGCTGGGGATGAAAAAGAGAAAGAACGAATTTTCTGTGCATCAATGCGATATTCAGCGGTGCAAAAATTGCCGCAACGTTGACGCTTTCGAGACGAGAGTGAATGAAAAGTTGAAATAAAAACGTCAAATGCATTTTCATTAAACCCTCCCTTCACGTTTTCGAATGAATACTATCGAATTTAATTTCCGGTTTAAACCACGCGGTTATTTTAATCCGCACGAAATACGTATATGTATGCAGTTCTGTTTGATCAAATAATCCTCTCGCGGTGTAACTGATTATCGAATCGCACCAAGCATCGGAGTGTCGCTGTTCGAGTTCACGATCCTGATTGCAGTGTTGAAAAGGAGAAATAAATGTTTCATTTTACATCTATGTCCAGTCAAATTTTTTGTCATTTTGAAAAAAAAAAGAAACAACCAATTATTGTTGTGGGATTGATGAAGCGACGATTTACTTGTTGCTCGATCTATTTGGGTCGCTGGGTGAAAGCTCAAGCGCTTATCCACATTTTGACGATCTTAATTTCATCTTCAAAAGAAGGCGAAGTGCAAAATTTCTTCTTCATTTGTTCATTACTATGCCTCTTTTTCTCTATTATTATATCATATTGTTAATTATTTTCAAGCTTCTTCGTCTATATACGTATCGAAACGTATCAAGACAAGTTTTTTTTTTGTATCTTTTTGCCTCAGTTTATCTATTGACTTTGTTTTCTTTTGTCTCTTGTATCGTAGTCTAATTTATTGTATCGAAACAATAGCAGTTTTTTTTTTTTTGTTTATAGTTTCGACTCATTTTTTTGCCTCTTGTCTATTGCATCGTTATCGTATTCTTTTGTATTTTATCAAAACGAGCATTTTTCGTTCATTCGATGTTTCACCCCCTTCCCATTTTTTATTCTATCGGATTAGGCGAACTTTTGTTCCCTCCCAAGGAGAGATTCTTCCTCTTGTTTGTTAACTATTTTGCTTTATCTTATCTTTCATATTGTATCTGATTTACTGTACAATAGAAGACAAAATCGTTGTTTGAAATTTCACGTCGTTCCCCAGCACCAAAACGAAACGGAACGTTCAAGTTTTATGAATGAAGCTTGCGAATGATTGCTAAATTGGCAACGTTCGCGATAACAAAAGAGTATAGGATAAGTGGTTCACGAGATCGCGATAATAATACTAACAATAAAAAAATGAAAAGAAAAACCTCCCATAACCGCGTGCAGAGGCGAATATAGAAGATATCGTGCGAGGGGTTCGCGTGAATGAAAGCTCTCATACTAAAAAAACGACAAGCTCCCCGAATGGGGTGCAGCTTGTTTTAAGTACGTTCGCGAGGGTGAGGAGGGTGTTAGTTGAGGCCGTAGGCTTGCTAATTGATTCCTGAAGCTTCACTGTGTAGGCAGAGTACAGAATAATTCCGAATAACGATAAATTCATACAATTTTAGCAGAAAAAAACTGCATGAAGGTGGCGAAGAGCGAGAAATAGGACAGAAGAATAATCGCACTCCATTGAATAACAATGCCGATAATTGAATTTTCCGGGTGGATATTTTTCTTTTAACTCTATATAGATTCTCGACGATTAATTGTCGACTGCCAGCTGTTGCGGGCCAGAATACTTCTCAGTTACTGGTTCGTTTTACGGTAGCAAACGTTTCTCTGCGTTTGATGAGTGGATTCTCACACTGAGAAAAGAGTTTTGTTGTTGTTAACAAAGTTCGTTAACAGTTAACGAATCGTATATTCGTATATAAGCAAATATACATTTAGTCATAGCTAAGAAATCATTCATTTGAGCGTATTTCTTTGTCTCAAATAAAGATTTCTTCATAGTTAACGAATCATCAATTTCCTTAAAATTTGCGTCCAGTTATATCAGACGATCAAACACGATAATGAAATGAGGATTTCTTAATAGTTAAGAAATCTTGTATTTCTCTTCAAAGCGCACCTGTTGTTTCAGCAGAACGATCATGAAGTTCAACTATGAATAGTTAGTAAGTTCTGCTTTTCTGTCAGTGCAGTTATCCACGAATGATGATCTTTTTTTTTTAGACCAATCAGGTATTGACTAAGAAGTCATGTCCCAATTTTTTTTTTAACGTGATAAATGACTGTTGGAATAATGTCTTCACTATTTCCACCGAAAAGGATAGTGCATGCCTAAAATATGCTGCCCAAACAATGCCCAGGAGCTTAGAATGATGCGCCTCACGTCGGTGAATGTATTATGACTGGCGCGCTTTTACTCGCGAGAGTGTAGCTAGAGTATTCAGCGCCGCTCTCACCTCTAGCGGCAAGCGTACGGACCACTACGCACAAATTACATCAAATCTCAAACCGTCATGTAAGATTTGTTAAATGTTAATGAATCTGTATTTGAGGAGACATGGTGTGATTTTTGTCTCAACCGAATGCTTTATTTATTGCGAATACTACGGAATTTCCACAGTAGTTGAAGCAACATGTATATTTACTTCATGTTAAGAGATTCTTTAACAGCTAACAAATATTTCGCGAAATTTTCAAATAAATGCGTTCATTTGGTATAAAGAAACTCTTTTCTCAGTGCATCTTTGCTCTCGAAGTCTAGACTTGAGAGCTTTTTGAAAACGATTTATTAAAGTGAGAAAAATTCTACTCGATCTGTGAGAACTACCCAATAAACACAAGATGGTGTAGAACACGTTTATTCCACGTAAAATTGGTGGAAATATGGTGTTGGTGGAAAAATTACACGTTTATCCATCCACAAGTTTTCCATCCACGTTTTATACACGTGAGTCTAACGTTGAGGAATCACGTGTATACCGCTATTTTTTCTAAACGATAATTTGACGTTGCATCCACGTGTAAACACGTTGATAATTCGTGTAAGTTCAAGCGTTGATTCAACGCAAAAATTAATCGTTTCATTCACGCGTCTGTTTATCGTGTAAAACACACGTAAATACTCTGATATTTACCCGTCGAATATTCGTGTAAATCACGTGTAAACACGTTGATCATCCGTAGAAATGTAAGCGTTGATCGAACGGAAAAATCAATCGTTTCATTCACGCGTCTGTTTATCGTGTAAAACACACGTAATACTCTGATATTTACCCGTGAATATTCGTGTAAATGACGTGTAAACACGTTGATCATCCGTAGAAATGTAAGCGTTGATCGAACGGAAAAATCAATCGTTTCATTCACGCGTCTGTTTATCGTGTAAAACACACGTAAATACTCTGATATTTACCCGTCGAATATTCGTGTAAATCACGTGTAAACACGTTGATCATCCGTAGAAATGTAAGCGTTGATCGAACGGAAAAATCAATCGTTTCATTCACGCGTCTGTTTACAAACGTAAATACTCTGATATTTACCCGTCGAATATTCGTGTAAATCACGTGTAAACACGTTGATAATTCGTGTAAGTTCAAGCGTTGATTCAACACAAAAATTAATTGTGTAATTCACGCGTCTAGTAATCGTGTAAAACACAGGTAACTACTCTGATATTTACCCGTCGAATATTCGTGTAAATGACGTGTAAACACGTTGATCATCCGTAGAAATGTAAGCGTTGATCGAACGGAAAAATTAATCGTTTCATTCGCGCGTCTGTTTATCGTGTAAAACACACGTAACTACTCTGATATTTACCCGTCGAATATTCGTGTAAATCACGTGTAAACACGTTGATCATCCGTAGAAATGTAAGCGTTGATCGAACGGAAAAATCAATCGTTTCATTCACGCGTCTGTTTATCGTGTAAAACACACGTAAATACTCTGATATTTACCCGTCGAATATTCGTGTAAATCACGTGTAAACACGTTGATCATCCGTATAAGTTCAAGCGTTGATCGAACACAAAAATTCAATTGTGTAATTCACGCGTCTGTAATCGTGTAAAACACAGGTAAACTACTCTGATATTTACCCGTCGAATATTCGTGAAAATCACGTGTAAACACGTTGACAATTCGTGTAAGTTCAAGCATTGATTCAACCCGAAAATTAATTATGTCACAACGCGTCTAGTAATCGTGTGAAACACAGGTAACTACTTTGATATTTATCCGCCGAATATTCGTGTAAATCACGTGTAAACACGTTGACAATTCGTGTAAGTTCAAGCATTGATTCAACCCGAAAATTAATTATATCATCCACGCATCTAATAATCGTGTAAAACACACGTACCTAACTATTCTGATATTCAACCGTCGAACATTCGTGCAAACCACGTGTGAACACGTTGATAATTCGAGTAAGTCTAAACGTCGCATCAACGTGTCGTATAATGTATAATATGACGTATGACGTGTTCGGGCTCGGGTTGTAGTCTTGTGTTATGGGCTGGTCTAAAAATCACGTGTAATTACGTGTCTGGAAGACGTGTAAATTACATCAATCAGTTTATTCTTCCTTCTATAATTTCAGGAACATACACGACGTGATCAAACGAACAATAAGAGAGATAATAAATCTAGATTTCTGAACATCTCATCATTGTCCCTGGTGAATCCATATATCGAAACGTTGCAGTGTTATTCAAGCGGCGGTATAGCGTAGTGGTTAGGGCGTGCGACTAGTAATACGAACAGCGGCGAGCGTTCCGGGTTCAAACCCCGGCTAGGTCTTAGGGAAGCAAAAAAGTTACAGCGAACTCAAAATGCGTTTTAATTGACATGTGTACTCGAATATAAGTTACGTTAACCTGAAACACCAAAAATAGCCAGTAAAAAGTACAAAAAAAAAAAATCCTAAAATTTTATTTTTGCGTTTCCATGTACACAACGCGTACGTTCAACGTGTATTGAACGTTTAAAACACGTTCCAGATGTTGCTCTATAACAGCCACATAAACGAATAAATATTACGTTCAATTAACGTTTCTCAAACACGATGATATTGATGGTGTAAAAGTTGGATAATACAAGTCTTTGAAACGTTTAAAAACTAGTGTAACGGGCGGACATTACATCGTTTCCGATACGTGTTCTTTCAACGGTAAATCAATGCGTATGGTCAACCGCGTAATCCACGTTCCTAAAACACGATGATATTGATCGTGTAAAAGATGTGTAATACACGTCTTTCAAACGTTTAAAAACTAGTGTAACGGGCGGACATTGCATCGGTTCTGATACGTGATCTCTCAATGAATATTACACGTTTATTCTACACGTGTTTGTGTTTTTGATCCACCATTTTTAAACGTGTATTCAACTATTTTGTGTTTATTGGGTACGAGCTTTCAAATTTTGCGTTCAAGATAATTGCATTTCCAATTAGGCTTCAGTGAAAAATGTCAATTTTCTTTTCTTTTTGTTTTCCCCAATTTTTTAATCTTCTTGGCTTTTTCTGCTTTTCACTGTCCTGAAATTGTAAAACTGTCTCATCTTTAAACTCTTTTCTTTCCGGAATAATTTTGTTCTTTCCAATCAATAAGCTTTTTTTTTTGTCAAACGATAGCGTTTTTCAATCTCCAATTGAACTTATTTCAAACGAATTACATCATGCTAATTTTTTCGACGATTTACTGCCAAGTAGAAAGGAGCTTTTATGACGTATTATATTGAGAAAAAAAAACCTCTTGGTATCACGCAGGATTCTAACAAAATGGCCCCTGATACCAGAAAAATAGAAATAAGTTACTGAAAAATTGGAAAAAGGTCCCGGAAGAAAAATTATACTTTGATTTGGAAAAACGATCTGACTGATTCTCTGATAGCTGCTGATGAAACGTTCTAGTACCTATGATTAACAGATTTTACAAACATATAAAAAATTTTTAGAATTAATGATTTTCTTCTTTTTTTCATCAACGCATTTCACTACGAGCCACGAGCTGGAAAGAGCCGTGATCGTTGATTAAAACATGAAAGGCTTCGAGTCGATTGCTGATCGATTCTCAAGTGGCAAAGAATTCGAGATATTTGATCGAAAAATTCCAGAGGTGGTTTTTTTACTCGTGATTTTGGAACGGAATTTTGAAGTTGGGTAAAAAAACGTCAAAATTATTTTCCGAGGGTGAAATTTCCACTTTCACATTTCGCAATTGTGATTCAGGCCAGAACAGCCATGTAATTATAGTACCTGAGGCGGCCTTCCGGGAAAATGGAAAACTTCTGTAATAATAAACTTCGGTCGTTTATACGTGGGCTGGAATTATTTTCTGTCAGGGTTTTAACTAGATATAAATAAATTTTTGAATTTTCAATCAGCCATATAAGTTCGCACGGTCCGGATGCGTTAAAAGGTCGAACTAATAAATTCATGTGCTAGAAGCAGGCAATTATAATCAACAACGTTTCAGGAAATATTAAATATAATCGCAAAACACGCTGTATACGTAATACTTCGAGGCGAGGCAGCGAACATGAAACAAAAAGCTAAAAAATAAAAAAGTCAGTTCGTGGGAAAATTACGCGAACAGAATCCTCATTAAAACACCCGAGTACCTCGTGTAGGATTATTTTTTACGCCACATTAGAAGGCGATATACCTACGTGCAACAAGCAAAAGGAAAGAATAATTGTTAGCATAATTATGTCGTCAGAAATGCAGTTTTTAATATCGTGCTCTCTGCTTCAATGTATATTATATCGTACTGCTGACCTGATATCCCTTTATCAGAAAACAGAATAAACCCAAACTCAATGAGATGATTGCTATAAGCGATCAATTCAATTATTGCAGCTAAAGTTCACGATGGATAGCCTGTATCTGTTCACCGAAGTTCCTTGAACTTGGAAAAATGTTGAAAATCTTAACAAAAAATACTATTTTCGTATTGCAAATTTTCCCCATTTTTATATCCCAAAATAAATATACTTTTTCGAGAGGAAATAGCGATAATAATTTTTTTTCTAGAAGTCTAATGTATCCTCTTAGAAACCCCGTTTGAAATTTGAAAATCGGTTCATTAGAAAAAAATATGTGAATTTTTGTTTAAAAAATGACGTTTTCGCGGCCTTTTCGCACTTTTTGGCACTTGAATGGATTTTTTACCAACTAAACTTTGATGAAATCAAATTTGCTTTCCACCGTTCTCTCCCATATTGGCGAACGAAGAAATTCATGTACTTACAAGTCATATTTTTTGCTTTTCGAACGATTTCATGGACAAGAAACGCGTGGGGTCGTAAATGACCCCGTACATGCGTTGAAGGGTTGAAGAAATGATACATGCGTTCTAGGGTGAGATACTGGCTATAGTCCCAATTTGTGGGCAATTTTCTGCTCTTGAAAATGCCGTTGGAATTTCAAAAAAATATTTTTGTTCGCAAAAAAGTTGATTTCATATGAGACTGCAGTCAAAAATCGACAAAAAATCTCATTTTTCGGAGGATCTGCCTCGCTACTTTCTATCGCTACGAATTACGATCGGCCAGACGGCGGGTTCGTTATATTGAATAGTGACGTCATAGTAGTACGATGGACGCAAGGTTTGATCGTTTCAAACGTGATTCGTAATCAATATTTTTGTACTAGTTAATTGCTATCCTAATCAGTGATTGCATCAATGACAAAAAATTCGTGGAAGACTCAATTATTCAGAGAGGGCTTTCATGTTCCTGTGTCTGTGGAAAGAGCGCGACATGATATTTTTTCAAATTTCATTCCAATAACCTCAAATTCAAACACCAGTCTCGTAACACTTTGCAGGATTTCGGCTGCATGTAAAAAAAAGAGAGTGAATCAGTAAATCGTATCATACAGCGAAACAAAAACGAAATTATTCCATAATTTTTTATTTTTTTTTTAATTTTCTCAATACTTTTTTCTGTTTAATAATTGCCTAAAATCTATTTCACAAGCAAATAATAATTGAGGGGCGACTTCGTTTGGTGGTCATCAAGAAGCTCTCAAGCCCTCTAGTCGATGCATATAATTGCCATGGTAGAATAAAATTTGTCGAAATCCTCGAGAGAAATTTATCGAACCTTCAATGGCCCCCTTATCGGAGTTATTACATCGAATGCCACTCCAGATCCCGGCCACTCCGATAGGTAGGGTATAGCAGGCCGAGATCAGCCCCTTCCTATACAACTGAAAGAGTTATTTTTCTGTCTCTGCTATCTTTTTCCAAAAAATAGGCAAAAGTAGTCCCATCTAATCAAGAACTGGAGCACAGAGTGTCTAGATAAAAAAAAAATGGCATTCCGTATGTAGATTGAAGTGGTGTCTAATTGTTGTCAGCCAATAGACCCACAACGAGCTATGAAGATTAGAATCAGTAATTACTTAGGATAAAACGCTCATGATGAGTTATACAGACTGAATTGCATTAGGTACACTGAGAAAAGAGTTTCTTTATACCAAATGAACGCATTTATTTGAAAATTTCGCTAAATATTTGTTAGCTGTTAAAGAATCTCTTAACATGAAGTAAATATAGGGGAGACCGGGGCAAGTTGGAGACCTTAAGCTTCGAATGCGTTTCTTTAATCAATTGTGAGTGAAATTCAAAATCTTTCGGTATTTTCTCAAACTATGAGATGTTAGCTATAACAAAAAAAATTGACATCGAATTCGGTTATTTACAAACTGAGTAATTGCGATTTTTCTAAAATTTCGCATACTCGTCGACTTGCCCCGACCACGGGGCAAGATGACTATTCTATCGGGGCAAGTTGGCGAATGCTAGATTTCGGTTCCATGGGCGTCGAAAAATGTTGTTTCAGTTGAAAAATACTTCATTCTATTCCTACCCGGAAAGGATACACACATGCGGTCACATTTTTTTCATACATTTTTTCTCATATTTACGAACCATGTCTGCAATATGGTAATTCCACACGACAACCTTATAAATCGTGGAAAAATGTACCAATATATTTATTCAATCTTTTATTCATTTATTTATTTATCTATTCATTCATAAAGTTGAACAATTACATCTTAGCCTAATTTTTTTTAAATCCCATTCACTGAACCACATGTCAACTTGCCCCCACCAAGTTGCCCCATATGCCGCTATTGAACAAAAAATAACCTCATAACCAGTTAATTGCCGAAAGTTCGGGCTCCTATAGTTCTATAGCATCCATATGGCTGCATGAATGAAGGATTAATTCGACAGTACGATCTTGGTTACCTTCACTTCTGTGAAACTGTTTTCCCGGACACAAAATATTACATCGCGCGCGCCCAAAACCGCAATTTCTCTGTAAAAAGCCATGTGACTTTGACATACAAGTCTACATCAGTTTTATTACTGCGCGGGGGTATGTTCAACACTTTCCATTGTCTTAACTGGCATAATCTCTCGGAATATTCGCAAAAAAACGATTTCGTCATCTTGCCCCCGTCTCCATCTTGCCCCGGTCTCCTACATGTTGCTTCAACTACTGTGGAAATTCCGTAGTATTCGCAATAAATAAAGCATTCGGTTGAGACAAAAATCACACCATGTCTCCTCAAATACAGATTCATTAACATTTAACAAATCTTACATGACGGTTTGAGATTTGATGTAATTCGTGCGTAGTGGTCCGTACGCTTGCCGCTAGAGGTGAGAGCGGCGCTGAATACTCTAGCTACACTCTCGCGAGTAAAAGCGCGCCAGTCATAATACATTCACCGACGTGAGGCGCATCATTCTAAGCTCCTGGGCATTGTTTGGGCAGCATATTTTAGGCATGCACTATCCTTTTCGGTGGAAATAGTGAAGACATTATTCCAACAGTCATTTATCACGTTAAAAAAAAAAAAATTGGGACATGACTTCTTAGTCAATACCTGATTGGTCTAAAAAAAAAGATCATCATTCGTGGATAACTGCACTGACAGAAGAGCAGAACTTACTAACTATTCATAGTTGAACTTCATGATCGTTCTGCTGAAACAACAGGTGCGCTTTGAAGAGAAATACAAGATTTCTTAACTATTAAGAAATCCTCATTTCATTATCGTGTTTGATCGTCTGATATAACTGGACGCAAATTTTAAGGAAATTGATGATTCGTTAACTATGAAGAAATCTTTATTTGAGACAAAGAAATACGCTCAAATGAATGATTTCTTAGCTATGACTAAATGTATATTTGCTTATATACGAATATACGATTCGTTAACTGTTAACGAACTTTGTTAACAACAACAAAACTCTTTTCTCAGTGTATATCGTACATTTGTAAGAATTCGATTCAAAAACCTTGAAAATGCACTTCATCTTCAGTGATGATCATTCAAATTATTATATCGGGCCAATTTGATGATTTCATTTTATGTTCGATTGAAATTCCGGAAAATCAGAGATTTAGCTTCTCCAAATTTGATCTATACAAAAATCGACTGAAATGAGTAAAAATTCTTTACCTTAATATCGTTTCTGTTAATAATTTCTCAGAGTCTGTTTTTGGTTCCTCAATCGGTTAAAAAAAAAAAAACGTTGCAGTCCAAAATTGCTTTCGGTAATTTTTCGATTATGACACAGAAGTTTTGTTGAAAAAAAGTCACACTCCTGCGATGAGAGTGTACATTTATGAATTGAAATGTGTCGAAATCAAATCTAGAATTCCCAATAACGCCTCTTGATTTTATTTTTCAAATTCATCGTTTCATGTTTTCCTCCCAAATCTCTTTTACCCTAATTTGGCAAATCCAAGTCGCACATTTTCAACCCCTTTCGCAGAAGCAAAATATCGTGAAAGATGATGATGCACCGGACTCTGTGACTCTAAACTCGGCCCCAGACCCTCGACCAAAATCATTCTTCAACCCCAGCCGAACTGGGGTGCCGTACCCTGAACCATGGTGACCTCGGAGTCAGTCGGGTGGAAGACCATTTGTATCCAGCTGATAAAAAGTCGAAAGTGAATTTGCACTTCGGTTTTACTGCCTGACAGACAATAAAAAAAGGTTAATCAGACGGATATTTCTTACCCTTCCGCTCGAGGAGAATTTTATCCACCATCTTCACGCCGGAGGCTCGATATTTTTCATCTCTAACCGGAAGCCAAACGAAGCATCTTAACAATCCTCCATCTTCGACCCTACTTCGAGATCCTTATATTTTTTCAAAGCTAATTGTGGGGTTCATTCAGGGTTCAATTAGCGCGGGAAAATTTAATGACTGTACCCAGAATTTCATGATTTCCAAAAGTGGCGAGTTGAAAGCGAGTCGCGAATCTCGAGGGAAGGACGTCTGTATCCGCGAGCTACTCGGTGGTAGCATGAATTTTTCAGAGCAATTGGACCCTGTTCGAGCCTTTGATTGCATGCATAAGTTTAAAGCGACTTTACATTTCGGTTAAATGAATTCGCACAAACCTTCCGTCCATTATCAGCAATTTTAGCGAACGAATTGACGTCTGTGAAGCGGTAAAAGCACTTCGTGACGCGGATTGATTGATATTCACATTATTATTGACGCCGAACGAAGTGAACGTCCAACCAACGGAAATTAAATTCAGTGTGACGATCAGAACATAGCGAAGCTTCATGCAGTTTTAAATAAAAGAACATTCGCGCTGTCAAAAATTTTATTTTTCAGAAACAAAGTGAGTCGAGTTTCTGATCGATGAGGAAAGTACGATAAATGAGCCATTTGATTATGTAATGGTCTCAAATGGACTCATACGATATAATGTTGCGGTTGACTGAATCGACGAAAAAGTGTCGCATTCAACCATTGCGATTATTTTTTTTCAACGTAAAGGATAAAAGTGTGTGGGTGAATTTTTCTCCGAGACTTGAGAAAGTAATTTCAATTTTTCCGCCGGACTGTTTTAAATTACAACTGAGTTACAGAGGATTAAAATTAAACTTGGCAAGGGCTGGATAATTACTCGGCGAATTAGATAGTTGTGAATTATATCCTCAGGAGTTGGTATTCACGTCCTCAACCCTTCGTCAGCAAACTGGATCTTCTAGGAAACAGTCAAAATTCTGAACTAAAATTTTACGTCACTTTTCTTCATTTTCATTCCTAAGATTAGTTTGTTTTTTTTCATATTTCCGGTCTCAAATATATTCATTCACTTTTTAAGAATAGATTTCTGTCCATGTATTGCATAAATATGCTTCACTTTCAGGTCAGCTCAGGTGTGAAGCCCATTTTTTTATCTTCATTTATTGCAAAGTAATGAATATTTAAATAAATTCCCATTATTTTTGCACATTTTTGCACGGATTTCTATCTTCATCGAGTAATCCTGCCGAAATTTGAATTCAATGACTGTTGGATAACCCAGTAGACAATTTGAGGATACACCCGGAATTTTCGGAGATTATTTGAAACTGTAAAGACAAAAGGTGCGAAAAGTAGGTGTACAGATGGACGCGAAAATTCTGTGAGATTAGTGTGACGGATGCAACAGTAAGTCCCTAGGCTTTATCAAATATTAACGATCCAACGGATCTGAAGTGACGAAGAAATGATCCTCCGTTCTGGTCGCCTGGAAACAACGGGCTTCACGAAGCCCATGGGATATAGCGAAATGAATGGCCGGCGTTAAATCAACGATAAAAGCTCGAGTTCTCTGGGAATTTTCTATTCCATTCGTAATGTTCAGTGTAGAGAAATATTGTCATAAATTTTCCAGAAGATGAAGTGGAGAGTCAAATTTGGCGAGGGATTTTAACTCCGGCGAGAATTTGTCGACTATAATAACATCATCTTTTGACTCGTGGATTATTCGCGGAGAATTTTCATGAAAATTATACTTAACGTTGAAATTTTTGCCTGAGCGAAGACACAAACCTAGGGGTAAATGAAGAGAGAGCGATTTGCGTAAATTCAAATTTTGTCATCAGTTCAAAAAGACTCTGGGAACTCTGTGCAGACTTCTGAAGGCACTTTCATTATGCACTCGCTCTTCGGAATTAGGTAATGAAAAATCTTTCTCGAAGCGAGACGTACAGTAATTATTTTTCTCCGATCGAATGGACAATTAATCAACTCAATCCAACTTGACTTTTTACTCCCAATTAAATTCTGTATTTCAAATTGATGGGCTATTTGTTTCAATTCGTTCCACAAATTATTGTCCGTAACACAATCTAGTTTCAATAAGTATTTGAAGACTTTGATTAACTTTTTTTTCAATTTCTGTTGGTCGGAATCATTTCTTTTTACAAATATGCTGATAAAGAATAATTAATAATATCGACTGAGACCAACTTTTGATACCAATTTTGGCCATTTTGTAAAATATTTCTTATCAATTCTGAATTTTGGGCCCAGAACGAAATAAGTGAAAAATTGGACAGTTGAGGCATGTCTTGCACTCAGCTGTAACTCTAATTTTAGACTTTGGAAAGAGAAACGATTCCAACTGTGGCAATAAAAAGTTCGAATTGTGTGGGACGAACAAAAGTCCTTGATGCCTCTAAGCTCCTTGAAAAGTAGCTACAAAGATACAGTCGTAAATTAGACAAACTTACTTTATAATCGTTTTGCAGAATGCGAAGTAAGGTGTATAAGCACGCAAGGAGAGTTTGTAAATTATGAGCTCTTACCATAACAAAAGAATCTTATGCATGTTCATTTGTGAACTTTGTGGAATGCAGTGTGCCCTTGCATAACTCCCCTCATTGCGTGGAACTAGGGTTTCTATAATTATTCACTAATAGTTCATCATTTCTAATGAAACGTGATAATCGATTAAAAAATAGGACATCACGTTTATGACGATTCTAATATGAGATGGAATTGGCAAATCAAGTCTTAGACCCCTTCAAAGGTGAATTTTGAAAAATATTCATACACTTATTGATTTAGCTTGAATTTTCTTCACCCTTGTCTTCCCTACGCAATCTTATAATTATTTCATAATTTCGCGGACCATTAATCGAAGCAAAATTAATTCTGCTCCAGTTTCGCAAAAGCTGCGTCCGCGAGAGTCGTGATGACCCGTATAATCGTACAGCCTAGTTTCGAGCTTCAAACCCTTTTCCTTGCATTTGGTAGTGACACTTGTTTCATAAAGCGGGGGTACAGGGGAGGAATTCAATTACACAACCCCGTTGATATGAGAATCTCGTGAGTCGCGTGAGGAGTGAGAACTCATTGTCATTTCCGTAACAAAACAACTCTGTGTTTTACAAGGGACGCGCGGTTCTCCTCGTTCACCACCGTTTCACTTCTCGCAGTACTTTGCGATTCTCCCATTCACTCTGAACAATCGTCATCGTCATCTTCCGCCTCTTTTGACGCTGCCTGTTCACCGACAATAGAAAATATAAGACAATAAAAAAAAAAAAAAAGCGAAGGGCCTCTCTCAAAGAGAACAAATGCAGTTCTTTATAATATACTTCCGCGGATTTTTTTTCCCTGCAACAAAACAAAATTAAAAGGCGGAAAAAAAAAAAGATTTTTTATTCTTCCTCATACATGGATTTTGCTTTTCTAAAAAAATTTTGCTGTTTCCAAGAAAAAAAAACATTGGATTTTCCAAAATTGAGTTGTGGTAATAAATTATCCTGAAGGGATTATTTTTCTCAGAGTTGTTGTGTACATCAAATCTCAAAAATCGTGGGACTTACGTAGACCAAAATTTCAGGAGAAATGCACGAAGTTATTATCTAGGATGTGATCGAGCCGATTCTTCGTATTATGTTCACAAAAAGAGTTACGACATATTTTCTATTATATATACGTGCGTGAAAAGTGGAGCTTTACATGGCGGTTTAGCAGGACGAAGGCGTGAGGTTAGGTTTGCGCATGCGCAGTCCACAATTTCATCAATTTCACGAAATTGGAGGTTATGTCCCGCTACTGTCATTCAACCCCATCATTCTTATTATGAAAAATATGATGTGTGACAAGGGACGACTGGTGATTTGCAAATTGTGTGATTGCTGTCCGCCTGTCCTCACTTGGCTCGGGTGACAAACTTCACACACGTCGTATAATCGCCAGCTTTTGTCCCTTGTTACACAATATAGTTATTGTTTGCAGAAAACACTACTGAAACGGTTGATGTGATGAATCATATAATGTTATGAACGGAATAGTGAATTCAACCAAATATGTGGGAAATCATGTGATAAATCGTACAGGCATGACTCTTGGATATAATACTAAACAGATTACATGATATATGATATGATGTTTGATAAATTTTATCTGACGATTCGTGCCTCCATGATTTATTACGTGATTTTTTTTATGTATTTGATCAAAATCACAACGTAAATCATATGATGAATGACATTACATATGTGGAATAGCCAGATTCGGGATAGTGAGAAAAAATTGGCGCATGCGCACATCGGCAATGATCCACTTTCCTCACTAGGATGAGAAAACTTGACGCCTGCGCGTATATCAACTGTCCCTTTATTTTCAATGATCGCTTCAAGCGTCTGTTTCTAAGAATGGCGTATTTCTGGGTCTCGAAAAGTTTCTTTAGCCCATGAAGCAACATTGGGTGAGAATTTTGGGGTAATTGAATGAGGGTAATTCCGTGGATTTAATTTATCGCGAAAATTCTTCAGATTCGCGAGGCCTGTAATGGGGCGACGTGCCCCAGTTACATCGGATGTATTTATCGATAAGTGAATAAAGTGAGGTAGTAGCATGTGATCAATTGACACGCGTGCAGAGGAGCAGCTGTGACTGTAAATCTGAATTGAAACTCTACCGGTCGTAGAGATCACAGCTGAAACCCTATGGCAGAATTTTTCGCAATTTTGAACAGAATTCGTCCATCGACTTCCAACTTCTTCAAACTGTTTCAAATCCGCTACCAGCGTTTCGGAGAAAATCAAAATTGGTACTGATTTTCCAATATCTTTTCCACGTTGTTAACCCTTCACAGTCACACTGGGTCAAAATAACCCCATGTATTTCTTATGGGACTGAAAATAAGTGTGACTTGGGAGGGTTAATAATTGACGATTTTTATTCTCGTCAAGGGTATTTATAATGAAACTTGTGAGTCTCATAGCTTGAAATGCTGATTAGAATTGCGACTTTCACGGAGCTTAATATGCACGAAGAGCCAATTAGTTGGGAGAATTAATCGAATATCTGATTGTGAGCTTGCGATGAATACAAATCCTGTTTACTTATTGCTGCCATCATTGAAAGAAGGACAAATTAGGATACTGAAAATTCAAAAATTTAATTTGCCATAATTTTCTTCCTCTCGTTTTATGCATGAAGATTGGTTTATTTACCAAATTTCAGCCTAATAGGAATGCGATATCCAATTTTTCAGAAAAAATTTGAATTCTAATTTTTATTCTATTTTCAACGTTACAATAAAAATGTAAACATTTACGTTTTTCATGTGAAAAACTCTCAGCTTTTCGAACACCTTTTTTATTCTTGTAGTTTAACTTCCTTAGATCCACGTCAGAAACACATTTTTAGACGAAAAAACAGGGATTATTCATACACCTCAACATTGTATCATTTCGTTTTGAAATTTTTTTTTTCTGAAAGCTGAGATTCTTTCCAGTAGCCCAAAAGCTCTCCCTAAAATTGGATATCACATTCCTCGAGACGGCATGTCCTATTGGCGGAATTGCCCACATTCTTTGTCTTCAAAGTACAATTTCTTGGTGACGGGTCAAAAGAAAAAGCAAATGGCCAATGTGATTCTGAATAGAACGACTTGAGCTTACTTTCAGAAACATAATTTCCACGGAAGTAGAGCTTGCGTAGAGCGCCTATAGAAATATTTTATTCGATTCTTAACCGTTTAACCGATCGATTTGTAACTTATACAATAATTTCTTATCATTACTATGTGAGCTTTAATCGAAGGTTTTTCGTTTTGGAGCTCTGCTCACTTATTTTAGAGAAATAGGCTCAGACTAGTTTCTAAAACTCACCACAGACAGGTTGAATTGCTCAGACTAGTTTCTAAAACTCACCACAGACAGGTTGAATTGATCAAAGCTGAGATACTTTTGCCAAATTTTGATTCATAAAAACATCAGTTTTGTGAAAGCTCGGAAGGTCCCATTACGAATGAAGTCACAGTTTTTTATTGCTTGAACTTTTCGCAGGCTCTACTTCTGTGACGATTTCAGGCCACAATTATGAATATAAATTTGAAACAAAATTCTAAAATGAACCTCAAGTCAAGTATTTTGAAAGCGAAGTACACATTCTTCTCCGCACTTTACTTCATGCTGGTAATTTTTTCCCTTATTACGGCTTTTCTTTACTACCGACCTTCGATCCATTAATTATAATCATGCGTTGTAAATGCGATAAATAAATTATGGTGGATATATCCGGATGAGCTCAGTATCGTCTTTTTACCGTATCTTACAGCTCCATCAAACTTGCGCTTATCTCTTTCAATATAACCTGAGCTGGTTCGGTAAAAGTGGGATGATTGGTCCACAAAAGTTGCGAATTACGATCACGTACCTTCTTCCCCGGGTTAATCATCGTCCGTTGTTTGAACGCGGTTTTATGACGACACAAAAAAAAGTGCAGAAATGAAGGAAATATGTATCCTATCGTCTCTGCTGGAAACACTATTCATGCCCTCATGGTTTTATGAGTTGTGACCGAGAAAAATAATGTACTGTAAAAATGAATTTTTCTTTTAGATCAATGGCCGTATCTCTCTAGCTGTCAATAAACGAGAGACCAGCGAAGATGCAGCCGAGACTCAGAGTCTGGAAAAAATTATATCAATAAAAATACCATCAGCTCATATGTTCAGTGGATCGGAATGCGGTGTGAGATAATATAATTCGAAAAAATGGCGATAGAATAATCAATAATTAATTTACGTTCGTTGCTTGTCGCAGAATTTAGTACAGAAAAGGGGAGTCAGATTTTAATCCCGTTTTTCTAATAAGCGATTATCAAATTTCACAAGAAAACGTGTTTCAAGTCGAACGTGGCTGTGTTACATTAAATCTAATAATCGATAGTGTTCGGTTCGATAAATTAAACGGGAAGGAATACGGTGTGAAGTTGATGAAGATGTTCATTCTTCAGTGACACGATTTTTCGGTGTAAAATAATAATAATAATAATAATAATAATTCGATTTATCGCGTAGAGCCGAAATTTTTAAGATAATATCCGTAATAATAAATATAATTAATAGCAGAACTGAGTGTGAAATAGACGCAGAAGATGGCGTTCGCGGCTGCGAGAATGATCTTGAAGGACAAAAGGCGGAAGGCCAGCAAAGAAGACTTCACACCCAGGAACAGAAGCAAGGTAACACTGATAAATATGTGAAAAAAAGGAACTTTGGAGAAATTTGAGTAACTGTTGAAAATTCACTACTAATATTAAAGTACTCAAACATTTTTTTTTCTACTTTTTTTTTACAGTAACTAATACATAAAAAGGTTTACTGAAGAGTGGTACATAATAATAATAATAATAATGATAAACGCGATAACCCACCTAGAATTTTCGAAAGAAAAAATCCAAAAATTGTGAACACTAGTTTAGATATTAATTTTTCAATTTGAAGTACTTTTTTTTAAATGAATGAAAAAAAATCAGATTAACTCGATATTCTTCTACCCTGGCTCATTTTGTTTTTTCAATTCAATACTCAGTTGAATATTGCTAAATGTTTGTATATCCAAGTCGATGTCAATTCAAACTTATAAAATAAATACCAAACGATGAAGCATCGTTAAACAAATTGTCATCGAAATAAAACAAACGAGCCAAAGTAGAGCAAAACCGAGAAAATCTAATAGTTTTTTTTTCAATTTTTGAAAAACTTTTGATTCAATAATTAACATCTGAGCTATTATTACTAATCTGAATGTTCAATTATCCTGTATGATATTGTTCAGAAAAGTATAATGGATTCAAATCCACGAACCCCCTCAAGCTATAATTCGAATAATCTACAAGTGTCTTCCGAATTCACTGAGATCACATTCATTTACAGGGAGTTCGCTGATGAATTTCATTCAATAATCAATGGAAAGATGATTTATTAAAAAATAAATAGTAGAAAGATTTTCCTCAATAATTGCAATAGTAACTTTGTTGAGGATTTTGATAGAATTAAATATTGATGAAAAATTTTATCACTGCTAATCAGCTACAAAGCTCATACTTGAACAACTATGAAAGCTCTGATAAGCTATGTGAAGAGAAAAGTGAACTTCCACTGACGCAAATTAGGTGAACTCTTCCGATTTCCCTTGGTCAATTTTTTGCGATTTTTGAAACAATCTTCAACTATTTCATCCTCAACTTATTTCAATGCCAATTATAGCAATTACTAATTACAGACTAAATTGTCACAAGAAATTCGCAATCATAAATTGAAAACTCGAGCTTTCAAGTAATGAGTTTTAATTGGTCCTAATCTGCAGTTTTCTCCCATCGTCTCTTCCGTCGAGTGTCTTTGTAATCAGTGCGATTTAATATCGTGAAAGTAAATCATATAATTTTCATAAAAGAATTCGATACCAAGCAAAATGAGTATAAAAGATGCGCAATGGCGAATCAGAGGCTGAATTAGAGTCAAATCTGTATAGAATTACTTCATATCACCGCAGAATAACGACGCGTCAATTTTCGAGTCACTCCAAGAATTTTTCACGTCGATATTATCGACGTATCGACTCGTCAAATGAGATGACATGAATTGAGGGAAAACAATGTGAGCTTGCGCATTGTTTCAGTTGCTGCGATAGGCTTGATGACGAATTACGATTAAAAAACTAAATCTGAAAGACAAACCCTGAAGAAAAATATACCATGACGATAATTGTACGTCTTGATCATGTCTTCACTTTATTAAATTGGGGTAGTCCAAATGAACGTAAACAGAGTTTGACCCCGACCCTCACCGAATTGGTCGCCAATTTTTTTCCGTATTCTACTCTACAACAGGTACACTTGCCGATTTTTCTTAGATTTTTTAGACTCATCGTTCGGTCACGGCGATTTTTCAGAGTTTTTGCATTAACTTAATGTAACTCTGAAATCTTACATTTTATCGCAAAGTCATAAAGGAGAAAAAGTTTAGTTTTCTTTCGATCTTGACAAAAATATTTTTTCACGAATTTTCAGAGCAAACTAAATCGTTGATTTCGATGAAAACAGCACAAAAATTGAGTTATCTCGGAAAACCCGTTTTCAAAAATTTTGAAATTTTTTGTCATTTTTCTTTGGTCAAAAACACACCACTTTTGTATAAAACATATTTTGGGCACGGCCTTCGTTCGGGAGCTACGCCTTGTTTTATGTGATAATATCAGTAAAGTACGTGAATACATTTTTTTTTTTAATTTTCCGTATAAATTACTTTAGGCGGATTCGACCCCAAATTGTGTGTTCCATACCTAAAATCAAAATCACTTTATTCGTCATCAACTTCGACACACGATTGAGTGTTTACAAACTCAATGTTCCAAGAGTCAAAACACTTTAGTATCCTGAAAACTCTATAATAATTAGTTTCATTCGTTTTCTGATTAGCCCAAGATCAGTGGTCTTACAGTGATTACTTATGACGTTCACTAATCGTGGTTAGTGTCGACTTTACGGTAGGGAATCAATTTGAATCTTTTCATCCGATAGAATTTCAGCTTTGGCACGTAGATGAATCCCGTGACAGTTGGATTTGCATGTGTACTTCACTTTCTTTTCTTACACCGGTCGCAAAATGCCACTTTTCATACCTCTTGATCGGGCGCAAAACAGATCTTTTCGGCCCTCGGGCGCAAAGTGCTGTTTTGCGCCCGTGCACTCGGTCTGAAAAGAGGCATTTCTGCAGACCAGGTGTTGAGAAAAAAATCGTGTGCATCACGTTCGCAACTCTATTTTGACGAGTGTGATTACAGTACACTCGAAAAAATAGTACTTTGTACCCTTGATACACAATGTACTATTTCAATTATGATTTTCAATGTTCTATTTTATGTTCAAGAAAATTTTTGACCACATTCAAAACTCACGGTTTGACCTCGAGTGATTTATACGAAATATTGAACAAAAATTGATTTACGTACTTTACTGATATTATCACATAAAACAAGGCGTAGCTCCCGAATGAAGGCCGTGCCCAAAATATGTTTCATACAAAAGTTGTGTGTTTTTGACCAAAGAAAATTGACAAAAAATTTAAAAAATTTTTAAAACGGGTTTTCCGAGATAACTCAATTTTTGTGCGTTTTTCGTCGAAATCGACGATTTAGCATGCACTGAAAATTCGTGAAAAAATATTTTTGTGAAGATCAAAAGAAAACTAAACTTTTTTTCCTCTGTGAATTTGCGATAAAATGTAAGACTTCAGAGTTGCGTTAGATTGATGGAAAAACTTGAAAAAATCGCCGCGACCGAGCCGCGACCGAGCCATGGGTCTTTTATGGAGTAGAATACGGAAAAAAATCGGCGACCAATTCGGTGAGGGTCGGGGTCAAACTCTGTTCACTTTCATTTGGACTACCCCTATTACACAATCAACGATTCTCAATCGATCAAACAATTTAAACAATTATTATTCCACTTTGAAGGGGTTTTCCAGTTTTCAAAAGGGAACGAGGGCAAAACTGTGACCACGATCACATCGAAATGGCTTATCTAATCGACTCGAAATTTTTACAATAGTTTCATGTCATCATGGACTGAATCTTTCTCGGAACGATCCTTGATTCACCAAAATTCGGCGAAGTGATTAACTTTTTACTGATGAAATGACGTTTCCTTGATTCCATGCGGTAACGTCTTCGGCTTTTGTGATAAATTTCCTAATTCTCTTCGTGCCAATTGATCGAAATTTGGAAAATTATTTTTTTTTATCCTTTACGCTGTTATTTACGGACGTGGAATTACTTCTTTTCCGTGTAGCCGAGGCGGCCATAGTTGTGGACCAGGGAGCAAGTTTCCGCTTAAGACTGCACAATTTCCTGTGAGGTTCGCTGATGATGTGCTTCTGTGTAAACAGAGAAGGGATGGGGGAAAATAAAGAGAGACAGAGAGGAGAGGGGTAGTCCTTATCGGTAATATCCCGAATGAAGCACACCGCTATCATCCCGATAAATACGTGCAATTAAACTTTGTCAACTAAGTTTAAATAATAATAAGTTAAGCGAGTTCGGTGTCGATTTAATTAATACACCTCAGAAAATTTCATTCGTAACACGATTTTGTCTAGACAATTACCTAGGTATACCTATTCATGCTACTATACCACTTCATCAAACTATAATGTGAGACCAAAGACCGATTTTACTCTAAAAAAAACTAAATATGACAGAAATAGTACATTGTGTATCAAGGGCGCAAAACACTATTTTTCGCGTGTGAAATTTGCAGTACGAGCCGAAGGCGAGTGTACTGCAATCACACTCGCCAAAATAGCCTTGCGCCCGTGTTGCACACGATTTTTTTCTCAACACCTGGTCTGCAAAAATGCCTCTTTTCAGACCGAGTGAGCGGGCGCAAAACGGAACTTTGCGCCCGAGGGCAGGAAAAGAGTCGTTTGCGCCCGCTTTAGGCGGGCGCAAAGCACATTTCCGCCCGAGGGCCGAAAAGATCTGTTTTGCGCCCGCTCAAGAGGTATGAAAAGTGGCATTTTGCGACCGGGTGTGAGAAAAAAAAATAATATCAAGGGACTCAAAATGTCCTTCAGAAATTCTGATTCTATCCAAATTTGTGTATTTCAGCAATTCAAACAAATTTCATCAAGGTCTATAAAAAAAGGGTCCGAACAATTTTTTTCATGACTCTTATCATCGTGACGATAGTTTCAAAAACAATATTTCTTGGCTCTTTCCGGTTCTGTTATCACATTCTGGATCCTCACTAATTTATCTTTATCATCGCCGTTTTCATATCTGCGGAACTTGGCTGATCGTGAGTCTTCTCTAACTGACGGAAGTTCTTCAGCATAATAGAAGACTCGATGGACCAGGTTGATTGCCTGAATTCGTATAAACTTTGACACTTGAGTGCAGGATGTGCAAAGCACTTTACGCGAGTTTACCCTTCCTCATTATGCTCTGCAGATATTTTCTCCCTTAGAATTCATATCAGCCTCTAAAAAGTGAGATTCTGAAAATCGACTGATATGAGGATCCCTTTTGGATATTTGGAGCGAGTTGAGATCATGAACTACGAGGTTATTGAGAAAAGCTCGAAGAAGCTTGATACGTGATTCTGATCGTGCCTTTTTCCGCTTTTCCTCCGTCCTTCGAATCCCTCACATATTTGATCCTGCAAAGTACCAACGTACATATCAGCGACGACGTTTCACTTCCGGTAAGATGACATCGAGGCAGTGTTATCGTCACCTTCAAACACGTCTCGACTTCCGGGTCTTGGTGTAATGGATCTCTGATGGTCCTCGTATCGGTAAAACGGATTTGAAAAGCTTGGCTTCATTGTGTATCGTTTCCATACGACAATGCGATAAGAGAATGTGACCTTGTGAACGTAACAGAAATTTGTATCCGATTTTTCAAGAAGGTCACAGTTCTTCTACAGGATAATATTTTAATATTTTCAAGGATTTTCTTCAAGAATCCGGACGTTTTTCAGAAAAGCACGTTCTTCGTTCAAGCACAAACGTATTAGGATGTAAATTAGTTTCTCGAGAGCATGATGAAAGGCGGGTTAAGAAAATGAAAAGAAAAAAAAACTATTAAGAAGGAATACCTTTATGAATAAGTGACGAGGTGAGTTTAGACCAGGTCATAAAAAAAAGAGAAAATTACTTGCAAATTAAAACAGGAATCGAGAATATTTTGCCTCAGAATTTATATAAATGAATCAAAATACACTTGATAGAAAATTCAAACTTATCTTAATTAACTTTTGACGTATTTCCGTCGTCAGCTCATTTCCAGAAGTTCGAAAGTTTAATCAATAAAGTGGGACCTGAATACTGAAATAGTAAAATAGTAAAAAAAAAAAAAAATAGAATCTTAGCTCAGGAAAGTACAAAAACTGAATAAAATTCTGAAGGGACAAAAAACATATTTTTTTTTTGGTTGCCCCTTAAAAAGTTTCGAAGAGATAAATCCCCTGACGTCGGAACACTTGATGTATGCTTCTGGGAAACGTAATTATTGCAATCGAAATTATATTTTTGCGTAATAGGTGGAGATGAAATAGGATGTGAAATCGGAGCTTTGCGAGACTGTCGCATGTCGTCTGACGGCGAGGTACCAGCTAGACTCACAGAACCAGAAACAGAACCAGACTGGTGGCAGCGGGAGAAGTACCGTGAAGTCGGATAAGCATTATAGGAAATCAATACCCATAGTTCTCAAAGACTTGGGCGAAAACTCTCCCCGTAAGAATTACTGATAGCGAGCTTTTTCCGCCCCATTATGTGTCCCAAGTTTGGTTCACGTGTGCAGTATCGTTATTCACAAGAAAAAGAAAAAAAACCTCTACCCTCGTTCACGTAATTGGATTACATCCCCGAAGGCATAACTTTCCAGAAAATTTATGAGTTCACGGAAATTCACGGTCTCATAACTAGACCCCCATCCGTCCCCCCAATGATAGAGCAGAATACCTCCATTCTGTATTTGTAATTAATTCTTCTTTTCTATCAATCACTTTGAAAAAAAAAATCGAATTCCAAGAGGGTTTGGAGTTGAGGATGCCTGGAAAAAAAATGGATGCCTCGAGACAATATAGATTGTGTCTCTCCTCTCTCTGAGGTTAGAAATAGTCAAAATTCCCTATAAAAGGTTAAAAATGTTAGAAACAAATTTGTGATATCACAATTAACATTGTTTTTGAGGGGAATTAGCAGTTGTACATCCCTGAATCTCGGCTATTCAGTTTTAGGAAAATCTGAGGCAAAATAGACCACTTGAACAGATTTGATTTTTTTTTTTTTTTTGTATCTTTGTTTGGATTTTTTTAGTCAAGTGAAGCCTGACTTTGCAGATTTTGGCGTGAAAATATCCATTTCTCCAATTTTCAAAACATGTCAGATAATATTCTCGTATTCTGTGTCAACCTCTGTTCATTTTGCCCTACAGTCGATATTTTCCTCCAGTCTCTTCTATTTTCCCTTCAGCTTGTAGGATAACGTATCAGACTCTTCGTGTTTTTCTAACACTTCTTTGCTATATCCAATGATAGAATAAACCGAGATAGTCGTCGGAGAAGAAGACCTGACGAGGGTCTGACACGGCTTGACGCACAGATTTCCCTTATCAAACTTTAACCCACCACTGGCAACACTTTTCACCCTCAAATCGTCGCTTCTGTGCTCATTTTGGATTCTAATTTTTCCTTAAGAAAATTTCGTATGAATTTGACGCCAAATTTGTCCAGAGTTCGTTGAATGTTCCATTTTCAGAAAGCATCGTTTCAATTTTCTCCGTGATAATTCTGAGGAAATTTGTAGGAATAATAAGAATTCGACGAATCCTCTGAGCGGATCTACGAGGCATTGCCTTTTCTCCTGCGGTCGTCGTCTCTGACGCTTTCCTTTCATTTTCCAACAAAAAGACCACGTAGCAAGCCGCAGCTCTACGATTTAATTATAACGTCAGCTGGAATACCGCGTTGAAAATCCTTTCGCAACTAGAATAGTTGAAGAGGTTCTTATGAATCGTGATTATATGTTTCAGAGGATAGTCCCTTCGCCTTCTGCAACGTTTCAAAACCGCGATGTAATCCTGCACTCAACTGTTGTTCCACCCTGTGTCGTTTCTATTATTTCCTGCTCGAGTTTGATTAATATTCATTACACATCGAAATTACTCCTGATAATTTTTCGTTTTCAGGAAAAAATTTTATTATTATAAATCAAGATCACACGGTGGAAAATCATGAACGTGATACGTGGAAGGGTCTGTGGTACTGCGAAAATTCCACTCGTATCTTTATACTTATCTTGCACTAGCAAATTGGGGGCACGTATGTACATCGTTCTAAGGTTTTTTTTTTTATCACTAACTAAGTCAGTAAATCTCGACTTAGCGATTTTCGCGTATAGACGCTGATTAAAAGGAAGAGGAAAAATCCAGGACAAAATGAGATTCTTTATTAGCCTGATTTTAATTTGAAAAATGGCGCATTTGCTAATTCTATCGTCTAATAATAAATATCTTCAATTTTAGTTCGCAATTTTCCCAACTGCGAGAAACATACAATTCTCGAATCACAAACATTTCAGCCTCACGGAAATTTATGACCTAATTACTATCCTTTTTTTTTTTGATTAAAATTGTCGTTGCTGAAGTGAAAAAGACTCGATCTTCTGATAGCATCATTATTCTTAATCTTCACAAAAAAACTTATTGATTGAAATCTCGAAATTATTTCTCATCTAAAATCGAAAATGAAAGCATGTAGTGTATCTGAATCTGGCTTACGTAATGGAAATGGCAAATTTAATGTTAACAATGTGACAAGAGAACAATCTCATGCATCGTTGCACGGTGCACTTAGCAGCACATAGAACTCGCGTGCAGTGTTCTGCAACAATTAGTCGAAGGGTGTTTGCAGCGAAAATGGTAGCCCGACTAATCAGTGATTGGAAGATCGAAAAATGTCTGCTCTCAATCCCTTCGACGCTCTTTTAGCGTAGCCTGGCATCTTTCGATGTACTTTTTTCAAAATAACGATAATATACACACCCGGCAATTTTGATGTTGCAAAAAAGCACTCAAGTATCGTGTTAATTCAAACACTTTGTTCGCTTAAGAGCATGCTCTCGTCAGTCTTTACCAACCAAGTAGCCCCGTAACTTATTTCCACTATTTTGTTGTTATAGTTGTGTGAAACCAATCATCTTCTTTTCGCTTCTGTTACGCGTAGGCTTTGATGTCAGTGGAAATAAGTGACGCGGTTACTCGGTTGGTAACGACTACAGCATGCTCTTAAAAAGCTTATTTCTATACTGTAACAAGCGCAAAATCAACACAAAAATTGATGAATCATCTAAAACACAACATTCTTGACGAACTCTTAACAATCTCCATCTTGTAGTACCATATCTATTGTCTATATACATATCCATGTATATTTATCTGTAAAACTCTCTGTGCGAAGTATATAGAAACTATTAGTAGTATGAAGAACTCTGTTTATGGATATACTTGTTATTCTTAAAACTCTGTACAAAACTATATACCTACTCTATCGATACATTTATCATGTAGCTGTAAATTTTGTACATACCTACTTCTATTATTTACCTATATACATGTTATATCTTTAGTGAGTGTCGATTGGTGACCGAATGTACTTGTGTTCACAGGCTCGCAGCGCCAGTACAAGTAGCTTTAGAAGCCTGAGTCAGGTACATACAAATCAACTTGACATAATCCACATAGCTAGAACTAGAGTAGACCTAGCTACTTATTAGTCAGATAGATTATACTAAATACAAATAGATCGATATATACATTGCATTTTCTGCATATAATTAGCCTAGTTTAGTAGACTAGTACGAACTACAACGCATTTCAAGAATCTCTCAATATTACTCGATGACCAAAATTCGACAATGAATTTTTTTACTCGATTGGCCCTAACGTCATAATTCACTTCTTCACCGCCCACACCTAAAAGTATCCTACGATAGAAAGGATACAGAACGAGAAGTAGAAGCAGCAGTGGGTTTCCGCAGACGACGCTAGATGGCGGATCTGTTATACCTACTGAACAGTTACGTTATAGTGTGGCGCGAAAAAGATACCGTTTCGAACGTTATCCAAGTTGGAATTGATGATGCATCATGTGTTTTAGTGGTTAACATCCTTATCAATGGGAAAAGAACTGAATTTTTTCAAAATTAAAAATTTTACTTGTTCAAATAAGGGTATTGAAGGGCTGAACCCGTTTTTAATATTATTTTTTTCTTCTCAAATTGATGATTCCAACACGAATACCTGTGCATGTGCATGCTTTTTTCTATCAAACAATATCGGAAGTATTGTTCAAAAATTGTTGCATGATGTAGCTTCTATCTTGTACACAGTAAAAAAAATAAAAATTCACTCAAGTTTTGTGTTGATTCATTGACACATTTTCTGAAAGTCAATATAACAAATTTTCTATGGTTCTAGTCTTTTTTTTTTTAGGACAATGAGTGAATTTTTTCTAAGAACAGAAAATTTTCAACTGTTTGCATGTAACTTGCATTAATATTTGTGCAATACTGAATCATATCTGTCATTGTACTCGTGTAATTTTTTGTTTCACTTTCTTTTCATAAAATTAGTGCAGTTAGTTACAAGACAGGAACACCAATAGCGTAAGTATTCGACGATTATAGTATAATACACAGTCCAGTTGACGATGAATTTTCTTTCAGGCTTAATTTCGACTGTTCAATCAGTGATGAACACTCAGAATTGAAAAATGTTCAAGATTGTGAACAATTAATTGAAGAGTCGTTAGAAACTCGCGACCAAAAACGGAGTAGATAAAGTATGATAAAAAGAATGAAAACAGCACAGTGCTCCTCGAGGTATTCTCTCCAGTTGACCTACTTGCCGTATACAGAAACAATTACGAGTATGTAGGTCCTTTAGAATAACATCGTTTCATTTTGTTTCAGTTTTACGTCTAGCGTAGTTTGGTACGTACACGCGACGTAGCGCAGTGCCTTTTGGCGTCTAGATAATTTTCCCTAGTGTCTTGTCTTGTCTTGTATTCCGTATTGTCAACCCTCCGCGTCGGCGTCCCGTCTCATCTTTCATCACTCAACATTCTAGGTCGTCGTCCCTGACCCCCGGTTCGCCCCATGCCCGTCAACTAAACTTGTTATCATATTAATTTCACCCTGGTAGACCCATAGGACGAGTTATCTAGACAGACACAAATCTCACGGGAACTTTTTAACCGACCTCTAGAGGCTCAGGGGGGGAATTCACTTTTCATACCTCTTGAGCGGGCGCAAAAGAGATCTTTTCGGCCCTCGGGCGGGAAAGTCCTTTGCGCCCGCTAGTAGCATTATTTCTGTAGAATACTCAAAATCGGTAATCGGACAATCTTTAAGGTCAAAAAACACAAGAATGTGGACAAAAATAGTTTGAAAATGATTATATACTCGAAACATATGGAATTTCACTGTGTAAACATTCGTAACCCTGAACTGAACGAGTTTTGTAGCGCGAGTGTCGATCGATGACCGCCTAAGTGCACACTTCGTGGTTTTAATTATTAAACGCCGCTCATAGTCAGCGGCTGATTTCCGGTTTCGTTATACGCCTATAGGGTGGACTGACACGCGACGAGGGTACTGTGAGCGATTTCAATGCTAATTTTCCTCGTTTCTCGTCGACGAGCTCCGGGGTATCACGGAGAGGACGATATACACGGGGGTGATAAGGTAGAGGAACAAAGTGGAGATGAGCCTCAGCCCTTAGGCGACAAGCCCATATCCACTCGCGATACCTCGAGGTTGATGCTTGCCTATTATCTTCGTGGGGATCGACGTAATTCATACCCTTCCTCGGTGACGCTCCATATACTCGAGAATTTTCAACGATATTGTTACTGATGAGAGGAACATTTTCCCATAGTCGATATTTCTTTCCCTTTTTTCATCGTTTTCGATGATAAACTTTGAAATTATTGAAGAGAAAAATTTTCTTGCAATAACCGGGAATCGAACCCGGGTCTCCCGCTTGAAATCCGGGGATTAACACCGCGAGACCACCGTAATTGATTATCACCAAAGACTGTATCAATGCTCCAATTGCAAGGGAAAGTGCATAAAGGAAGTCCGCGCAAAAACTCTGTTTTCTAGATTTGAAAAAAGAACAATTTTTACCACAATTTTTTTTTTTAACTTCCCGTTTCTCTGTTTTCAGAGAATAAAGGAAGTTATTGTGATCACCCCGAAAATGAAAAGTTGAGTTTTCACTAAATCCGACTATTTTCAGTTTGACGTCTGGGTGTGTGTGTGTGTGTGTGTGTGTATGTGCGTGACCACATTTTTGTCCGCGCGATATCTCGAGAACGCGTGGTCGGATTTCGATCAACCTGGGCTCAATCGACGGGGCTTTTCTTGTCCTAGAACTGATTAGATTTTGGCTTCGATCGAATTAGTACTTTTTGAACTATTCAAATAACAAAATTCTAAAAAACGCAACAAGAATGACGATATCTTGAGAACGAATCAACGGATTTCAATGAAATTTGGTACCATATGGTTTTTTTGATCGCTGATCACGAATCTGAAGTCAGTTTTGCAAAATTTTCATTTGGCGTATTCGATATGCTGCAAAAAACCTAAAAACATTTGGATTTGGATGAAACTTGGTACTCGTAGGTTTTTTGGGTCACTGATCACGAATCTGAAGTCAGATTAGCGAAATTCAAAATGGCGAGTCCGATTTGCTGGGAAAAATACTAAAATCATTCGAAATCTTACGGAAATTTGTACTCGAAAGTTTTTTGAACCGCTGATCAAGAATCTGAGGTCAGATTTACAAATTTCAAAATAGCTGAGAACAAAATAAATAACGGGAAGTTCGAAGGCTGGCTCATAGTCAGCCTAAACCCGCATGTTTTTTAACGTTACCTTCGACTTTGGAGAACTAAGGGAGAGGCATAATTATAATTGGAGAATGAGGGGGGAAATTCGTAAATAAAATTCGAAAAAAAGAAGAGTTTTTGATTGAAGATCGAAGAGTTCTTCATTGTTCTTGAGCGTTGAATTTCATACAACATGTGTACCTACCTACATTAATTCGTATAAAAGTTCAGGTCCCAAACTGAAGATTGACTTTGTTTGTTATTTTTATTTTTCTGTTTTCCGTTCTGTTGGAGCCCCCAGGGAAGATAAGATAGCCTTATTGTTAGACGAACCATTCGGCGCGGCGCCTCGGAGAATTAGGGAGACAATATCCTTCCAGGTCGTTTCACAATTCAGCTGGTTCCCTGGCATGATAGTGGTAACAACCAACAAGGTATATCTATTCTTACGATTGAGAGAGAAGAATTTTCTAGATCACTGAACAGTCGGGGAAGAATTCGAATATTGCTTCATTTGTTTTGTTATTTTCATTCATCTTCTTGTCTCCTCTTATCAATTGACAAATAAACTCAAGTAATTTGATATCGACGGGAATTTATCGAGAAGACAAGAAGAGACTGCAAACTTTTATACTAAGAAACACTGTAAGGGTGGCTTTTTGAAATTCAAACAAGTTACGATTTTTGAACTCGGAAAACCAAAATGAATCAAGTTTGACCCACATTTTTCTTCTCACAGTCTGGAATCAATTCACAATCAACACCACGTTTGATTTTTTTTTTGTACTCATTTTTTACAAATTCAGATTTCAACCGCTTAGCAGAATCTGAAATATTTCTAAAACAATCCTGTCTCACATTCAGAATATTTTTGGCTCGATTCTATAATTATAGGACAACATTTTCTTCTAAGCTTTTCAGAAAAAAAATTTAAAAAATCGAATTGTATTGAAAAGAAAATTGATATCAAGGAGTACCAACGGTGATAAATTGAAGATAAAAGCTTTCAAGTGTGTAATTCAAGTTTTCGATGGTTTTTTAGGATATGTTTTGGACGAAGAAGAAGAAAAAGGAACTCTCAAGACCCCATCATGGAGCTTGCGCCAAAAAACAATATGGTTCAACTTGAAAATATTCTATCGTCGTTATAACTTTTCAAGTCCTGTAGTATTTTCTCAAAAGTGCAAAAAATTTGATTACTGAGTACAAAAAAAAAAAAAAAAAATCAAAAAATGGTCGAGTTATCGTGAAACGACCCATATTGACAAATCAGTCATCTGTAGGTCAAACAATGTGTCTCGATTGCCCCTGTGTCAGTAACCGGATACCATTATCAAGCGAGATTGTACTAGGAGCCTGTCACGAGGCACGATGTATCATTGAAGTGAGTTCCTGATCCATAAATTATAACTACATCAGTACGTACAGTGTTTGTGAAAGCTTTATCGGTACAAATTTGACCGGTTGTTACCTACAATGTGCAAACGAGCAGTTGATATTCGGAGCTTTGCGCATGGTCACCAGTCCATGGTTTAATCAAACTGGGTCGAAAGTGTGCGGGATGCGCTCATGGTCATCTAAAAAATCTGTAGAAGAAATCAGAAACTGATTTGAAAGATCAGCTGAGTTCGAAAAATTTCACATAGCTAATGTTACAAAGATTTCACAAGAGTCTACAATAATTTGAATGACTTAATGACATTTCTAGAGTTCTCTGAATGATTTCAGTCTTCATCATTTATACTCGTGGCTATTTTTCTTCCACCGACGAGACCGTTTTCCATTTCCTCAATATTTATCCTGCCTATAGAGCCTTCTACTCATGCAGTTTGCAAATATCGCGGTTCTGTATGTCTGCACGAATGTGGGACAGCCTCAGAGGAAACAGTAACACCGCCACTTACCGCACCTCGTATCTAGTATCTACCATCCCTCGCAGCGAGGTTATTGTTAGCCGCACGATGACTGGTACCGTGGTAAAATATCCGAGGGTGAGAGATATGGGAGGGGTGTAATTTGCTCTTGCTATTGCACACATGCTCACACACGTGGATATCCAAGTTGAGCCCGCAAGCTCGAAGCTCGGGTAGACAGGTTAGCTTTCACACACCCCGTGAACCATCAACGTGGCACCTTTGGCTCTTCGGCGAAGCTTGCGCCCTACATGCCGAACATCTCACACCCTTCGAAACCCCCGGGGTCCTCGAGCCGAATGGTAGCTAAACGTGACTAATTATTATCGCGTTGATTTGATTTCGAACGTTTTTAGGCACGCCGGGATTATCCGGAAATTCACAGTTCGGAAAAGAGCAGAGCTTTTCTTTTCAAACACCTTGACGAAAATGTAGATGTTTCAGAAGTACTTTATTTTGGATCGGAATTTTTTAGATTTTTATAGACATTATGCTGAAAAACTTTTTCGTTTCGTTTTCATTTTGATTCATTCACCGATCTCAATTCCGGTGACATTGGAATCGAACGGTCTTCGAAATTTTCACTAATTCTCAAGAAAATTGTGTCCAATGTATCAATCAGTTATCACCTTTTTTGATCATCTGTCAGTTGCACGGAATTCGAAGTGCTTTTTTTGCTACCCTAACCAACATTTGATGTGTTGAAAAGCAGACGATTATTTGGGGAAAAGCTAATTTTGGCAAAACAATAAAGATTTTTTTTTTTTTCTCACAGAATTAGACTAAATTTCTGTTCTGTTTTTGGATTAGAAAATTCACAGAAATCAAGAGAAAATTGTCAAAGTTTAAAAAAACGTATATTTTTTGACAGTACGAATTGATCTCACGAAGTAATCACGAATTTTCATTATTATATCATCATTACTGTCGATCTGAAGATTGAAAAATCCTGCAAAGAGTATTGTAAAAAAAAAAAAAAAAATGCTCCAATTGTAAGGGAAAGTGCATAAAGGAAGTCCGCGCAAAAACTCTGTTTTCTAGATTTGAAAGAAGAACAATTTTTACCACAATTGTTTTTTTTAACTTCCCGTTTCTCTGTTTTTAGAGAATAAAGGAAGTTATTGTGATCACCCCGAAAATGAAAAGTTGTGAAACTCAAAAGGATTGGTAATTTTATTGAGGATCTGTCCCTATGAGGATGATTTTTTTTCCAAATTGGAGTGAAATTGTTTGACCAATTTTTCTGGAATCGCGTCTGAAAAATATTCTCACACTGACCCATTAGAGATTGGATTAGTATATATTAGAAATTGTTGGAAAAAGTGTCTAGAAACGAATCAATGGCGGATGATTGTATTTCGAAGTTCATTGAATTTGTCTAAAAAGATGACAGGGATTAATGTCAACGTCGTTTTTGATCCGAGTTCTCTTTTGACAATTCAACAAAAATGTGAAAATTCCAATATACCTATTTTTGATCCCGTACGGAATTGTTATCCGATGAATATGTGTGTGTCTAATCAATTATAACGAACTAAAATCCTCTACCGTTTAATCGGTACACTGCGAGCTAATATTGACGTTGTATTTAATTGGAACTCTGCTCATTTGCATCGAAACAATTATAACGCAATTCGGCATCGCGCCACGGTTGGTACCATTGATTGGGAATTGATTACGTATTTCATTGTCATTGGAAATGAAAATTCAATTCATCTAGTATTTTTTCGAAGCCTCGTTGATTTTCTTGTTTCATACACAAATGAAGAAGCCAGAGTTTCGACTGAACTTTTTATGTGCCAGTCTTCGGACTTCCGGCTTTGAATCTCGTTTTGAGCTCGAAAAAATATTATCAACTAATTCGAATTTGAGAAGTAAGAGGTGAGATTCGAGTTCAAGCCGGAAAACGAATTGGATGATATTTTAATCAAAACGAGAATTGAATCAGATTCGCCGTTTTGAATCTCGCGAATCTGAGCCTAGATTCATTATGAGCAACCGAAGTGACCTTCAGGTACCAATTTTCATCGAAATTCGTAGATCCGTTGATTCTTTCTCGAGGTATCAACATTTTCAATTTATTCTAGGGAATTCGGAAATTCGAATCATTCGAAAACTAGGGAAAAAACGTCGAAGAATTTTTTTAACGGGTTTACTACATGGCAATGCAAATTGAAAGACGAAAAAAAATTAATGGATTTTTATAAGAGAAATGAAAAAGAGCCAATATATGGTTGGTCTGAAGCTGAACGAATTCTCGTCAATTGCTTTATAAAGCTCTTGCGATCGTTTGCTAGCAGCTTTTCAAGATGATTGATTGCCGGATAAAAATTTGTGAAGAAAAATGTTGTCCTAAGTCTACGAAGTAGAGAGCTCTCGTCTACTTCGTACACGAATTACTTTATCACAAATAAATTCCATGTCATACTTCATCTCAGGTTATATCATTTATCAACGAAGCACAGATATTGCAACGCCTTTCGAATGGCCGTGATGTAAGAATTCGCCAAATCAACGCCATATATTAAAATAACTTATCGAATCCTCTCGTAGAAAGCGAGAACTAGGAGATACAAAGCGTCAAGTGACGAGTGGATTCCCAAAAACGACGCTAGACGGCGGGCTTGCTTGTTACACTGAACAGTGACGTAGCATGGCGCGAAATAAAGACAAAATACCGTATATTTGATAACCACATAACGGTGTCTAATATTTTTTATTCGCTAATTATTTGTCACGTGAATTAGTGTTTGCGACAGTAAAAAAAATGTCAGCAAGCTTAATCAATAAAGGATGTAAAATAAAAAGAAGTATATCGAGGTAATTGAATGTTTGAAAATTTATACAATAAATAATATTATTGACAAGATGAATGTCTATATTTTCGCAGTATGGAAATGCGTTTTATAATATTTTTATCAACTGTGCCAACATGGCGATAGCGTGGATGTTATTTGATGTGTGCGGAACGCAGTTTTCTGTATGTGTAGCGGCGATCGATTAATCCCCAGTCATCATCTCCATGAATTCTGCAAATATAAATCGAAGACATGTGTTATAACGGGGGCGGCAATTCAGAATAAATCCGGCGTCATTATTATCTGCGGCATCACGATTCAAATAACAGAGAGATAGTCTCACGGTATTTGAGCTTATAATTAATGCGAAATGTATATCACTTACGTCTTACGCGATTCGCTAAGCGCTGCCAATTAGCAGTGAGAGTGTTTAAATAAGGGTTTAATTATACTCCAACATCGGGCAGTCGTCCTCAATTTTTTCGAAGTACGAATACTCATTCCTTAGACATTTTCGAATGCCCCACAAATATTTTGCGCAGATTTTGATAGAGAATAATTTTAATGATAAAGTTCATCGATGCCTGTCATAATAATGGACAAGGTGAAGACACAGTGCGAAAAACCGGTCGAAAGTTCGAAGAAAGTACAGGATTAAAAAAACACCGCCATTCGTCATTTTTGTAACTTTCCTTCCATTCGAGATTTTTTTTAGAGTAATGAATTGAACGAACCATCGAGAGACCTAATGGCGGAAATAGTGAAAAATTGAATCACACATGAACCTAATCAGTTTGCCTTCAGAATTTGAAGAGAAAAATGTCGGAAAGATTCCCGTACATTAGAATTCGGTAGCGTTTATTGTACGATTTTTCCGATTCCCTGACAAAGCGAAAAGTTGAACTCGACCGTGATAAGGAATTCAAAATTGAGCGAAATTTTTTCGATAGCCTTTTCATGTAGGTAAGATGCTGCAGAAACGAGGATTCGGTCCGTTGATATATTCCGAGGATAGTCCGAGCTTATCTCGCCCAGTCGAAAGCGGGATATGTAGGTCATCCCTAAGGTTTCGGGTGCGAGCTTTCAGCGTTGATACGAAGATATCCAAGACGTAATCAAGTCGCGGTATAGACGAGAGGATTTCGGTCACAGCGATAAGTATCACATACGACAGGAAGCAGCCTTGGTCACAATTAAAACTTTGCGGTATCTCGTAACCCGACTGAACCTCCCACCTCCACCCAGGCTGCGCGTTCAATTAAAAGAATAATTTATAACGATCTCTCGGATGCTTTTTGTTCAGCGATAATAACGTTCCGCGGGAAAAAGCTCCGCTCCGCTCATGAGGTAAACGGATGCATCGTCCGTCCACTTATCCTGAATTGTATGCCAACACGATTACATATCACCGTCTAAAAAATTCAACGGTCCTCCTATACAGGTTTCGCACGGGAATTTCACGACTTGAATCCGGAATTGTACTTTCAAGATCATATAGATGACAATGTCTGAAGAATCCAATTCGTAACTCAATAATTGGGATAGAACTTGTTACTGGAATCTCTGGTGGAAATTTCTGGTACTACGAAGTTTCAGGTTTTCAAATAAAAAATGTTAATTCACATGTAAAAAGTATAGATTTTTCTATAAGAAACTGCATATTTTTATAACAGAATAAAGATTGATGAAAAAAATTTGAAGATAACTATTTAAAAAGAAGCTTTTTGTGCAGTACGAGATACGTTTTTCTTTAATCTTGTTTGAAACTATTCGACAATATGTTCTTTGCGCTTCAACTTCTAATAAAATAAAATCCAAGCCATATTTTATACGACGCAGTAACCTGCAGCTTCGTGCGATATATTCTAATCCCCCAATACTGGCTGCTCAGAAGTGTCCCAGATGTCCCAACGCTCACAGAGCTTTTCCACCGGTGTAATAAAACCCGGTCTCAAGTCACGATGACGACGATTTTTATCTCTCTTATTCTTTGAATTTTCACAATCGTGAGTCCGACGACAGATGACTTAGATGACATTATAAGGGACTCGGAGAATCCTGAAATTTTGGAAACTCACCGTCGAAATCAACGGTTCCTGAACCGTCAGTGTCGATTTCGGCGATCATACCCTCCATCTGATCGGGGGTAATTTGGTCGTCCAAAGCGGCCAAAATCTCGCGAAGAGAACTGGTTGGGATGTAGCCGTTTCCTTCCTTGTCGTACAGACGGAAGGCCTCCTTCAATTCCTTTTGGAGAGCCTCGTCGTCCTCCTCCTGGAAGTGACTCGCGACGCGGTAGAAGGAGTCGAAGTTCAGGTGTCCACTGCCTGCGAAAATTATTAAAGAAGAATTAGAAACAAGCTGATTTCTCTATTGCGCTCATAAAAGTATCATTGCTGAATTTCAATTCCAGACAATTCGATGACGAATTCCTGATCAGCGACCCAAAAAATCGAGTGATGCCAATTTTCATAAAAATCCATTCAGCCGTTCTTAAGATATGATAATTTTGCATTAATTTTTCCGAATTTTGTTATTTGAATCAACTAAAAAGTACGAAACCGATAAAAGCCAAAATTTAATCAGCTCCAAGTTTGGAAGATCTGCGTCGATTGATCAAAATCCGAACGGCGGAAAAATTCAATTTCACGTCAAATTTTGACACAGTAAAAAATAAATTGTTCTTTCATTTTTGGGCTCATTGTCAGTTGGAATTGATTTCATCCAATTCAAATAACGTATAACGAATTCATTGCTAATTCATGAGGCGTAGGGAGGAGCCACAAAAGCTATTGCAAAAGCTTCGACTTTTTTCTCTAGTGTGGTAGAAGCAGTTCGTATTCCAAATCTTCTCAATAATTTTTATACTCAAATGGGAAAAATGTTTAGCTACTTGGGATAAAAGATAAGCTCTAATTGCCTGAGGTTATTTGTGATACGATCTGTGTCTTTTTCTTTTTTCTCTAGTTGAAGAGACAGGTGAGCATGAAAATGACACGAATTGGCAAATAATTAAGACACTAATCAAATGAGATGAAAGAATCAGGAAATAATCGAATGTTGGGTGATAAAATGAAGATGAAAATTTGAGTGGATTTTTCTGAAACATGTTTTCTTGCCCTGTAAGCTGATTCAAAGTGAACGAATCTACTTGTTTCAATAAACGATCGCTTCCTAAGAGCTGTGAAAATAAATAGCATCCAACTAGGCCGTAAGATCGATGGAGTCTTACTTTATTATATCTCGATACACTTCATGGGCAAAATTGCACGAATTTACGAGTTTCGGGTCTTATATTTCCCTCCCTTCAATTTGACCCGTTAATATCTCGTCTTTTGCTCACGTCACGTTCATAAGACTCAAATATACTCGTTCAAAGTATACGTATATCTTCATTCGTATCAGTCCCAATCTACATGCCATATATACGACTCGACAAAGGATTCGTCAGCCGTAATATTCATGTATGCACATTCGATTTTACGATTCGTTTCTTCACCGCGTACCTCACACATTTTTTTTAACGCTTTTTTGTTGTTGAAGATCTTCGAAACATTGAAAATTTAAAAGAATCGCTCAGTTTAGATTCATCGTCAGTGAGAATCGAGCAATTTGATCAGGATTTCGTAAAATATGAACCCATGTGGCATGCACTGAGAAAAGAGTCTTTATACCAAATGAACGCATTTATTTGAAAATATTGCGAAATATTTGTTAGCTGTTAAAGAATCTCTTAACATGAAGTAAATATACATGTTGCGTCAACTACTGTGGAAATTCCGTAGTATTCGCAATGAATAAAGCATTCGGTTGAGACAAAAATCACACCATGTCTCCTCAAATACAGATTCATTAACATTTAACAAATCTTACATGACGGTTTGAGATTTGATGTAATTCGTGCGTAGTGGTCCGTACGCTTGCCGCTAGAGGTGAGAACGGCGCTGAATACTCTAGCTACACTCTCGCGAGTAAAAGCGCGCCAGTCATAATACATTCACCGACGTGAGGCGCATCATTCTAAGCTCCTGGGCATTGTTTGGGCAGCATATTTTAGGCATGCACTATCCTTTTCGGTGGAAATAGTGAAGACATTATTCCAACAGTCATTTATCACGTTAAAAAAAAAATTGGGACATGACTTCTTAGTCAATACCTGATTGGTCTAAAAAAAAAGATCATCATTCGTGGATAACTGCACTGACAGAAGAGCAGAACTTACTAACTATTCATAGTTGAACTTCATGATCGTTCTGCTGAAACAACAGGTGCGCTTTGAAGAGAAATACAAGATTTCTTAACTATTAAGAAATCCTCATTTCATTATCGTGTTTGATCGTCTGATATAACTGGACGCGAATTTTAAGGAAATTGATGATTCGTTAACTATGAAGAAATCTTTATTTGAGACAAAGAAATACGCTCAAATGAATGATTTCTTAGCTATGACTAAATGTATATTTGCTTATATACGAATATACGATTCGTTAACTGTTAACGAACTTTGTTAACAACAACAAAACTCTTTTCTCAGTGTGCAGTTCTTCATTTTTTGTCATGGAATCGCAAGAACCTCGAGATTTTGAATCAGGGATAAAAAAAGTTGACTGAATCTTCTAGAGAAGCAGAATGGAGTGACTCACCATCCTCATCTTCCTGTTCCAACAGAACCTCCAATTCCTGGTCGTCGAAAGCGTGTCCCAAGGTGTTCAGGATGGTTCTGACCTTTTCCTTTTCGATTTTACCAGCCTTGGTGTTGTCGAACATGGAGAAAGCTCTCCTGAGCACTGGAAGAGGGAAAAGCACAGATCATTGATTGACGTGGAGGGGTTATTAATTTTCTTTTGAATACACAGCAGTGCAGTAAAGCCGGATAATTCATGATTCGATTTGAACCAGTGGAAGTTTCCTAGTTAATGCAAATATAAGGTAATGCTAGCTAGATGTATTCTTGGTAATCTGACCATAAGCTCATTCGGCGTAGAATGGAATTATAGTTTAATCCTATATACGGAATTGGAAGTAGCCAGATCCGAGCTTTTGGATTTTGACTAATTCACGCAGAAACTGGAAACTCTAACATAATATAGTTACAATACCGGAACTCTACTCACTTGCGACTTGTTCCTCATCCTGAAACAGAGGAAAAAAATAATTGTCACGATTAATTGGCTTCTGTAAACTCAGTTTTCGCAAGATATGACTATATACTATATTATACTGGAGCTAATTTTCGTGATTTAGTACAAAAGTTTTCAACTTCCAACCCATTATCTCAACCCTCACCTTCAACCCCGACTTCCAATTTTCAATTAATCAGAATAGTTGATCAATCTTCAGATCTTACTCATATATAATCATGTTTGTATCTTCATATGAGGCCATAAATGTTCAAAATTGATTGAAGTACAAAAAATGAAAAGAAAAAAAAATCAATTTGGCAGGATAATTATCACAGAATATAATCATATTCAAAGCACAGTGAATATTGACCATATTATATGTTTGAAACTCGATGATTTCAGAGTGGAAGCTCAAAAGAAATGATAAATCCAACGTTTTAGGCCAGAATTCGTCGTCTACACTGAGAAACAAATGGTCTTGTAGTGTATAATATGGTCACAACATGAAAATATATTATAATGAAATGGTTAAGATCAAACTAAAGATTATATTTTAGTGCAATTTACTGTCATATTTATCCATTCATTTGTATAGTGCGTAACACTAAAAATACTTCCGAGTGTGTGATCATATTCTTACCAACATTCGTGAGCATACAGTGAATATTGGACCATATATCAACTCGGGTTAAGAATTGGGGTTCAAAGTTAGGGAAAAAATGATCGTACGCATCTAATATACTTCAAGATTTCGACAAACAAAAAAATTTGTGTCGATGAGAGTTCAAATAAGAGTATAAATCTGTACGTTTGAGTTTTTATAGCAATTTCGAAGGATTGGGATATTTTTCAGTTGTGACAATTCGAATTTGGGGGTTCAGTTTATAATATCGATCATCCATAATCAAGTATTTGTGATTTAACTAAAGAAAAATCGCGAAACCAAAGTTTTAGGACAGAAATGATCATATATGATCATATTTAAACCACTATACACATCTTCAAACAGTGGATCCTGATCATACATGATGACGGGCTGAGAATTGAGGATTAAACTAAAAAAGAATGGCAAGAAACAGAGTTTTTATGTCTAAAAAATTACTGTAGATGATCATATGTGGACCATATATGAATATTGACCATATATAATCGAGTTTTGAGGATTAAACTCAGAAGAAGTCACGCAAAAAAAAAATCTAGGAGAGGAATGATTGTATGAAAAATGTCAAAATCACTATATATGATCACTGGCCATTTGCCAGGAATGATAATAATGGCGTGCGAATATCAAAGTAGCCATGAAGAATTCATAAAAGCTCGATCGATTTCAATAATTGACTGTTAAAAATGTTTTCTAATTTATTGGGAATCAAAGGTTAAAAAATTAGCTACTTTTTCCCTTGATGTCTTTTCTTCAGAACTCTCCAGAACTAGACATTTTTTATTCAGATAAATTCTCAAAAAAAATCTGTGCACATAAAAATACTCTAAATAATAATTTAATCAAAAATGTTTAGTTTTTCAGAGTTCTAGAAAATCGTAAAGAAAAAATGGGCCTATTTTTTTTATAATGAGGACACATAATTCATGATGAGTTGGTAATCCAAAAAAAAAGAACAACGAAATTTGTCTTGTAATGGTGAAACAATATTTGACACCAATATACATATAATGTATAACACATAACGCGTTTTGAGTCACTTATTATGGGGTCACTTCGGGGGTATTCACACAATATCCAAGGTGTTCGATGCTGGATAAATTTGTAATCTGAATCTTAATATCGAGACAAACCATTATTGGTCCGGTAGTTGGGGAGCCTGTGTGATCTGAGTGGCTTACACTAGCTGTTCCGGCGTCGGTTCAGATCTTTTATAAGTTCTTCCAGAACCGTTGAGAGGGGCCTCAGGGTAGCCCCTCCACGGACTGTCAACCGGAACCGTTTCAGCTCGCTATAATGCTGTGAGCCGATTTGAAAATTCCAACCAATCACACAGACCCACAGACCCCGAGACACGAGAAACACGCTCGGTGTATAATTTTATAAAAAAATGTGTATTTCTTGACGCAACCATATTATCACCTTTTACAAAATTCATTACAGCTATTCGGTGAGAATTCCAGTGCAATTCACACTCGGAGACTCCATCCGCGCCACCTTGACCCAAAAGCTATAATTATAAATCGTGAACCGCGTTGGGCAGGAGGGTCTGCGGTAGCCTTGGAAATTTTTCCCTTCTTCTGCTGGAGTCTTTGACGAAATATTACCAAAAATCGAGTAATTTATTTCCATCCGGGGTTCAGAGTGGGAAAAGTACGATTATAATGGGTTTAGCGACGGGGTTAGTATAGTCGGTTCTTGGGCGTGGGAGTTTGCAGCCCTGAATATCGAATTCGTGTATAATGTAGGATGTAGATGGCCTGGTGGGAGCTGCTCTCCGCGGTTATACCGAGACTCGAACTGAGGTATCGAAGGAAGTGGGAGAGAAAAGCTATTTCCAAACATTCCAGGCTATGATATTGCTGCTTTCCGAGGGACTCGTCGCTTCACCGCGTCGAGGATATTTCCGATTCTTTTATAACACTTTTTTTTCAATTTTTACACATTTCTTTTTTTTACGGTGACTGAAAACAGACTCGATTTGACGTGATTTTGAGCGACTCTCCTTAAGCAACGGTATGAAATAATTTTTGGCAGTATGGCGGACTTACATTCCGCGGGTTGTGATGACGAATCGTGTTCGAAATTGACTGCATGGTGTGAGGAAATGAATTAGTTACTCGTTCCGGTTTAATTCGGGTAAAAATTACTTGACGATCGGCCAAAAACGCTGATTGCACTTCATGTGTGAATCACAAAGGAACAGAATTGTCACAGTTCACAATGGCACTGTTGAAAACGTATTTGAATTCAGAAAACTACATTTAATTAGCAAAACTTTAGCAGAATTACAAGTTGAACGGAATTTGTAATTAAAGCAATAGTTAAGGCAATAAATTATTGTGTAAGACATACGTGATGTTATGACGTATGATAATCGAGTTCCAGTTTCATGAAGAAATCTAGTTTTCGGGCTATGATGACTAACTTGTTGACCGATGGCAAAGCCTGAGTATATTAATCAATCGCTTTATGAAGCTCTTGCGATCCAGTAGCCAGTAGTTTACCAGCAGCTTTTGAAGATGATTGATTGCCAGATGTAAAATTTGTAAAGAAAAATGTTGTCCCAAGTCTACGAAGTGGAAAGCTCTCGTCTACTTCCTACGCGAATTACTTTATCACGAACAAATTCCATGTCACACTTCGTCTCGGATTATATCATGCATTAAAGAAGCACAAATATTGCAACGCCTTTCGAATGGCCGTGATGTAAGAATTCGCCAAATCAACGCCATATATTCGAATAAGTTATCGAATCCTCTCGTAGAAAGCGAGAACTAGGAGATACAAAGCGTAAAGTGACGAGTCGATTCCCAAAACGACGCTAGATGGCGGGCTTGCTTGTTTCACTGAACAGTGACGTAGCATGGCGCGAAATAAAGACAAAATACCGTATATTTGATAACCACATAACGGTGTCTGATATTTTCTGTTCGCTAATTATTTGTCACGTGAATTAGTGTCTAGAACAGTAAAAAAATGTCAGCAAGCTTAATAAATGAAGGATGTAAAATCAAAAGAAGTATATCGAGGTAATTGAATGTTTTAAAATTTATACAATAAATAATATTATTGACAAGATTAATGTCTACATTTTCGCAGTATGGAAATGCGTTTTATGATATTTTGATCAACTGTGCCAACATGGCGATAGCGTGGATGTTATTTGATGTGTGCGGAACGCAGTTTTCTGTATGTGTAGCGGCGATCGATTAATCCCCAGTCATCATCTCCATGAATTCTGCAAATATAAATCGAAGACATGTGTCATAACGGGGGCGGCAATTCAGAATAAATCCGGCGTCATTATTATCTGCGGCCTCACGATTCAAATAACAGAGAGATAGTCTCACGGTATTTGAGCTTATAATTAATGCGAAATGTATATCACTTACGTCTTACGCGATTCGCTAAGCGCTGCCAATTAGCAGTGAGAGTGTTTAAATAAGGGTTTAATTATACTCCAACATCGGGCAGTCGTCCTCAATTTTTTCGAAGTACGAATACTCATTCCTTAGACATTTTCGAATGCCCCCACAAATATTTTGCGCAGATTTTGATAGAGAATAATTGTAATGATAATGTTCATCGATGCCTGTCATAATAATGGACAAGGTGAAGATACAGTGCGAAAAAAAAAATGAAAATAGATTCAGTTATGTTCGAATACGAATTAGGAAATTTCCATCCAAATTCATCAGGAGAAGAAATAGACAAAATGTTGTAATTTTCCATAACCTTTGAAATTGCCAACGAATCTTGCATAATTTTGATAGCTTCATAATACATTTTTATGCAATCGTCGCCTGTCTCTCGGAAGCACTCCTGAATTTTTTCCACATTGATTATTATAAGGTCGAAAAGAATTCCGAACAGATCTCTGTACATTAGAATTTGATAACGTGATTGTACGATTTTTTTCCGAGTGCCCGCTTACAAAGCGACAAGTTGGACTCGACCGTGATAAGGAATTTGATATTGAGTGAAATTTTTCCGATAACCTTTTCATGTAGGTAAGATGCTGCAGAAACGAGGATTCGGTCCGTTGATATATTCCGAGGATAGTCCGAGCTTATCTCGCCCAGTCGAAAGCGGGATATGTAGGTCATCCCTAAGGTTTCGGGTGCGAGCTTTCAGGGTTGATACGAAGATATCCAAGACGTAATCAAGTCGCGGTATAGACGAGAGGATTTCGGTCACAGCGATAAGTATCACATACGACAGGAAGCAGCCTTGGTCACAATTAAAACTTTGCGGTATCTCGTAACCCGACTGAACCTCCCACCACCACCCAGACTGCGCGTTCAATTAAGAGAATAATTTATAACGATCTCTCGGATGCTTTTAGTTCAGCGATAATAACGTTCCGCGGGAAAAAGCTCCGCTCCGCTCATGAGATAAACGGATGCATCGTCCGTCCACTTATCCTAAATTGTATGCCAACACGATTACATATCACCGTCTAAAAAATTCAACGGTCCTCCTATACAGGTTTCGTACGGGAATTTCACGACTTGAATCCGGAATTGTACTTTCAAGATAGACGACATTGTCTGAAGAATCCAATTCGTAACTCAATAATTGGGATAGAACTTGTGACCTGAATCTCTGGTGAAAATTTCGGGTACTACAAAAGTCAACAACCTCAAACCCCTCTGGTTATTTTTTGATCTTTGAAAAATTGGCGAGGCGTTAAAATGTCTGGAATTTTTTCAATAATAAAGAAGAACATTTTTCGCAATGGTATTATCTGTCAGCGAGGAAAGCTATGGAAAATCTGAGCGATTAATAAACGCTTTGAAATTCTGGCAACAGGATTACCGGAATGTCAAAGCAAATTGGTTTCCAATGTCAAGCTCTGTCTGCCTGGGATAGACTGGCTCTGAGGATCATTACTGTGACTCTGACTAGTGACTAGGTACATTGGGGAAAAAAGGAATGAAGAACAGCGATCACAAAACAGCGATATCTAAATAAATATGCACGAAAATTTTATTCCCACTTGAAATGCAAAGAATCAAAAAAACCTCGACCGTAAGAGGTCTCTGATATTTTTAGGTCAGATCTCACCGGAGCTTTCAGCCCACTATATTCGTAAGCGCTCTTACAAGTGAATATGCCGCCTGATAATGGGGCTTCGAGTGTTTTTAAATACATGAAATTCCGATCGATTTATAGAACACGCTTTGAGATACGGTTTAGATTATCACTTCGAGTATCCATGAACGAGATGAATGCTTTGAAAACTATGTATTTTTGAAGATATCTCTTTTCCGGTTGCTCCTATCTAAAATATTGCCAAAACATGTTTTTCAGCTTTCAAAATTCTTCACAAAAAAGTATTAAACTGTCTTTTATGTTCAAACAACTGTTTAGGAGATATAAAAGCTCAAAGTCAGTCAAGATTATCACTTCGAGTGTCACTGAACGAAATGCATCGAACAATATTTTTGACGATATCTCTCTTCCGGTTGCTCCTATCGAAAATATTGCCAAAACATGTTTTGAAGCTTTCAAAATTCTTCACAAAAAAGGATCCAATCATCTTTCATGTTTAATCAACTGTTTAGAAGATGTAAAAGCTCAAGAGTCAGTCAAGATTATCACTTCGAGTGTCGATGAACGAAATGCTTCGAACACTATTTTTGACGATATCTCTCTTCCGTCTGCTCCTACCTAAAATGTTGCTGAAACATGTTTTGAAGCTTTCAAAATTCTTCACAAAAAAGGATCCGATCATCTTTCATGTTTGATCAACTGTTTAGGAGATATAAAAGTTCAAAAGTCAGTCAAGATTATCAGTCGAGTGTCACTGAACGAAATGCTTCGAACACTATTTTTGACGATATCTCTCTTCCGGTTACTCCTACGTGAAATATTATCATCACCAATTTCGAAGCTCTCAAAATTCCTCACAAAAAA
>JAEUYN010002123.1:0-20507 GCA_018257835.1 Euura lappo | reverse complement strand
GATCTCATGCCCATTCAATTCGTAGCGGATGGACGCAAACAGATGACCAATAGCCATATTAACCAGACTGGTGGTTGCGACGGCTGTTTTGCCATCAGCCTTTGTAATCCTGCCGTGAATGTGCAGCGAACTTTTGCCAGGCAATACACATGCATCTTGATTCTGAACAACGATTCGAATCTCATCGTTGTTCTTGAACGAGGACGATGCGTATGGCTGGTGTGCGTGTATCTCACAGTGGGCGATCGATTCATCGAACGCCACGGGGTTTTGAATTCTGATCATTTTCGCCATGGTATTATGCACAAAACACAACGAATTTTTATTTTCCAAAATCGCCACGAAGTCGAAGACCTAGACTCTGGAGAAACTGAGCGTTCAGACGTGTCACTCGAATCAGAGGAGCTCGATGACTGATGATGTTTGGGCATGGTGCCGCGTTTATATATCCTGCGCCAGATCGTCTCGCCGTCTCGAAAAGAATTCCCATTATCACGCGGATTTAATGTGTAGCCGTATGGTTATAGTCTCCCCGCGAAAATTCACCTGCATCCCATCTTGATCAACTATCCGCAATTGCAGATGATGTATCGTCTTGACGGTGGCTGGGAGGTAAATGACGTTGGTCGGCACTTCCACAATCTTATATCCGGGCGGAACGGTGGGAAAAAATTCGTGAATCGTGTGAGCACGTTTTCCGTTTATGTACGCACCCGTCGTTACATTGCACTCGACGCGTAAGGCATTGATTTTGAGTATAGCCACGGGTAATTCGGATTTATGAGTCATGCCACCCTTGAGGAGACTTGGTTTAAAACCCAGCAATCGAGCAATGGAATCCGCTGGTTGAAAATCCACCGCATGATTACACCTAATTTCACTGTGCAGCTCGTTGTTATTGGCCTTCAGACTGAGGAGAATATCTTTGGGGAGAATCTTTTTGAGAAAATTTTCAATATCCTCGAGTTCATAGCTACCGGTGGGTATGATGAAAACATCATTATCCTCTTTATTCGCTCGTTTTATGTAAAACTTATTCCCACCCACGTCGATATTGGGAATTGAATTGAAAGTGAGGAGCCCGACAAGCCCGAGAACATAGTCTTTCGACGGTGACAACTCGATCGGCGGAAAAAAGCGTGTCTCCAGCGTGGAGGATGCTCCGGACAACGTCAACGTCAGCGAATCAGCCATGACTAATGATGAAACGATGCGTCGCATTCATTTTATAGTTGTCCACTGAGAAACTTGAGACACAAGTGGCCGCAAATCACAGTGTCATATTCCTGATACCTTCTATGATTATATTCTACGCTGCCTACACCGAGATATCGCATAAGATCCTCGGGTGGTTGTAAATCGCCAAAACTATCGAAATAGACGACTTTATCGCCCGTTTTCCTATACGCAACCCAGTGTGTTCCCGGACCATTTTTATCATCAAGATTGATAATTGCAGATTCACGCTTTCTCGGACCGCCATTGGGTAAATCATTTCGCATGAATACACCGCGGAAATATGGAATTTTCATCTCCTTGGCGTGGATGCGTAAATCGGCGTCGGTGAGAGCTCGGCGTGGCAGCTTTGTTAGTTTTTTGGTGGCGCCAGGTACAACCCCATACCCTGCTTGTAGGGTTTCAGGTATAAACCTTTTCCCAACGCAATCGCCTCCATTGTTGAATTGTGGCGCTTGGACTCATCCAATTGACGCTTGTTAGAGCTGGCCTCGTTGACCACCTTCGCTATACTCGCGGCGCCACCAGCCAGGGCTCCTGTGGCGCTGAGAGCCCCCAATATTGGGATCAAGAAAGGCAGGAAACCGCCGATTTTCTTTGGGACAGGTAGAACGCGAGGCACACGCACCGCCCCTCGAGCCGCCGCTATACGGGCCCCAGCCAACGCCGACTCAATGGCTCCGGGACCGGGTCTCATTGATTTCTTTGCTGCCTGAATGACCGATTTCAGAGTGATTGTCTTCTTTTTCTTCACGCTGCCACTCTTGGGTTTCCTCAAACTCCTTCCTGTCTTTTTCTTCTTCTTCTTTATGGTTCTCTGCATGATCCCCATACCGAGTTTAGACTTTGCCTTCATGGTGTTGGTCACTGCCCAGGCTACAGCTCTTTCGCCCAGACTGGCGTCTTTGGCTGAAACACGACTCCACGCTCGCTCGGCGAGTACTTTGTCGGCTGCGTTTCGCGCTGCGATGTTTGATCGATTCTTATCGTATGCAATGTCGTGCTGTTTGCATGCGGCGTCTAGCGGATTGATTCCGGGATCACCGCGAGCCAATCTCTTGGCTAATTTCGTCCCCGGTCCACAGTACTGGTACCCCGGCACGTGTAATTCGACTGGGAGATTATTGATGATTTTATTCACCAGACCTTTTCCACACTTCTTACGTGCATACCCAACCATAGTCGATCGACAACTAACCCGATTTCCCTATAAAAGCCTATATTTATACACGGCGTGCGTTAGTCTTTTGTAGTCCTCTACCCACTGAGCATCATGAAATTTGAAAATCAAGCCAGCAAACTACCCGTCACGAGTTTCGACAAATTGGTTGAGAAAAAAAAGAAAAAGGGTAAACGGCACGGTGAACTACTGCCCAACAGTGTGCGAGCGGTCTTCTGCGGCCCCTCAAATTGTGGCAAGACGAACGCTCTTTTCACGCTAATCACCCACGGCAACGGGTTACGCTTTGAAAATGTGTACATCTACTCGAAATCGCTCATCCAGCCAAAGTATGAGTTTTTGCGAAAGTTACTCGAGCCGGTGGAGGGGATGGGTTATTTCCCTTTCGGTGAGCATGAGGAGGTGGTGAAACCAGAAGATGCGCGTCCCAACTCGCTGATGATTTTCGATGATGTAGCCTGTGAGAAGCAAGACAATATCAGAGCATACTTTTGCATGGGGCGTCATAGAGATGTGGACAGCTTCTATCTCTGTCAGACATACGCACGTATCCCAAAACATCTCGTGCGTGATAATGCAAATTTATTGGTGATCTTCAGGCAGGATCAGATGAATCTGAAGCACATTTACGCCGATCACGTGAACACCGACATGATGTATCAACAATTCAAAGATCTCTGCTCGGCCTGCTGGAACGACGGCAATTACAGTTTCGTTCTCATCGACAAAGATAGCGAGATCAACGCGGGGAGATATCGAAAAGGTTTCGATTGCTTTATAAGTATAAATTAACGCCGATGAATGGAAATACTTGCAGTCAAGTTGCAACAATCAGAGTGGCAACATGAAGAGCGAACAGATTCGTAAGCACAATGATGTGTTGCGTGAAATAGCGAAAGCTAGCGAGGTGATACGACGTAAACATAAGATGCTTAGGAAGGATAAAGATACAACCGAGCAGGCAATGGGGGAGATGTTTAAACCTTTGGTGACGCCGCTGCGGGAGTTGGTGGATACATCGAAGCAGCAGCAGATAAAGCAGGAAATTAAAACCGAGCCGGGGGACGCGGGATCGGTGAAAAAAGAGGAGAAGCCAGATATTTCGATGAAAAAAGGCGAGGAATCGACAGCAGCGGATGATCTGGATGAAGATGCTTTTTTCGACATTGAGGACGATCAGAATGCAAACGACGACGACGACGATGACGACGATGGGGACAAAACAATTGTAGCACGACCCACCACAAGTACACCGATAAGAAAGCCGAAATCGACGGATTCCGTGTGGCGGTATTTGAAAATGTTCGAGACGGAGCATCGATCGGAGTTGGATGAGAAATATGTCGTCCGACAGCTGGTGCAGGGATTGAAGATTGGTGATTCGAAAATTAGCTTTGACACGAGTCAGGTGCACGTTGGCGGTAAAAAGTACAAAGCAACGCCTGGATTGCTTGAATTATTGTTCAAAAAATCACCCGACACCACCATCCTCAAGACCGAGGACAAGAAAAACTATGCTGAAATCGTCGTAGCGACAAACGTCCATCGGCACGGCTACAAAGCGGATAAAAGCATTCGCAGAGATGTGAAAAGTACAAAGTACAAGAACTTTATCGCCCAATACGCGGAATCGCCGAAAAAGAAGGGTGGAGGTCTGCCAAAGCATAAGATTGCGCGTAAAGAGGGGCAGAGTATGGATTATGTTTACTGGGATAACCCCAACGAGCTTATCGACAGACTCCGACTACTTATGGCGTCACAGGCAGCCGGAAATACCAGCCATTCCAACGAAATAGTCTCGATTATTGAGGAGTTGCGCGAGGCTAAAATCATTTATTAGCATGAGATCAAGCATAAAATTTTCATTCACGCATTGACCGTCGAGCAATGAGCATAGACATATTCGGTCGTCAATTGACGGCGGGTGGAAAAGTAAGAAGTGTAGCGGGTATTCGTGGACCTCCGGGCGTGGGATTCAAGATCACCGCCGACAACCAGTACGATATAACCAGCAAACGATTGTGTAATATCGCCGATTCACAGGAGGAAAATGACGCCGTATCCCTGAAAGTTCTCAATATACGCGTACAGCGAGCAGTTGACAGTCTCCAGAACGTTATCAAGGATGCGGTTCATGCCATTGAAACGAAAATCGCGAAAAATGACAAAGAAATTCGCAATGTTTTGACATCCGTGCCTGAGAGTATTGAAAAATTGAGGTATGATGTGAATTTACTGGGTGAAACTATCGTTGGCATGCAATTGGTGGTCGATCAAAAGAAACAGTGAGTGTGGGCTCGAAGAGATGTCGCTCGACATGAAAAAGACAATAGCGAATGAACTCCATAGGCCGGCCAGACGTAATTATCCCAGACGTTTTGTGGATATACGTGGCTTGGACGAGACTTGGCAAGCCGATCTTGTCGATATGTCGGCCTACTCGGGTGTCAACAAAGGCCACAAATTTCTCCTCACGGTTATCGATATATTCTCGAAATTTGCCTGGGGTGTACCGATCAAGAGTAAAAATGCCGCGGATGTGACGTCAGCTATGAAATCTGTGCTGCAGCAGGGGCGTGTACCGAAACATCTACACGTCGACCAGGGCAAAGAATTTTACAACAAAGAATTCAAAGCTCTCATGGCGCATCACGGTGTAAATATGTACTCGACATTCAGCAACTTGAAGGCATCCATATGCGAACGCTTCAATCGAACGCTGAAAAATAAAATGTGGAAGCAATTCACTCTCCAAGGCTCCTACAAATGGCTCGATATTCTACCCAAATTAATTGAATCCTACAACAACACCAAACATCGGACAATCAGGATGAAGCCGAAAAACGTCACAGCATCCAATGAAAAACAGCTGTATCGAAGTGTCTACAAACCGCGACAGATCAAGAGGAGCAGTCTGAAGCGAAAATTCAAAGTCGGCGACAAGGTTCGAATCAGTAAATACAAGAATGTCTTCGAGAAGGGTTATACCCCGAACTGGACGACGGAGATCTTCACCGTTAGCGAGGTGAAAAATACCAATCCGCCTACCTACAAACTCACCGACTACCTGCAGCAACCCATTGAGGGCGGGTTTTACGAGTTGGAACTCAGCAGGGTGCAATACCCCGATGGTTATCTCGTGGAAAAGGTCCTCCGCAAACGTGGCAATCAGCTATATGTAAAGTGGTTGGGATTCGACAGTTCACACAACAGTTGGATAAATAAATCAGACATTTGAGGGAAAAATATGTATCTTTTAATGACAATAAAATGAATATCATACATACACCTTGTTTATTCCTAACCTAAAGTAGTCTTAATACTAGTTTGTACAATGAAGTTTTACTTTTTTTCGGAAATTTCAAGTTTTTCTCGAAAAGTTTCGGAAATTTCAACTTTTTTCAACTTTTTTCAACTTTTTTCAAGTTTTTTCAACTTTTTTCAACTTTTTTCAAGTTTTTTCAACTTTTTTCAAGTTTTTTCAACTTTTTTCAAGTTTTTTCAACTTTTTTTCAGTTTTTCCGAATTCTCCTATACCTTATACATGTAAATACGGATGCTACGATTCGCCCCTCAAAACTTGAAAAAACTTGAAAAAACTTGAAAAAACTTGAAAAAACTTGAAAAAACTTGAAAAAAGTTGAAATTTCTGAAACTTTTCGAGAAAAACTTGAAATTTTCGAAACTACGTGGGGAAAAATCTAATTTGAGATTTAAGAATTAAGATTCGAGAATTGAGATTTGAGAATTGAGCTTTGAGAATTGAGATTTGAGAATTGACATTTGAGAATTGACATTTAAGAATTGAGATGCGGCGGTTGTCTTGGGGGTAGAGGTCGAATTATCTTTGTCGGGGTAAGTAATTATCACGCAGTCTGAAAACCCCAGGGGAGAGTATCCGTTTCGCCAGGTATTAGGACTCTTTTGTCGTCACGCCAGCTGAGGGCGAGTTTGTTTTGCACAATGGTGCGCACCTCATGCTTCTTGCTGACAATAAGACACTGCTCCTTGTGTAAATTCACATGATCAAATAGACACTTTCGGAAATCATTTCTCGTGATGGTTCTTAGAGTCGAACCTTTGATCCCTTTTGCACGTTTTTTAACACCTGCCTCCTCCTCCTCCTCCTGCGTCGCTGTTAAATAAAGTTTGGCTCGAAGCCCTATAACCTCCACCATAATTTTACCGTTGTTCTCATCCTTCATGAATCCCAACCGCTTTTTGTTTCGCAGAGGGATATCATAGACGTTATCAGGTGGATAGTCCGAGGTATCGAACGTCGATTCAACATCGCGCTTGATGATTTCGTATATATCGGGGACGTTAAATTGGTAAATTAAACTATCCGTATCCGTGTATAATAATTTGACTTGATTGTCGGTAAAATTACGCTTAATATAATTATAATGAAAGTTATATAAAATTATCTTTGACAAATCCAGAATAGCCGCCCCGATGTATATTGGTTTGTTGAAATAAACATTCAGCCGGCTCATCTCTATAATAACCATGTCTCGCTCAAATATGGTGCAGCTATGGAAATTCGGCTTTGCAATCAGAGCCTTCGCACCACCCCGACCACCCCATTTCGTGACCAGCTTGACACTCTTGTGTTTACGCACATTCTCCATGGTCTTGCCAAACACCGCGTTATTCATTAATTTATAGAAATTTTTTTCAAACTCGTTTTTCGATAGTTTTCTTTTATTTGTATTCAAGTCAATGTAGGATTTCAACCACGGAGATTGTGCAAACTTGAGAATCCTATGCACCTTGATTAACTTCATACCCAAATCTAAACACTGCTTCAGATTCCGATAATGAAGTATGTATTTATTTTTGGGTAGTAGCGTTGTGCATAGCTTGGGTATCTTACTGCCAGGCGGAATGAAATGTTCGGGACAGAGCGGTAGATCTTTATGCTGCCCGTGAAGTTCTACCGGGTAGTCCAAATCGACCTCGAGCATGTACCCAATCGGCGAATCGTCCGGGATACTCATCACATCGATTGATTCGTGCTCCCACTCGAAGGAGCCACACGGTAGATGCTCACTCATAGCCGCACCATACAGATTATTGACATCGAAATACATGAGATATGATTCCTCTTTGCTCGAATCAAAATTGCGCATATAGCGATTGTTGGCTTTAGCATAGCGGTTCGAACATTGCGCTACACCACCTCGGATGCTTTTTTCAACAAATAAAACCATCTCGGGGTTATCTAGGAGTTGTAGATTAACACCCGTATGCTTTAACATTGCATCGAAAGCCAACCCCGGGGCGGTGTAATAATGGAGGGGATCTAAATCGTACGTTTGGAAACAGCTCTCTCGAAAATTTTGAAAAACGTCGGCAAGCAAGAGAACGTCGGTTTTCAAATACAAGTCCGAATACTCGCCCAAGGTATTCAATTTAAATTTGCTCCAGACACTCTTTGCGTGCTGATAATCCGCATCGGAGACGCCCGAGTCGCTGAGTTTTGAATAGAAGCTTGCTCTATCGGGCAGGCTCAACTCGTCGAGTTTTTCCCAACTATCAATGTATTCGTAGGGGAAAACACCTTTGCGGATCATAAATTCAAATCCCTCGAGATCGCTGTAGAACGAACGAGTTATTGTTTTATCGCTGTTGTCAATATACGATGCCAGCTTGTCGAGGCTACTGGCCATGAACCGAAACGAATCTAAGAATCTCAGGTGCATAAAGGTACCGTCAACCCGCTTCGTGAAGGAGATATATCTTCCTTTATTGATTGGCAGCAAGGTAATTTCCCCGGGGAAAGATGTGGCTAGAGATTTTATAATGAAATGCGAATCATAACCCGAAAAATTGTGAAACACCACGGGAATCGTTTGTGTTTCCTTGTAATTTAAATTGCATCCATTATGCGCGGGACCGCGATATTCACCCGTGAAGTGACAATGATCATGGCACTTTTTATCTCCCGATGAGAACGGTTTCTCACAGATGTAACAATTTTTCGCGCGCGCATGTCGATCCCGTTGCACTTGAGTCAACGGATTCATTGGAATTATATTTTTAATTCGCGACTCTACGTTCACGGCCAAGTCATGAAGCTGATTGACGAACCATTCGATGCAATCAGGCCCTCGTTTACTCGCATATCTCGATAATGCGTTGTCGTACGAGCAATGCACATAATACGCAGCACTATGCGGGATATGCTCTTGGGACTCCTTTGCACCAGGTTTCAGTATACACTCGAGATCCGCGTAGACAGCGAACGGCACCCGACCCTTATTTCGGAAATTTTTGAATTCCAGATTTTTATTTTTCTCTGAGAAAAGCATTCGCACCTTGTTCAAACGCATGCAATCGCCTCTATGTTTGTCAAAGCTACTTTGCACCGCGAAGTGACACAAGCATCTGTCGCATAAAAAGTGTTGATGAGTATGGTGCGACAGTTGGCTACGCACTAAACGCGATAGATTTCTGATCCAAGCAAAGTGGAATCGCGGAGTGTAATCCTCCAAATCAATATCATCGATATCTATTTCCTCATCATCGCCGGACTCAACCATGAGTAAATGAATCGCATCCTCTTCTGGATTTGTCAAATTTTTACTTAAATATAATGGGACAATTACGCTCTTTTCACCCTTCGCACTATCGCGAAAAGCCTCGCTCTCTATCCCGTATACATTTATCTTAATATTATTAAGTTTCTCGAACTTCGCCACACCGTGTAGGGTCATGGGAAAACTTACGCCTGTACAATCCCACTCATCGATGTACCGTCGATAGCTGTGGGTCCTCTCCGAATCTCTGTTGACAGGGTGCCTCGCCGCGGTCAGGGCCCAGAGGAAGCAGCGCTCGTCATTATTCTGGATGTTTACGACCGCCCTCTTCCGCTGAATATCCTTTGGCAGCGTGACGAACGTTGAAATGCCACCGGCGAGGGGTTGGTAGCGATTGATGTTAATCACCACATTGACAATTTCCAGCATACTCCAGCCGGAATCTCGCTGCTCGAAATCTTCAACCTTCACCAGCAACTGATTCACTATTTTATCGTTGAACCAGCCGAGGAGATCCGTTGAGGGTAGAATGATCTCGTTTCGCGTGGTGAAGGATTTCATATCCTCCTCGACGCTGTCCCCCTTCACGTTCTCGAATAGACATGTCAGGTTAACGTTTGTTTTAACGTTACCCTCACTCCGCTGCACGTTCCTCAGGTGCTCGATGGTTAGCACGCCAGCGTCAGTCAGAAATGCCCGAAGATCGCGATGCCCGAGATTGGTGACGACTCCAGTGCGAATCCTGCTGTTAAATGCACTGTCGAGATCGCTCCATTGAACACGACCATGAATATTATCACCAATCCCTGCACCAACGACGGGTCGACGACGCTGTGCGAACTGCACCGCCCAAGATTGCAACAGTGATATCTTACTCTGTATCAATTGTTTTTCAGCAGTGCTCATCTTGGGCGCGTTCAAAAGATTATTCAAAGTTTGAATATTCCGCTGTCCGTTCTCGATCCAATGTGTAATATACTCCTCACTAGCTTCATCCTGCTCCATTGTAATCAGGTGGGTGTACGCCTCATCCATCAACGCAACGAGATCCGAACACAACTGCTCAACCATGTTTTCCACAAAAATATCACTTTGGAGGACTGAGAGCGAATGATTCCCCAAATCAGGAGTGCAACCCTTTTATACACACATGAGGTGGTGGTGGCAAGCGATTGTCGGCATCCTCAAAGAAAATTTTTCACCCACCCTCCGAGGTGGCATCTTCAGGAGGGGAAATTTGGATGATGCAACCTATCCTCTCAGATGCATACGCGTTCGATGATAAGGACGAGTGATGCGCATTTTGCATTTAATTCAAGTATATATACAGTGATACACACTTTACTTGTGGGAAATCGCATCCCACGGTTCCGCATTATTTTACCCCGACAGCTTGGGATTGGAATCGTTTGACTTTTCAATGCGATGTCGGCCGCATTTCTCATGAGAAAACTTTCGGTGGTCAATTTTGCTTCCCCATCGTGAAAATCAACTGCATTTTTTACGAATTTCGGTGGTCGATGTTTGTTTTTCCCATCGTAAGAAAAAAGGGTTTGAGGGTAAATATTGTAGACCGGAGGCTGCGGCTTTGAGAAGTGCCACATAAACTTCCACCCGCCGCGATAGTTGTCTACTGCATTGAATCACGTTTGATCGTTGCAGCATTTGTGCGGTCTGAGTGGAGTATTTCCGTGTGAACTTGCAGGTGCGAAAGGGGTGTGCATATTTCGGTAAGGAGAAGAGTAAGTAACACATTTCGCTAGCCACAACCTCAACTGCAAGAGTGGTGGTACTCCGGTTTAGATAAATAGCACCCGTTTCTGCAGCAACCAGCATCATTCTTTGACGAAAATTCAGAGGGTCAAGTGCAAGTGGTGTAAAACAGTGGCTAAAGATATACTCAAAATTTTTAATATATCCACCAATAAATTCGTTCTTGATTTTTAAAAGTATGGCTGGAATCGAGATCATTAATTGTAGGTATTGCGTCAAGTTTTTTTTGAGTTGAGAATTTACCGTTTTTAATTTTATCTAACACAGCTTATGACTGGGCGTACCCGGCAGAGTGGGATCAGCTGCAGGATAACGTCCTGCTGATCCTGCAGGATTTCGTCGGGATGCAGGCGCAGCTTAACGGTGGGATAGATCGCCTGCAGGGCATGGTAGCGGAGTTTTTGGGGCAGACTATTGTACTGGAGATCAACCATCGGTACTCTTACTGGTGGTTCAGACTCCAGAACGATAGGGCCCCAATCCCAACCCATGGATCATACAGCCAGCCTGCCAGGTTGTGGAGTCGCCTGATCCTGCATGCCGAGGATTGGGAGGTCTTTTGGGAGGATGAGGAGCAGGAGGAGGAGGAGGAGGAGGAGGAGGAGGATGAGGGGTATTGCGAGGATTGGTGTGTATAATTGATGGGTGATCAAAATGCTTTTTACTAATCACACCTTTTTATTCTTCTTACAGATTCGCAGAGAAACATCATATTTTAGCCTAATCTAAGAATGTTTATAATCTTAAAAGATAAGTTAATGATAAAATAACCTAAGAATATATGGCATGTAACAAAATTTATTAATGTAAAAATAATGTAACCAGCAAAACCTACAGCGATAATAATAATAATGACAATTAATTTCTATTTTTATAATAAAAGTGACATGAAGTTTTTACTGATCAATCATAATTTTTTTTTCATCCAAGTGTTTGAAAAACCACGACTTCAATCGCTGAACGTTTTCCACAGCACAATGGTATTTTGCGGTAGTATCGTGTCCAGGGTATCGCTTCGGCTCAATCTGATAGTTCGCGTGAATCAGGCAGGGGTGTGCATCGGTACGCATTACTTGAGGAGATGGGCAACCCCAATCGCTTAGATCCACAATCGGTTTCGAGTGAGCAATTATTCTATCCAACCAACGTTTCGTTTCACCTCGCCACCATCTTCATCCAGATCATCCGCTGCTGTCGATTCCTCGCTAATTTTCATTTTATAGTTCTTTACCCCCACCACTATCCTTCTCAACTTTGAAAATCTTTCGTGTTGCAGCACGTTGATGGTTATTCCAGGAACTGTTTCGACTAACGAGGGTACTTATAGGTACGAGAACCAATTGTCGAGCTCGACGATGTAAATATGACGAACGTCGGCGGAATATCCCCGAGAACTTTTTCTAAATTTGAACGCGTACGAGTGATGATTTTCATGATCATAACCGATTCTTTTTAATTCGTTTTCTAGCTCCTCGGTGGTTCTTTTCAGCGAATATTGTAATTTAGATGTCAGGATGAAATGTTCGGTTCGCTCCCATTCATGACGAGAGTTCACTCGCCGATCGAATCGAGCTGGATACGGTTTGACCGGAATCAGAGGAATGGAGTCCATCGTCTTTAATTTGGATGCGCGAGCTTTCCTAACCTTTTTTAGAGTTTTGCACTCGGATGGTGTTATGACCAACATACCGTGAATGTTCCGTTGTGTGAACTAACAGTGTAGATATCTCCTCGTTAAACTAACACCCGATGTAAAGTCGAAGCACTTGTGTGGCTTCATCTCGGTAGCTCTGGATTTATATACATCGCGGATCGGGTGTGGGGGTGAGAAAATATCACATCCCTTTGACTCAAGCCGCGTGCAGGTGTGACTTGAGGTTGTTAATTGGAAAAATCCTTTGATATCACCGTGGGAAAGGAAATCAGAGACAAAACCTTTGATTCCCGCCGCATGTGTGAGGAAAAAATTCTCAAAACCTTTGATCTTTGCCGCCGCCCGCGTGGGAAAAAAATTCACCCAAAATTCTTGGAAACAGAACCTTTGATCTTTGCCGCCGCCCGCGTGGGAAATACATTTTCCTCAAAAAATTCTTGGAAACAAAACCTTTGATCTTTGCCGCCGCCCGCGTGGGAAATAAATTTTCCTGAAAAAATCTTGGAAACAATACCTCTGATCTTAGCCGCCCGCGTGGGAAATAAATTATCCAAAAGATCCGGGCAAAAGCAGGCGCCCTCTACGGGGGTGGGACCCGGCACCATCTAGCGGTGAAACAGGCAGCCTCTACAGGGTAAAGTAGGCGCCCCAGTGAAACAGACGCCATACAATTAGGGGCGCCATCTGGGGAATGAACAAGGCGCCATCTCTCAGGGAAAATTAGGGACGCCATCTGTCGGGAACCATCGGTCGGTAACTGGGATGCTCCGAGGGTAACCCACTATAATAGGGACGCTATCTGTCGGTAAATAGAACGAACCATCGGCCGGTAACAGGGATGCTCCGGGGCCACTGTCGGTAAATAGAACCATCGGTCGGTAACAGTGGGGCAACTTACCCACGGTCGGTAAGTAGCACGGATGCGAACCCTCGGTCGGTAACATGTCGGTAACAGGGATCTTGCGTTAGAACCGCCACATCCCTTCTACTTTGGATATGTAACGGTAAAAGTGACTGAGACTGGTAAAACAGTCCACCGTTTACAATAAGAAAGCTTCTTTACTAGTTAACGTACCAAATTAAAAGAGTTGGGCGCCAGGTACCGAATGTACCGCCGTACGGTAGGTTAATCAACAAAACAGACTAAACAAACGATATTCAGCAAACGGTAGGTTCGATAACGAGAGATAGAAGCACTGCTCGGCTAAGCTGCAGTTTACTCAAAACGTATGGTAGAGTGGGTAGGTTCTCCAGTAAATGACACGTGGGTAAGTAGTTTAACGGTAGGCGGAGCCTACTATATTGAAGTAAAGCAATAGTAATCCAGTTTTACAATAAATAATCACAGAAATCAGTCATAAGCGAGAAAATTCACAAGAATACGTAAGAGAATTATTACATAAAAATAGCAAAACGTAAGCGCATCGTACAGAACAAGGCAGAATTAACGGAAGGAGGTAAAGTCGCAGACTCGATATAATAAAAGATACGAACTTAAAGGTAGGCGTCACAAAGCGACGTCATACTCATAAGCGGAATGCGATGCGTTAATTACGATAGAAAAATGCAGATACGGGGTCTGTACGATAGGCGAAACGAGAGCAGGAAGTCAATAAAATATTCACAAAGAATTACTTAAAAGTTACAATACTAAAAATAACGCGGAGTACAAATCGTTACAATCATCGCTACGGAAATTATCAAAGAGACATATATACGGAAGGTAGCGTAGACGTAACGATAGGCAAAGAAATCAAGAACAATAAATAACTAATAAACTAGTTCCGCGGCTGCTTCTACGCAAGGGGAACTACCTCAGGGAAACTCAATCGTAAATCGCATGCAATGGCATGCGTAAATCGTAAATTACCATACAAATAAGCAACAAAATATAAATCGTAAACCAGAAGGGCACGATAGAACGTAGTTACAAAAAGATCATGCTCAAATATCAAGAAATATCACGAAAAGCGATTCAGTCGGGAGGTCGTTCAGTAAAGATTGCTCAAACGTATAGCGTAGCGTAAAACGTATCGGTAAGGAACAGAAACGTAACGTAAATGGAATCACACGGGATCGCGGTCGCAAGCGCAGCACCGACGAGACCGTGATTCTCAAACAAAGATTCGCCTACAGACGGTAGAACGATATAAGAGCCATACGGTAGGTATTAAACAAAGACTGAGCGATAGATCATCATAGAACGGTAGAACGACCTCGTAACTTTACATAAATAGGCGGAAGCCTTACCTTAAATGCAGGCGTGAAAAGACACTGACTCGAAGTTTTAAATACAAAAGAATGACTCTAAATGACTTAATAAAGCTAACGGAAGGAAGAAATGCGGTAGGAAAGGCTGAGCGATAGCGAGAAGGTAGAGAATTGAATTTACAGAAACGATAGAGGGATGAGGTGAGCAAGAGGAGGAAATATCTATAAATGGTCGTAGCGAGGCTGGAGACGTCCTGTTGGTAGCACAGCGGAGCGTAGAAGAGACCGAGTCTCGTTGCTCTCCCTGATTTATAGACAATTCGTGTCACTCATGGCTCAGCCGTACGAAGTCAAAGTTCGGAACAGCCACTTAGCGGTGATAGGTCAACGATCACCCCTCTTATGCAAATCTGGACATTCGGCAATCCTCGGTTCCTCCGACGTCACGATCGTGGCTCCTCTCGCGTTGTAGCTCGCTAGGGCTATACCGATCTGCTGCTGCCGATGCTCTGAGTCGGTCCGATGGGAATCCACGTGGTCTTCCCTTAGCCGGACTCTGGCGGTAGACGATAAGCCTGTCCGGAACGTAAGTCGCCTCCACCAGTCGTGCTGGGCATCTTCCAGCCCCGATCACGAGCGAGCCCTCAGAGTTCGGAGACGTCTCGTCTAGGGGGTACCTGACGACGATGCGGTAGCTGAAACAGTAGGTGTTACGGGTCTGCAGGCTTTACAACCTCGGTCACCGAGCCAGGAAGTCGAGTAGTGGCCTCCACTCGGCTCAAAACACCGGTCTCGGAGACATCCTTAGCGTTAGCGGCCTAACTCCATGAAGTTGATCAGCTCAGCTGGCGGGAGGATTTGTATGAACTCGTCCCTATACGCCGGCAGCTGGACTGCGTCGAGAGTTTCGGGTGATCGGGAAACGCTGGCTATCTCTAACCTCTCTATCCTAGGCCAGGTAGCTTGCACGTTCGTAGGCGTGTAGCCGTGACGGAGATTGTCGGAGAGTGCCGAAGTGTAGAGCTGTCGCAGCGTTGATCCTCGGCGAAGAGTTACATACAGAGAGCGTAAAAATACAGAGAATTAAACATAAACAAATAATAACTAGTACGACGCTTGATTGAGTTTCCCCTGAGTGTAGCGGATGTCATTTTTCCCCCCCGCTGTGTCCTTCAGGACGTCTCAGCTGGTTCAATGTAACGGGTGACCGCAAACACCACGTTACAAACTGAAATACGCAACTTATGTAAAAATTATATGTACCTGAAGTGGCTTTTGAATTCTGCATCTTCCAACCTATGAACGACGTTTTCGACGTATAATTCAATTCGTGGCCTTAGGACTTGAGGACCCCGAATTGATTTCTCCGAAATCATTATGGCCAGGTTACCTTCGTCATCGTCGGATGAAAAAACTTCACAATCCAGTAGATTTTCGCGTTCATTAATACATTAATGATGATCTCGTCCATGTTCAACAATTTGCACGAACGCGCCCGTCGACTGATTGTGACATTCAAAAACAAGCGCCGCGAGACCGTTCCGATATTGCACGAGTGATTCGCTATAAAGTGGGGGGTATAACACTATAATACGCCACATCGTGGATTCGGTACGCTTGGAGTTGAAAAAGCGTAGCATATCACGTTGTAGCGCTGCCAGCTCAATTCGGAACGCACCCATGATCGTCAAACAGTTTTATACCTCTAACGCCATGGGGGCCAACCTGTGCATCCGTTGCACATTTTGCACCGGCCAGGTAGGCTTGTGCATCCAATCCTATTACCCAGCCAATCAAAAGGGATTAGGACTCGGCGGCCCGGGACTACTTGGAGCGCGCCTGGGTCGCTTAGAACAATAGCTTCTTGGAATTCATTACCTGCTTACGAATATTTTCCTTTGTTGGATAACAGTCCTTCTCCCGACCCAGGTAACGAGCTTACCTGACCCATCCAATTATGTGCATCGCCCCGGGGGCCTTGTGCAGCGAAAATTCTCAACTTGGGCACCCTGGCTCTAACGGATGGTGTGGCTCATAACTGACTGTGATTCTTGAGGTCGTCAGTTCGATCCCGCACCGGGAAAGATTTGTTTCTTTCCTTCGTCGTGAACAGGAGATGAATCACATGATAAACTTTATGATTAATCATATACCTGTAAATCTCACATGATCAATTGCACAGTAAATCGTACACTGAAATCAGTCATAATATTTTATGATTTATCATATGATTAATTATAAAATCATTTTCAGTAGGGTTGTCTGCGTCCGAATGCTCTGGTGTTCCGCCGAGCCGGTGGACTCATATACATGCGGATTCACGTACAGATGTAATCAATACATCATCTGGGTTCATATTACTCACAATCATAACAAAAAATGTGTGTGGTCACTCGTAGAAGTCATCCTGTATATATCAAAGAATTTCTCTATTGGACAGTTAAATGGGCTTACCTGATGTCTTTATTCTTCTGTTTAGGTAAACCAAAACCTACAGTAACTTGGTGGCGTGATGGACAATTGTTGGACGGAGTCGTCGACTCACCTGTAGTTCATGGAACCCTGGGAAAATTTACTGTCAATCAGTTGTTCATCGGAAATGTGACTAGGGCATTGTGGGGCACAAAACTAGAGTGCCGGGCGCAGGCCGGACTTCTGGGAAAACCTGTTGTACGAGAAGTACCTCTAGACATTTATCGTAAGCGAATCAAGATTCCCACGACGAACTGTCGAATAACTATAGGCAATTTCTTGAAGGGAAGGATATTATCGGCATCGCACGCAAATTTTCATCTCTGCAGGTAAATTTGTGTACTCAAATTGTTTCTCGTGTGACAATTCGCCTCCTTGACCTCGACATCATACACTTGTTTGTTCGCAAATTAATCTACAAACAACTTTTAAATCAAGTGTTGATCAGTTTTAGTCCCAAGCCTCATCCAAATCAATTGATATTTCTAATGAGAAAAATTTCCTGCGACGGAAGGGAACTACCCCCTGGTGTAAGTCCCCAGATAGGCAGCGGGAGATCCGAACGCGATTTTCGATCGTCGTAGGAAATTTCGCGAGTAAAAAATTCCAATTCCAGATCATACGGCTTGAAACTATAACTAACCTTCACCTCATTTCGACTTTGCTTGTTGTTCATTATGTGCAAACAAACAAGTGTATGACCATATATTCTATGTCCTTAGTCACCAAGAAACGATGCGGCAGCGACTGTGTGGCAGATTCAGATATCCGAGTGCACTGAGCGTATTTTATAGGACCACTCACAAGGAATTAAAACCCGACCACCGGCGACTATACTTGGGACCACCCGGGTCGCATGGAATAATAGATTCACATTCAATTAATACCTGCTTACAGAGCATAACCAATATGAAGTTCCTCAAACGTCTATATTTTTTCAAATATCAGTAGTGCATAGATCAGTGTTTCGAATGAACCTAATTATTAGAGCACATACTTGACAATATGCGCACTCCTAGGTCGGTCGACGATAAGCTTCCCACACGGCATGTTATATTTCAGAAATATTTCGAAATTTTCCAACGTGTCAGATCCATAACATAACTTAGGAATATTTCAGAAATGTTTCTGACGGATGTCAATTGCAATATAACATTCTCAATATTTCTGAAACGTTTCTGACGGATGCCAATTGCAATATAACATTTTCTATATTTTCGAAACGCTTTCGACAGATATCAATTGCAATTATCATTTCCATAATTTTTGCAATATTTCTGAAATATTTCGGATACGATATAACATTTTCTATATTTCCGAAACGCTTTCGACAGATATCAATCGCAATATAACATTTCAATCATTTGTGCAATGTTTCCGAAATATTACAGATGCGATATAACATTTTTTATATTTGTGAAACGTTGCGGAAATATGTCGGTTGAATCGCACATATTGATAATTTTTGCAATGTTTCCGAAACATTACAGATGCGATATGACATTTTTTATATTTATGAAACGTTGCGGAAACGTTTCGGCTGAACCGCACATTTTCATAATTTTTGCAATGTTTCTGAAATATTTCGGATACGATATAACATTTTCTATATTTCCGAAACGCTTTCGACAGATATCAATCGCAATATAACATTTCAATCATTTCTGCAATGTTTCGGAAATATTACAGATGCGATATAACATTTTTTATATTTATGAAACGTTGCGGAAATATTTCGGCTGAAGCGCACATTTTCATAATTTTTGCAATGTTTCCGTAATATTTCAGATGCAACATAAAATTGTCAATATTTCTGCAGTGTTATGGAAAAATGTCAATTGATTTTGAGTCTATATATATAACATTGTGATGTCACATTTATGTATCTGATACATATTTTTTACGTAACAACCAGTTTTCATAGTTCGAAGTATCGCCACATAGCTGCGCAGCCCTCTCGCAAGTGAAATGTACCCAGTGTTATAATAGGTAGGCGACTGTTGGGTAGCTTATTATGCGATCGAAGTTGATTGCTGTCTCATCGTGGGTCATACTTACAATCAGTTTTGCTTTATTTGATTTCCAAAAAAACCGTTTTAACATATAAATATTGTTAAAAAAAAAACAACGTCAAAGAATTCAAATTGCAGAAAACAAAACGATAATTCATCCAGAATATTTTTTTATATCCTCCGTATCAATGCAATGTCATCCACACAATTGTTATGTTACCGACATGTAGGAATGTTACGTTGTCGATACATATCAGAAATATGTCTGGAAGATGTCCGAAAATATTTCTGAAATATGTCAGAAACATGTCTGAAACACACATGTCTGAAATATGTGTGGAAACATTTCAGAAATACATCAGAAACAGTCAAAAGAAATCGTAGAAATAATTTCATGTATGTTACTGGAATATAACAGCGATATATTGCAGCAAGATTTCGGATATAGTACATATTACTGATATATTCTGAAATATTCCTGAAATACCTCAGAAATGTGTCAGATATGTAAAGTTGCTAATGTTGCGGACATTTCTGAAATGTTTCCGAAATATTGCAAATGAATATAACATGTTTCAGATGAATCATTTCTTGTTACCTAGACCGAAAAATTCTATTCAGTCCTCTCTTCATGCACCATAGATATTTGAATCTATTGTTCCATGCGACCCGGGCGGTCCCATGTACAGTCTTCGGCGGTTAGGTTTCAATTCCTTGTAAGTGGGTCCTATAAATACACTCAGTGCGCCAGTATACCTGGGTATGGCACACGGATGCTCATCGAGCATCATTTGCCAAGCGGTGGCATAGATAAAGGACTGAATGGAATTTTCCGGCCCAGATAACAAGCTTAGCGTTGACCCAATTACCTGTGCACCTATTGCAGAAAATGGGCGCACTGGTAAGTGGGTCCGCGGTGACCACGGCTCTATGTTGTCGTCGAGGTGGCTAGTTGTCACACGGGTAACAACATTTGAGTACACAACTTTAACTGCAAAGTTGAAAGTTTGAGTGCGGTGCCCATAACTCCTCCCTCTCAATTATAATAAGCGCACTAATAGAGTTTGTACGATGAGAAGAATTTGCAGGCCAGCATGATAGTCGCCTGATGTAAGTTCCCGGATCAGCAGGAGGAGACCAAGGTTCGATTTTTATCATAAGAAATTACGGCATATGGCATAAGTCTGGCGTCGATAGCAGTTGACGACTAGGCTAACATTTCTGAAGAGAAATGTAACCCGCTGAATCTGTTTTTTCCGTGAATCTCGTCTGCCGGAAACTGAATTTGCTGCAGTGCTCACAGAGGGAGTGAGCAGATTGGACAAACAGCTAATTGAAATTTAATTGAAACTAGACGGCGCACAGTGGGAAAAAATCGGCTTCTGCAGCCAAAACCTCGGCAAATCCGTAAAACAAATTTGGTTCTC
>JAEUYN010002122.1:0-170421 GCA_018257835.1 Euura lappo | reverse complement strand
AAAAATTCATGAACATCTGGGCGACGCGAAACCAACCCCCAAACCCCAGCGAGCTTTCCTCCATAAACGAAATATACAGATGCGAGATATTAGAAGTTATTAAAACCATTTTACCAGATGAATATCCACTCGGAGACGTGCTCCACAATTTTCACCTTTATTATTTACCCCCCCTACACCGCATTTCGTAAGGACATGTGTTTGTCCCCAAAGGTTCCACCCTGTGGCTCGTTATCTCGCTATCATAACCCAAGCAATCTTCGCCGAGTAATGAAAGGTCGCTTGTTATGTTCCTATCTAGATTTTACAGAATTTTATCACAGGCTCAGCTTTCGTCGAAACACAATATACTCCGTGAAATGGTAGATATAAAGTACAGCGAAGAAGACTCGATTTTGGCTCGTGTTGCAATTTTTGGTTAATTTTGTAGCAATCGCCCTTGGTACGTATTTCAGAGTATTTTGTATGACATGAATACGATCCAACGCTGTGAATCGAAGGGCTTATAGTTCACCGTCAAACTGGAAACTGCACAAGGGTTTCGCCCATAGGTATATATAATTCCCAGCATCAACGTGCGTCAGTTAGTTTGGCCCAGCTATGTAACGGCCCTTGATGCAACCCTTGACTGCTGTTCGTACCTGGCAAGCGTTTACGACAACTTCACGTACGTCGTAACGGAAGCGTTTCACCATAAAACGTATCGCGTTTGGCCCCCTTTACTTTACTAGCTCTCTCGCTCTTTGTTTTGTCTCCTGTGAACTTAACGTCAGTCTTATACGACTGTTGGGAATTAGAATCATGGATTACACAAATCTTCAGTCGTATTCACACGAGGAAGTTCCTTCAAGGTGATAAGGAATTCGGAAATACGGAAATCCTTCCAGGCCTCGATCACAGCATTAAAAACGTCTCCACTTCGTTGACATCTCGTAAAATGACCTGACCCATTCAGAAACCTACTTTCAATTGAGGAAAACTACCCAGGGCCCTGGAAAGTCAATTCCTACATGGGATGGTTCTCATCGAATTCACGTGATCCGGAAATGATGTCTGCACCACAGCGGATACATTAGATTCACTTTACACCGTATATCCGGTGTTAGACGTCTAGTTTGGTGTCTCGGTATTGTAGAAAGAGGAATAATAAGACAGACGTGAAAACTTAATTTTTTGGTGCTCGAGTTTTCACGGATGTGTCACAGCCTACAGACCCAGAGAGAAAGAGATCCACACACGTCTTGAGTGGTCAAAAGTTTCAGAGAGTCTTCAGTTTAGGATATATATGGAGCAATTTGGGAAGGGAAAGTGAAATGGAATAATAAGATAAAAAGTAAAGTAGTTTGACTGTGTATAACATCAAGGTGAACTTCATACCTAATTCAATTACCAAACAATTGAAGGGAACAGCTTTCACCGGATAAGAAGCCCCGTTTACTCCGTACTTATTGCGTCAATTAAACAATTTTTCTTTGGTAAACTTTGGATGATCTGAAAATGGCGATTTAATTCGATACGCGTGAAAGCGAAAGGGAAGAAAAAACTTGTTTTCCATACATAAACGGAAAGGCCGATTTTGCTACCTGTTTTCGGGGAGCAAACAGTGGTTTTACCGACCGGGAAGTCTTCTCTCCCGCTAAGTCTTTCTTCCCTGCTCTTTCTTATATCGCTAAGTCTTTCTTCCCCGGTCTTTCTACCCTGAAACTCTTTCCTCCCTGCTTTTAGTTCCCGTACCGGCCGCGCTACACTTCAGTCACATAACCTCAAATGATCACCGTTTTGCCCGCAAAATCGACCTTTCCGTTCATGGTGGTAAAAAATACAGTGTGCACCAAGGGAGCGACCGCGGTGCACAATATACTATTTTTCTACCCTACTTCCAGCTCCGTTTCACTTTCCTAAAAATCACAAATGTCTTTGTAAGTTTATCAATGATTTATTCGTATTTTTGTTTTTTTGTTTTGCCTCTCGGTGTTACTCGGAAAATCTCATCTTCTCGTGATCTCTTTACCCCAGGTAAACTGAAGCCTCGCCTGGAGGGTTGAATCGTGTAGTTAAAACAATGGAGTTTGTCACGTCCCTTGGTCTTCTTCTTATTATACCGGTGACCATATTTTCACTTCCTTGTTGTATTACCGATATTATCATGAATTTACGCTGATTGTACCTAAGACGTAACGGAACTCGTGGAAATTTCGTACATTAAATAGAAATTTTTTGGACCGTATTAGAAGTAGATCCGCGATATCCACGCGGCGAAGCCTAATTCTAGAGTAAACGGTGGCTCCCCTGGGGGGTACGACGTCCCATTTTAACTCTACGACCATAATTAGTCCCCTATTCAACGGACTACTAACTAGCTCAAACCCTCTTTGGCAACGTGACCCATTCCGGGAGAGCATACGCTAGTGGGTTTTGCGAAATAGGCAAACACGTTTTCGGTACAAGTGCTTTTATTTCATCCTCAAACTTGAGGCCCTGAAGGTACAGAATGTGTTATCGGAGGTACAGGTGCAACCGTTGATGTTCGCGACGAATAAAAAGTGAATTTTCACGTTCGTTCGTCACGATAAAACGCGACGGTTGTCAAGACTGAAGTTCAACGTCGTTTCTTGCACCTGTTCATTCTGCGGAGTATTTTCTTCAAGATTGAAGACTCCTGGTGACACAGCGAGAAATCGATTTCTTTTAGTATTTCTCAGTGCAATTTCCATGTCCATTTACCGCAGGTAGTACAAACGAAACAAAATAAAACCTTGAACAAGAACGTTTCTCGTTCTAGTATTCTTCTATCCCACAAAAGATACACTAACTGGCTGAAATTTTTCGACTTTTCGCAATTACCGTTCCGGACGTTGCTATTGTTTCTTCATATTTTTTTCGCGCCTTTCTCATCGGTATAACAACGACTCACAATATTAGAGAAAAATTCAGAAAATTTTACTTCAATTTATCGACATCTTATTGAGGATTCATATAAGAAATATTTCCTCGTCAATCGTTGGTAATAAGTTTATGAACTTATTATTGTGGAATAATTTGTCGTACTGAAATCACGTTTTATTCTGAAAATCGCCAAGGCATTAATTTCCGTTGCTCTCGACGAGCAATTACGCGAGCGAGTAATTATTTCCTGGGCAAACTCCGAATGAATGACAATGCATAATTAATATTTGTTCCATTTAACCGCGGGTAAAAGCGTTAAGCGCGGAGGGGGAGTTTGTCACGTCATTAACGACTTATTGTTATTTGATTTTACGTTTCGACTATATCATTCTGCACGGGCAGCAAACGCGTCAACGTTCAAACTTCAGGGTATCAGATTGCTCGAGAATTATACCGAAGCTCGTTCGACGTGAACGCGGACACGCATCGCCCGACGAAATTTAATCGAACGACGTCGAAGCACTTCGGGAAAATGTAATAGCTAGTAATAGAATTTCCCCACTTCAATTTAACAGAGAGAGTCACAAACTCGGGGGTGCATCCGCGTCCGTATACCTGCACAAACTCGCAAAGTCTCGAAAAGAATTTATCGATTCGCTAACTCTTTGATTTCGTAACGATCTTCTGAGCTTCTTGAAGAATCGCGAAATCTACAAGAAGTATCGGTCGCAGAGGGCTGGCTATTCTTTTTCTAAATGCTGTTTTGTGTTCCAAAGAACATCTTGTACAGCCAAAGGTGGGAAAACTATATTTTCTCACACCCGGTCGCAAAATGCCACTTTTCATACCTCTTGAGCCGGCGCAAAACAGATCTTTTCGGCCCTCGGGCGCAAAGTTACGTTTTGCGCCCGCTCACTCGGTCTAAAAAGAGGCATTTTTGCAGACCAGGTGTTGAGAAAAAAATCGTGTGCAACACGGGCGCAAGGCTATTTTGACGAGTGTGATTGCAGTACACTCGCCTTCGGCTCGTACTGCAAATTTCACACTCGAAAAATAGTGTTTTGCGCCCTTGATACACAATGTACTAATTGAACCTCGACGAATTTCCATACGCAGTCCAGGTGAGATATAAAAAATCTGACACGATTGACTGTTTAGGACGATGAACTGAATGTGATTCCCAATTTTGATTTTAAAAAATATTAAATTTGGCGCCTACTCTGAGTGTACAAAAACTCATTCAGAAAAAAATGAGCGACTATTTGCGATCAATACTTTTTTTAGTTACGTCGATCCGCGAAATCCCCTCTCAAATCGTCTTTCTTTGTGACTAGATTCGCAAAACAAACTAGCATAGTCTAGAAAAAAAATTCTGACCGAAATCAACGAAAATCTCACGAAATTTCCGCGTTGAAGTGATTCCAGTAGGGATCCTAGGAGAGAAAACGGAATTACTTACGCACGAAGAGGTACGGAACAAGGTGGTCCTGTACGCGGAAGGAAGGAAGGAGGTAGAATGACGCGAATGATAATGACGATAAAGGGAGGCGATGGTCTCAGTTGGTAGTAGGGACCTACGCGAAAACCCTTTCCCCGGTTCCTTTACCAGTCGCATGAATATTCAGGATTCACCCCTTTGGCTGTTAACCGACGTGTTAATTCGACCAGCATCTAACGCCGGTATCCTCTCGGAGCTTTGCCACGTCTCTATGGGTTTTGGAAATGCGCCGCGGGGTTCAGAACCTCGGAACTATTTGCTCTCTGGGTTAATTCAACCTGGAGTAAAACTTACTGCCCATCGAATAATTTCATATGGGTGGTAACGTATATATCTATCGATCGATCGATCGATCGAAACTATATCGGAGTAACAAATCTCCACGGTCCTTCGAATTTACCGCGCGGTAATCGCCTGGACGCTAAACGTCGATTCGATTATGGGTGAACGGAAATTGGTCCCAGGGTATATAATATACGAGTTTCTCCTGCAGTTGGTATCTCAAATAATCTCATATACCTATGTGAGCCATTCTCATCGTCAGTCAGCGATTCTTGACACGTATCTGATAACTAGAAATCGGTACGAATATATTTCATGTATAAAATATTTATGCGAATCGTATAACGCCGCTGTGTGCCGATACACCTTCACAGTTATTTTCATTGCGAGGGGTTTTGCGTGTTCTCGCAATATTTCCGCAACTGATTCCCACAGACCCGCTGAGGAGGATGAGAGGGTGGTACCTACACTTCTTTGGGGAATGAGATCGCGTGACATGACAGCGGCGTAAAAACCTCTCGGATCGATCGATGCTCTCACTTGGATTGAATTGAACGGAATTTAACGTCGCTACTTTAACGTTTACCTAAAAAAAAAAAAAAATTCAACTAAAGGGGATGAAATAATCGAATAAGAGTCACTAAACGGACGTATAACACGGATGATGGTGATGGAAGTAATTTCGTCTGATTGAAAATCGATATTATGGGGTATCGAAGGTGTTGAAAGAAGATGAAACAAAAACACACTCAAAACCGGATCAGATAAAGGGAAAAGTTATCGGATTTAATATAATCGAGATCTGGTGTGATCAAGCTGATCCTGTCAGGATAGAAACTTTTTAGCGGTGTGAAAGAAGAAAGGGAATCTCGAGCAGAAGCAGAAGAATTTTCCACCTTTATTGGATAAACTTTGAGTCTGATGGGTTCGCTCGGGGTTTAGAATTCCGTCTTTATGTCCTTTCTCGGTACGGCTAATATGTTATCAGCTGCGATAAGGAGGAATTCGCGGAAGAGTTCAGTACGCCGACCTCGAGTTCGCCCTTGAACTTGCTAATTTCAAGCTCAGAAAATATGATTAAACCGTTTTTAATTCGGAACTGGAACATCAAATTCGTGATCAGTGACTTAGAAGACACTCAGACATCGTGGTTCATGAGAATCTGTCTGCTATAACAATTTTTTTTTTTGTATTCTGGCCTTGGATTCTTTGTCAGTGACCCAAAAGACCTTCAGTTACCATTTTACACAGATTTAGGATATGGTTAATTCGATTATATTTTTGGGAAGTTCATCCTCTGAGTAATTACTCAAAAATTACCAGACCGATCGAATTAAGAATCTGAACAATTCTGAGTTTAAAAAATTGACACCTATTCGTCAAAATGCGGTCAATGGTTCTCGAAATATCGTCGATTGAATAAATGATCACATAATCGATCACACACACGCAGTTGTCAATTTAAAAATGGTGAAAACTTTTCTGATATTTTACATTTTCCGCAACTTTCCTCTGTCTTTGAGGACGGAGTAACAATAATTTGAAAAAATATTATCTCCCGGTAGAGAAAACCCTTCCGTATCAGTTTAGCAAGGCTGTTTGACTGATCGCGAGTAAACGTCCGGGGCTTTCGCGGACTTCCAGAGTCCGCGATAAGGGGAAAATGGTTTCCCGATGACGTCAGCAGTTCGATACCCATAAAGTGCCGACCATTATGTCGCGTGTCCTGCGAGAGCCTTCGAGGTTTCTTCTTATCCGATTTCTGACTGCGATGAATAGAAGCCAAAGGTCTGCCGACATTCGACCAAAAAAAAAAAACGAATCGAACGATTTTTCACAAAGATTATCCGACAGAATTTTCTTATTTTTGTTCCTTCCCGGGGCTAATTAACGGTCTTACATTTCAGCGTCCGGATCGGGATCGGTAATCGGACGAGACCCGCTGCCACCCAGGGCAATCAGCACGTCCCAGCTGCCCCAGAGAACGCTGACGCAGCCTCCTCTTCCTCGGGGAAACGCGGAGCACCAGTCACATCCGGTCCAACAAACGACGCTGCTGGTACCACGACCGTTAGAACGTACCGGCGCCGGTAGCGTCGCCGATGTCAGGATGACCTCCGCCGGGTAAGTTATCTCTTTCTCTCTCTTTCCCTCTCCACTCCCTTCGCAGTGGATAATTCCACGGGCTAATGGACACGACATTAGCTTCAACCCTGAGGGGGTGACTTTATGCTTCGTTTTCGGAGTTTGAGACGCGAAGCGGTTCTCAACGTTGATCTTGACAAAATTATATATCTTATGAACGTTCTTCTTTGTCCTTTGTTTTCACGTTGAAAAAATACACGCTTCGTTAGATTTAATTGGCAATAAACACGGGGAATTTGAAAAGCTAGTTGATAGCGGCTGAAACCGGGTAAAACCTTGGGGCATAGACGAGTTTTTATTTGGTAGTTAGAAGGACCCCCCGCGGTTTCAACTAGTATAGTTCTCTCGTTTGTCCGGATACGAGATTCGAGTTTTTTTTTTTTTTTTATAAAAGCTTGTACAGAAGTGTGAAAAAATGTAGCTGCTGTGACAACTGCGTTTCAAAATTGAAGATTGTCAATTTATGAAATACCTTTGAAGCTGGATACTCGAGGATGAAATTGAGCGGAAATCAATGAGCGAGAGAATGTTTGATATTCAATATTCACTGCTGCGCATCCCTCGAGTATTGGAAGTCAAGGAAGGAAATTATTTATACTCTGATAATTCGGCGTCCAAATTAATGAAAAAATATTTCAATTGCTACCTGATAAGGAAAACTCATGAATTCTGAGTCGCACCAAACAGTTTTGAAAAACATCACGTGAAGCCTAAGGCGGGAAAAATGAATACTTGAATCTCACCTATTTTCCTAGATATGAAGAAAACTGAGAAAAATATTCAAAACTTCAGAAGTTATTCGACTTTTGAGACGATTTCGTAGTTTTTCTGACATTTCTACATTTTTTACTGAATATTTTCTACAGAAACTTCGTGAGTTTAGATGGTAACCGCATTTAGAAAAAAGTGGACAACTATTCGTGACCGATAATTCTCTCTGATCGATGACGATCCCCTTCAACACGTTCTTTGTATATTCTTGACTCCCCCTTTCCGTTACTTAACGTATAAAAGTTGACAAATTATATCAGACTCATAAAGAGTTCTGAGGGGCTTAAATTGATAGACAGGGAGGTCAGGACCGAAGGGATCTTCCTGATGATACGAACATGCATGTAATAAACGATTCTTGAGCTCCGTCACACGACGACCCGTCAGAATTGAAGGTGACTTTGTGTTGCCACTGTCGAGTTGTATAGGAGGATGTAATTGAATTAACCGAGGGTTTGTTTACGACGTATAATACAGGGAGGCGAGAATCACGTCGCCAGGAAGTGGTCAGTTGAAGCAGGAACAATCGGTTCAGAGGAGGATGGCCAGTCCGGCCGGACCCTTGAGGGTAATTTCGCCTAATGGACATCGAGTTTCGAGTCCGAACGATAGCGATTCGCATTCGCACAGTCCAAGTGAGTATTTCGTTCCCATTACCACTTACAATTAACCGCGTTACACCCATTTCTCTTTACTCTCGATTCAACTTGTTCCACTTGTTCCGTTCGTCTCTCCCTCTCCTCTATTTCTACGTGTTTCGAATGGATACTCAGAAACAGAATTGTCTCGATGCCAAATTATTCAACACTTTCAACCATCCCCAGTATCATTGTTCGATGTAATCCATTGTCGTTTCGTGAATAGACCTCCGCTTAATTTACACGGTGAAAAAAAATTCGAGTCGAAAAATCAATCACGACAATATATACACTGTTAGAAAAATTTGGAAAATTTGAATTTTTGTCATTTGTAGGTCGATATAACACAAATTTGTATCATTTTAACATTCAATATGTAATTTTTCCATTTTTTTTTTGTCATCCAATAATACAACAAAGAATATTGAAATGAACATAACATTTTTTGTCGGACGTGTAACAGTACATCGAAATATTCTCATCAGAATTTCATCAGCTTCGACACGATCAAAGTTTCACCTAGTTAACAACATTTTCTCACAGTCCCCCATTCATTATTCACCTATGAATTTCTCTCTGAAAAAATTCACGATTTCTTATTATCGATTATGACTCCAATCGTGAGTTGAACCAGAAAAAAAAGAAAAAAAAATACACTGATTCTGCTGTAAAGCAGAAATCTTCGCAAGTCCAGCTCTTGGTGCGACCTCGCGCTTGTCCATCAAACTACTGTGGGAATGTTATTCCTATATGATGGTTCCGAGTGCTGCTACATACCGAGGGCACAAGTTGCCTATTGATCTGCATTCCAGAACCGGAAATGATTTCTACGGCAGAACAAGGCGTCCGTAAGGGACAAAATTGTTGAATGAAGTGTGAGAAAATTCAATCCGAGACTTAAGTCGAACGAGAAAAGGGAACTGTTACTTATTTTTACAAATGTTGAAGATGAAAGAGTTGAGCAAAAGTTATGTCGCGTTTTTGGACGTAAGTCGCGTGTCGAGTTTAATTATTCAAAGGGCAAGGGAAGAGCACCGAGGGTGAGGGGGGGACGGGGACGTATGTCACCGCACCAGGTTGGCTTTGGAATAATGGAAAGGTAAAGCGGGGCCGGTGAATTCATTCGCTCCCTACCTACCGTAACGTTAAGGCGCTATCGTGACTTTTCTCAACCGTGTCACAATCCTAGCTCTTTCCATCCCCCGATGCATTTCGGTAATGACAGCGACTTTATATTATACGTGACTTTGAGGTACACCAAAAGCCAGAGTGGTTGGCGCACGGGAGAAACGATGAATAATTCATTGTTTGCAGTTGAACTGCCTTTGGCATGCAAGCATAATGGCTTTAGGCAGAGAGACCTCACGAATCGCTTCGTTGATTTTCACCAAATTTCACGACTTTACTCTAGTCGAAGTAGATCTTCTTTTTTCCTTTTACCTTTTATTCATATCATCGAATCGTGGTTGAAGACAAAAGGGATCAACTCAACCCCTGATATCATGAGACCTCGCAAAGTTTGAATTATCCTCATGATTCACTTCGATTTTATTTTTATCCCTGCTAAATTCATTGCAGAATAATGACATTGTTGTATCGATGATTATTTTCAGTCGAACGATCGATTGGGAGCCCGGTGGTAAGGGATTTTGACAGAATCGAACGTGGGATTCCAGATGTCAACAGTCACGGTAGGCAAACCCATCGCAGCAATAATCGGGACAGCAATGAACTTCTCAACAAAAGGGTGAGTTCTCACTAAATCTATGCTTAATTATTAATATCGTACGTCAAATTGTCTCGGATGTAAAGATTTTTAGTTACTATATAAATTAGTCGTTTTATTACTTATTTTATTCCCCCCGTTAATAATGTCTCAAATTACCTGTCGCGTGACGATATCGCGGATATATAGAGGCACCTGTTCATAATCGATGAGAAATTGAATTAATTATCATCTATGAGTCATACGTTATGAGTAGCTCGATGTACATATTTTTGTTATCGGATCCTTATGACGTTACGTCGAGCACAGGATATTGGAAAAATACGATTCCTGTCATACCTGACCATCCGACAACGACGGTGGATTGAAATATTCATAGAATTCATTTGTTCGAACTCCGTTTCCAATATAGTCCAAAAGCATTCCGTCATTATTCATCGGTAGAAAAAAAAACAAAAAACGTCGACTATTTCATAGCACTGAACAATTTTCTCTCTTCTAAATCGAAACTGGTACAGAATTGTCGACTCACATTCCTTCATATAGACAATTTAGCTGTGTAAAAGTGTAATCGAGAAACTAGTGCAGAAACGCTTGTCACTGACAAATGAAAACGACCGTTTCAATTCTACTCGTAGATAAAACGTTGAACGCGAATTTACGTAATGAGTAAATTGTAACAAACTCGAATGCTCGACTCTGAATAATTTCCTCTTCATCTGGTCATCATTTTTTGAACCATTAAAGGAAGACGACTGTGAATGACTTCAATCAATCGGAGCTAATTATCAATTACAGACCATTGTCTTTCAAAGTTACGGGCTTATTGATAGTTATGCAACAACTCGGTGCAGGCAGTCCCTCCATTCAGACTTTGGTACTACCTTAAGGGTTTAAATATAGTTTACAACTAGTCGCTACTAGGGTTAACACGAAACTCGGGGAAATGACTAATTAATTAAAATCACGTTCTACCCTCGTCTCATGGCGGACGTAAATCTGCGCAGTTCATTGTATGTCGAACGTCCTGGTCACCTGCTGCAACGTCTTTGAAATAGTTATTCTTATTTCTTTCGGGCGATATTTCACTCCGTTACTTTTACATTATCATTATTATTACTATTATTTGTTTTTTTATGGCTTGCTCGGTGTAAGTAACGTCAGTAATTATACAGAGAGAGAATAATAGAATAAATAACGAGGGGGGTAACTCGGGGTGCGTGTTTGATACCAGGAAAGTTAAATTAAGAAGAGAACTAACGAGCCTGCTGGTTCTTGATGAATTAGGTAGATTCATTCGCGGCTTTGATCAAATTATGTGTAACTATCGAAACTTATAGTTCTATATAGTTCATATTCAAAAGAATCATCTTATCAAACGTCAGTTATTTTTTTTTTTTGATGAGGAAAATAGTCTTGACATTTTTGATCGGTGCCAAAAATCCAAGGATAATGTATTCATACACGCCACTTGATTGTCTTGCTTGCTGATCATCACCGGTGTAATTGAACCCCCGGATACGATTGACAACGTCGAATGATGAAAAAAGAATCCGGTGATTATGACCCGAATAAATGAGTCGAATGAAATTCAAGTTTCCAAACAGAAAATGGTGAAAACTGCCAAAAGTAATTTTTCCGAATTTAGAATAGTTCTCACATAATTTTGGAAACAATTTTTCATTTAACGCAGAACTTTTCGATAAACTCCATTTTTACTCGGATTATCGCTAAAAGTAACGTGAAAAATGAGAAAAACGATAAAATTAAAAATATCCTGTACAATTTGGATCAGATAAAAAAATGTGTCTGTTCATTTTGAAAAGTACTTTTCATTGAACAGTTTGATACCAGAAACTAATACACCTGTAGATTTTATTTCGTGCATCATAAACAAAAAATGTGTCTAAAATCATGTGAAAAAAAAAATCCTAAAGTAGGAAAAATGTTTTTTTTTTATCTGAAGGTGCATCTGAGCCCCTCAATTCGTGTCTTTTTTTTAGCGATCCAAAGAGAAAAAAAACGTGTAGCGGTGGTCTTTTTACCGTCGTCTATCTTACAAGGATCTAGCTTTAGCCCGGCTACGTATATGTATACACCACCTCGGAAATGGAGTTGATTAATGCGTCAACCTTGCTACATCAGTCATCCAAGCTCATAACGCCTTCCACTGTACACTTTGCATTAATTACTTAAACGCATATTAACTCGTTCCCGCGTCGCTATAGGGAATGGTATTTATGTCAAACACATACACATAGAGTATATGGGGCATTCCATGTCAACTCGACCAATGATTTATGCCCTGACTATTTTTTATTTGATATACGATTTTCTGTATGAATCTTCGATCTCAAAAAAGCACTCGTCAATTTTTTTATGATTATTCCACCCCATCTAAAATCGACCCTTTTTCGAAAATCTAGAAAAATTCACAAAAATCTCATTTTTCAACCCGATATCATTTGGACAACCGACCAATGATGGGCCTATTTTTTTCCTACTTTATTTCAGTGCTTTACACATTTTCAACAAAATTCTCTAAAAATTACTAAAAAGTTTGTTCGAAATGTGTGTAAAACGTTGAAAAACAAAATTGAAAAAAAAAAAACAGCCCATAAGGAAAAATGAGATTTTTTTTTAGATATAAAAAAAAATTTCGATTTTAGATGGGGTGGAATAATCTTAAAAAAATTGACGAGTGCTTTTTTGAGATCGAAGAATCGTATAGAAAATCGTAAGGCGAATCAAAAATGGTGAGGGAAAATATCATTGGTCGAGTTGACATCGAATGCTCCATATATATCTATATACACTTCGTTCGCCGTTTACGAATGTCCACAATAAACCATAGTGTTACGTATATATACATAGAGACTGCAACGCGCGTTGCGCACACACAGTGCAGCTATACAAGTACATTTAAATACTCCGTAATCCCGTGGGGGATGGAGGATGGTTCATTATTTGTGATGCAATCTAATTTTTTGTTCCTTTCCATTCATCTCCTCGTTTTGTGTCGTTAAAAACATGTTGTTATTTTTTTTTTTTCATTTTGAAGGGCTGTAGGTATAATGAACTCGCTATATCTCTGGAGTAGATTTAAGCAGCTTTCAGCGGTTGACTTGCTCACAAATGGAGGAAAAAAAAAAAAAAATGATAAAGTCGCTTATGATATTATTGCGAAAACCCTGGTGTATAAATTACAAAAAACTTGGGGTCGAATAAAAATTCACAAACCATATAGGAAAAGCACATCAAGAGTAGCTTTAGAGCATTTTTAAGAGTGTATAGTACGTGACAACCCCCCCATTTCTTGTAAACCAAGTATCAGCCAAACCGCCGAATCGATTTCCATTAAATTTGCAGAGGAATTATACTGTTCCTACCCCGAAAATGATCCGACTTCCGGTTCAGAAACATTACATTATTGGCTTCGAATCGAAATTCAGAGATTTTGAATACTATATCGAAACAAACCGTGCCTTGTGTGAAAAAGCGATGAGCTTTATGGCTGAAAAGGGCTGGCTTGTCTTCCTTCTCATACAACGTTCGAGTCGTTTCTTTAATATCAACGGTGGTAAATTTCACTTGAATGTGTACCGTAAGTGGTAGGTGGCTGTATCGCTGTAATATAACTACAGACTGCAATAATAAAGTTCGTCGTTTCCAAGCTCGGCTCATAAGAAGAAAAATATAAAATTCCAGGAAACATTCCATATTCCGCGGAGATAAAGAAAAAGACTCGCTTCACGATTCGTTTACTCAAACATTCTACGATCCGGTTACCGTTTTTGCTTATTTTTGCGATTCCAATTCCAATTCTATAAAGTAGGTACACATCAGAGAGATGCAGCTGAACGTGAAACGATATTAAATAATAACGAAAATTCCAAATTTCGCGGAACACTTGGATACCACGGAGATTAAAATTCTTCAAAAATAACAAATCTAAAAAAAAAACACTCATGTCTACCAAATTGGTAGAATAAAAATAACATTCATTTCGATTCAATCTATAGTCTCATAGTTTTCGATTTTTATCGGCTTCTCACATTTTTCCGAGTCTCATTCAACCCCCACTGTGTCAAATGATGCGAAATCACCGAGTGCCAATCAACGGTGATTGATAAATTAGCGAATTGCATTTCTGCCAGATACAAGAGGGTCGGGGTAAGTGCCAATCTCTATTTTCTCGCGGGTTGAGCATCGCACCGAGAATACAAAGTGTCGATTCTACTGGTACATATACAGGGTGATTCGGAATTCGTGACCAATCTTTCACCTATGGTTTTTCGAAAAAAGATTTTCTTGAATTATTAATGAATTTGTTGTTCATATTTGAAATAACTGACGTCATCGTTCATCAATGCAAAAAAAAAAAAGCGAATGAAATTGACGACCCTAATCTACAGAAGTTGAAGAAAAAAGTTTGCTATAGATATTGAAAAAAAAGGAAAAATTGCAGTTGAATTACGAGCAGAAACTGCAGCAGTATTTGACCGTGATCCTGTGGTCTGTGAGGTCGATGGTTACACTCGCATACCGATCCACTTCGCTGCTAACATCAAACTAGGAAAGTAAGGCCTTTGATGTATGCACCGAATAATAATCTACTATGATTATTCTAAGGAAAATTAACAAGCAGAGAAGAGATGAAAAATTTCATACGCGTTAAACTCGGTCTAGAACTTGTCAACTGATTCAGAGCGATACTGGCACCGTTCTGAGATCCGAGAAATATCATTTTTTTGCCATTCAGGGCATAAATTTTAACTAAAGGACGAAATTTTACATTGGTATGTTTTCTCTAATCAGGAAGAAAAAAAAACCTAGAACGTCACGAATTTCAATTTCAATGAAAAGCTTTGTTTTCGTGGTTCATGATATGACCTTGTGAAATTCACACAAAGTGAACGTGATCGTGTTACACACACGCGTACATCCGGAAAAGATTCTTTGACGCATTGAAACGCATTTTCCCTTTTTAATTATCAACCGCGTATTCATTTCAACGAGTTTAGCCTTCATATAATTAATTAAACTATTCATTCTTTCAACCGAAGAGCAAACGGTTCCGGAAAAACCGGAAACCCTCTAATCAACGGATTATTTTTCTAAATCCTGCAAAGTCGATCCTGACTCGGGTTGTAATACCTCGCCAATTGGCAAGTGGCCCAAGAACCCTGCTCACTCCGAGGTAAGACTGAGGCTAAAGCTAAGACTGCAGACTGGTTCCTTGCGGGTTCCTTGCGGGTTCCTTGCGGGTTCCTTGGGATCCTGCGGGTCACTGACGGCCTGACGGGGGAGAGCGAGGGCAGAGGCCGGAGTGAAACGATCTCTGGCAAAATACACAAAACGAAGAAGACGAAGAAGAAGAAGAAGAAGAAGAAGAAGAAGAAGAAGAAGAAGCACTAGGAGTGAGGGACGAGACATAAAACCGCGCACGAGACCGACCCAGGACTCGCTCGGCCCCGGACCAACAGACCAAGAGATACCGAGAGACCGAGACCAGAGACTCCAGACATCCGTCGTTCCACTCGCAGTTACAGTACCGGTTACTCGGTCCGCGAAGTTAGACTAGTGTGTTTGAGCTTGACAATATTTTCAAGTTATACGGTACGTCTGTGACCAATTGTACAGTGTCTTGTTAATTATTATCTCAAATTGGATCCTAAATGCCGTGAAATCGTTACTTCGAGCTCGTTTCTTACGCTCCACGAATTGTTAATTTTTTATATACTTGATGAGCTTTCAATGATTTGCATAGAACGACTTTCGTGCTCGAGGGAAACGGCACAGCGTGATTCAACAAATTGTACATACTCCAAGAATCATTGATATCTTATCCAAAGTTCATCACTCATCGAAATATTGACATCATATGAACGAGGGAAACTGAGAAAAAAAAATCCTCTGATAATCTATGGTCAGTTATCAAAATTGAGCGACAATCTAGTCACTCTTTTGCTGATGACTTGGTCCAAATTTTTGTTTTCAATTTCTCTCATTCATACGATGAAGGTTTGCTCCCCGAAGAAAATAAGACGTCGAGAGACGTAATTGGATCAACCGTGTGCCTGAAACCTTACGACAAGTGTTTTTTGAACAAGTCCAGTTTTGGTACCCTTAACTACAATCGCGAGAATCACGTGCTTACGATTATCCTTGTGATATTAACCCTGCAAGTTCCAAACCGCCCGTGTAGAAATTTGTTAGGGAAGGCCCCTTCGAATGTTGGGGTCCCCATTAAAGTGTCCATTTCTGGCCCCGACTGAAAATATAACGTTTCGTATATCGGGCCCCGATATTTTCAATTTTTTTAGGATAACTAATCCGGCCCCGGTCAAGCCCTGATGTACTGGCATTGTCAAAATCTTGGCAGTATGTTTTTTAAGGATAGCTCATCAGGCCCTGAGCAATGCCCTCAAAATTGCCTGATCAAGGCCTGATTAGTTCGTTGTCTTTAAACAAATATACTGCTCAGATTTTGACGAGGTCAGCAGATCAGGGCCTGACTAGGGCCTGATCAGTTATCCTAAAACCAAATCGGGGGCAGATGTACGGAACATTACATGTCATCATCAGGGCCCGAACTGTAATCAGGCCACATAATCAGGGCCTGGTTTCTACCCTGGTCAAATTTCTAGACGAGCGGGCGTAGGAGTCTCCTGATAGGTTGTAGAACTCGCCGGCTCGCTCTGCTCTTTGATACCCCCGCGTTAACTCGTTCAAACTGAAGGATAATTTTACCCTCAGAGGTATAAGAGATGCGGGACCCCTGGATTTTCCTAGATTAAACCGGGGGTTCCGCACTTAATGCGTATATGGAAACGTGCGTTGACCGCAACAATTAGGGAGCTTTTAGTACCTCGCCCACTGCGTGAGTGTCATTAAATAAGTTCGTGTCGTTAGTTACTTGTAAACTGAGTTGCAGTACGTACTTGAAACTTTATTTTTCACAGGATTACTTACTCCTTTGAATCGTTTAATCTTTGATCCACACATCTGCCGCACCTTCGTTGCAAATCTTTTTTGATTCCTTTTTTTTTTTTGTCTTCATAGTCGCTCGTTCTTTCAGGTTTACACACGAGTTCAGTAAATATGTTCACCTGGAATTAAGTGTAATCCCCAGAACGCAGAGATTTTATAAAGCCCAGTTGCTACTCGCAGTTATTTTTTGTTATCCTCACGAATATTTATCGTCGCAGAAAGTGAGCAATAACCAACAACTGCTGCGGTTGGCAGAGGTTGGCATTTTTAAATAACGATTACTTCGCTAATTACATGTTTCTGGGGCAAATATAAACGCCAGATTCCCTCAATTATATTTTAGTTTACTTAGAGTAGAAGAAATCTCAGTCTAATTTTTATCAAAACACGTTTGACGAAGAGAGTAGAAAGATTTCTACGTTTTTATCTTGTAGAATCAACTATCCGAGACAATTTGAATACTTCATTGAATTGTTATTTTCATAATTAATTATGGAATGTGTCATGAATGTCTTAATTGTATCCTGAAAGGTAGACCAAAATTTCCACTGGTTTTCTTTCTTTCTTTTTTTTTTTGTTTTCATCGAGAAATTACGTTCTCGTGGAAATTTGGGTCTAGCTGAAACAAAGTGAGTTTGTGGATTCGCGAGGAGTAAACCGAAAGTCTTGCATGAACTCACAGCCTGGCGATAATCATCACCGAGGTAGGAGCGAATCCGGAGGTGACCTGGTTCAGGTGTCTGCCGGAGAATTGCTCGGCAGAACCCACGAGGAATTGGTTCTGCTACTGATTCAACTACGTCGCCAAAGTGCGACGGTTTGCAAAGCTATGGAAACTTGTCACGTCGAAATTGAATCTCAGGTGTTTATTGAGCATATCATAACCGCGTTTATAGGTGCTGGTTCTGGTTCTGGTCGCAATTTTACACGAAATTATCTCCACCCCGCTGACAATCGACTATGGGGCTTCAATGGATAATCACTAACCCCAATATTATCACCACTAATTGATCACCATGCAATTAACCAAACGAGCTGTAATCACCTTCCCTCCTTAGTTTTTCTTTTGTATTTCTTAATCATTGCTCCGATTGTTGAGTCAAAACCGGGATTCTCGTTATCGATGTAGATAATTAGGGTCACCGTAATTAATATTGCTTAAAAAGTGACTTTTTTTAACTTTTACTTTCACATTTCACATGGTTGAACAATCTGCATCGCGATAATAGTTGAAACTATATATTATTCTTGTTATGAATGGAACAAACGGAAGGCTATGAGAATAAATTCTCACGCTAATTTATACAACTCTGGCTATAAATTGTGTTTATATAATTACGTTAACTACGCAATTTTACAAAAATAAATTAGCTCATCCGATGAATTATGAATTTCCGGTGTATTTTATTCTTTTAAAGTGGTTTAAATTTGTTGATATGTATACCTTTTTTCATTGATCTCACCTCGTCGAATGTCATAATTAACGAATTCCAATTATCGAGACTTGTCTTTGAGGGTAATTATAAGTGGAATATTAAAAAGCACTAAAAAGATATTGAAGACGTAAATTTAACCGTAATTAAAAGTACCATCTGCTGTCTCTCGTTTTAATTCTAATTAAGACAGAACAATTAATCTATTCCGAAGAAATAACAAGATTAAAAAAGTTTTCAAACACTTTCGCAGTGATTTTTAGATAATCGATTCGCAATTTTTGACTATTATAGCGTTCGACTTTTGCTTTATCAAACATCCTGGACTCTGGTGAAAATTTTTTCTCTGTCTGTACGAAGCTTAAGCATTTTTATGGATTCAGGGCTTCAGACTTTCTTGTTGAAGTCGTTATCTCTGTGCCATAGGCCATAAGCCTATAACCATAGGCCATAACTATAAGGCCATAGGACTATAACTACTAGTCGTAATTTTACGTTTCATTGTCAGTATGGTATTTCCATACCGAAAAGTCGGTTTGTCTTCAACGAAACTTTCCCTTTATATTATATTCCTCGATAACTTTGGTCAATTTTTCTTCCCGCTTTGATTAAAACGACGACGTCGAGTCGTTGTATAAAATTGGAGACTAACAGTGGAAGACTGACGGTTCTCACCATAAAATCGGTATAATCGTTTTTTTCGAAGCTGGAAAGGGGTGAGAAATTTCAATTTCAATTTAGGAAAGGCGATTAATCGACGATGAGATTTCTGAATACGGATTTTCAGATTAATTTAAACAGTCTAGATAACAGCTGATTAAATTAATTGAAAAGAAAAAAAAATAGCAACGGGGGAGAAATAATTTTATTCAATCTTTCAAGCTCCCCAAGTTTCACTGTGAAAGGGGTTCAAAATTTCAAGACACGCGACAATAAATAAACGGATGAAGAAGTATCTCTGTCACAGTTTCAAATTTAATCAACGGTTTTTTTTTTCGTTTTTTTTTTTTTTAATAAGTTATGTAATTTCTTTCTTTTGTCTCCCACGAAACTTTTCACAATGTATAAGAAAAAAAATCTGGGAATTGTTTCAATAGGAAAAAAAGCAAAAGTTATCATTTCTCGAAAGTTAAACTATATAAAAGATTGATAAACGAATCGAATATACTTCTAGAGTCGGAATTAAACAATTTGTCGATGTCAGCCGTGTTCGATTCGCGCACTGGATTTACCGAACCTTTGGTAAAAAGAGCTTAAAAACTAAAACTGCAGTGAGCAACGGGTTTTCGCAACGTTTCCATGAAGCTGCGATTAACAGTGACAGATTGTTCGAATTCTTTTCTAAATCGTTTTTTTTTTTATCACCACTTTTTTTGGTTTTATGCTGTACATAGGCGATTACAATACTGTTTTTTTTCTTTCTCTCTCTTTTCCGCTGAATCAACAGATTCAGACTAGAATTTTCTTCCTCTAGACGTCGCTTTTTTGTTCTTTTCTTGCATCTACGTCATTAACCCGCGCGCGTCTCGCGTCAGGAAATCGAACGAGTTCTAGGTACTAGCTACGACGATCGCTTTAGGAACTAGACTGCGAAAAGGCGTCCACTTGAATCTAGCTCACAATCAATTCCCTCGATTCACTTCAATCAGTCTGTTTTTTTTTTTATTCTCGTGTTAGACCAAGGATTTGACAAACCAAACCAAAATATCGATCTGGTATAAATTCTATCTTTCTCATTAACGAAACAACCCCGCATCGATTATCAAAGCCACAAAAGAACATTTCGTTTCTTATTCTTCATTTTTATATTTTTTTTCCTGTTGGCCACACAATAGACACTCTATGACAAAATTAAAGACGTCTAGGCTCAGACTAACGACCGGTAGCCGGAGAGAGGCGACAGTCGTGGCACGCTAAGCCACTTACCGAAGATCGCGTTTGCCTTTCTACACTTGTGTTCGTTGTGGAATTATTCCCAAAGAGTCGTATAACGTCCAGTCTCTGTTCACCTGTCCGTAGAATCGCGTGTCCGCGTCTTTATCGATATCCATAAAGTGACGTATACTAGATCATCTACGCCGTGATTCGAGTGAAATTATACGATCTATTAACGATATCCGGGTTATTTAAGATCGACATCTGGATGCCGATCCGGGATCTCAAACGTCCTTGACTTTAGGATTAGGATAAGGATAATAATCGTGCCGTTGAAATCATTGAATACTCTGATAACACGGATTGGGAATATTAAAGGATTCGAGATTCTAGCTGTGACAGTTCTTAGAAATGAAACGATTTCTAAGAAATTTCTCTGACCCATTGGCAGCTGCAGTGTTTCATCTCAATCAAGAGAAATCGTAGAGTTTTATAGAGATTCAATTATTGACTCTGGTGAGAAACTTATGTACTTCTGGTGGTGCTGATACACTTTATTTGTACATTAAAACAGTTTTTTTCATGTCTCCTCTACTGCTCTTTTTCGTTCTGGTGTAGGTGTTGCAGGCGTTTCATTTCAATTTGTAGCTACACTCGGGTTTGGTGAACGGGACACGGTGCCTGGGACATTCGTGATCGGTTTATTAACGTGTCGACTTCGTTATTTTCCAGGCCAGACTGGCGGAGCTCGACACACCCAGGCGATTGGAGAATCTTCAGAAGCTAGAAGAACTGAAAAAGCACCTTATGGATTTAGAGAAACAGGTGAGAATTATATCCCGGAATGAATTAATTTCACCGGATAGAAACGCTTATGAATAACGGTCAACCTGTTCGACAAACTCGATCGGGTTGAACGATGAAAAAACAAAATATATTGACGACTAGCTTAACGGTTGTCAGACCGAGAAAAACTGTATTTTTTCTTTCCAATATCGAATCCGGTACTTGCAAAAATATATTTATTCGCACAGGAGCCGGTCGTATCGGAATATCTCTGTCGTATTTTGTTCTTGGGTGTATTAATCGCAATTAAATCTCCCTCCCGGAGCTCGTCAAGCTACAACCACGTAGTGCTCCAAAGACTTGGTTGTTGTACGCAGGTGAACCGTGAATTGTGAATTGTGAATTGTGAATAATGAACCAGGGGGCAACTTCTCTGGGCTCTTGTCGCGCACGAGAGCATAGATATACAGTCTCGTGGTGGTACAACACAAATTAAAAGTTTTTGCGAGAACCCGAGGGGCTTGAGGAAAACGCCGGTCTCGCCCAGAGGGCCAGGTTCAATTTGTACGCTTTTATGCAAATGTTGTTTACGGAAACTTTTGCCCCTATTTTCAACGGGTCTCTACGGGTGACCCCGAAAACCCCAAGCTATAGCTTATATACCTATAGCAACAGACCACGGAACCCCTGGTCTCGCCAGACGTCGACCCCGGGAATCACCGGGGGTTACGGTTCACCGCCCAGTCTCGGTTACTAGACGGTGAAATGAATCATGTACCTCGCCAACCGGACCACGTAATGACGTGACACCTCAGATTCAAATCAGCTGCTTGACGATCTTGGAACAGATTTTATCTAATGTTCAAAACACCAATTTAGGTTAAATGAAACCAACAAAAGTACCAAATGTCATTCAATCACTGAAATATAATAAATTGTCAATTCAAAGCTCGATAAAGTTTGAAACGGTGTTTCTTTCGCGCCACGCTATGACGTCACTATTCGGTACGACAAGCCCGCCATCTAGCATCCTCTGTGAAAACCCTGCACTTTTCACTTTACGCTTTGGATCGATCCTAGTTCAATGGCTTCATGGTCTTGAAAACTAGAAAAAAAATAGTCCTATCGCCTCAGTTTTCATCACATCGGGTTAAAATTTGATTGCTACACCTGTGATACAATACGCTGAAAAACGATACCATTTTCGTTCAGAAATATATTGTTTCCACCGGCTTAACAGGCGCTGGAACACGTCATGAAATCGATAAAACTAATTAGCAATTTTTTACTAGCGATAATATATATTGATACATTTCTCAATGAAAAATTCTTCGATCTTGATGCCGATGCTTAGCTTTGTTCGAAAGTGTGTTTCAAGTGAATCCGCCAAATTTTATCCCGATTTGATGAAAACTGGGGCGGTGAGATCATTTTTTCTGAAGTAATGATCCAGGAGGCTAATTTTCTTGACTAATTTTTTTTTTTTTTTTTTTGCTCTCTGAACCCAACTGAGACCCCTAAGACCGTGAACTCTTCTTCCCATTACAGCACGAGAAAGGTAAGCCAATGGTCAACCTGGTTGACAATATGGTCAAGCTCGGATCGTTATACAACCGCGGTACCACGGCTAACGGTACGACCGGGATCTCAGGTTCGCGACACGATCTGGTCCAGGAAAAGACTAGGGAAGTGCGTGATCGCCTTGAGTTTAATCAACGAGTCCAAGAGCAACGACTATTGGCCGAGGAACGCAGGGACTGGGAGAGACTCAGCCCTGACCACGGACAGCTTCAGGTATGATCATGAAGCGTAGAAAATTAGTTTGGATTTTTTTCCTATAGGGAGGATCTAATAAAAAAAAAAAAAACTAGACGCTTTTCAAAACCTGTTTTTCAAAATTAAAATGAAACTCCGATATTTCTAATTTCTATGGAAGAAAAAAAAGTTTTCAGACATCGGTCACAGTGAAGGTTTTTTTTTAGCGGGTCTTTAGTATATTGACTCTGCCCGTGTGACCGGAAGTTTGAGGCGGTCGGGGGTTGAGGTAGAGGAAAAAAAAAATAATTGGTTTTTTTTTTTGCCGTCAGAGCCTGTCGTTGGGACAATAGAGCGGCGTAATTTTTGAATTCGTTGAAAACTGTAAAGAGAAACGGAAATATTTCGTTCCTATTGTGTATACGTAACGTAGAGATAGCCGCGCGGCACATTTCCGCATTTATCTGTGATCATCGCGAGGAGTATAATAGATTTTAACAATGGAAAAATATTTACTTTTGTCCCGTTCATATCCACCCGCTTGTCTTTTCAAATCCATTGTTTTTATAAAATTCCGCAATAATATGCCGCCCATCTATCCTATCATCATGGAAACCGTTTCATCATGCGATACGTTGCGAAACTGTATTACATTGCATATGCAGGTGAATTTACAGACTATACCAGTTGTTATTTAAACCACAAACGCGCGCGGATGCTGTAACTGAATATCTCCCTCTAGGTCGTACCTACCTAAGCGCACGAAACTTCTATAGCCACATTTTACCACCGAGTAGGACCGCATACCCTCTTGGTTTGGATTAAATTCCATATCAAACACACAGTGGTTTCAGAACGAGACAGTACTGAGGTCTTTTATCCATATTTTGTGATAAATAAGTCGTTTTCACTGTCTCTTTATTATCGATTCAGGCAAAAGTACAACAGCTTTACAAACTGGATCGCCTTCTCCAGGAAGAGTCGGGGACGCTTCACAGTCTCCAGCAGGACAAGGTGAGTTTTTGTCAGAATAATTTCCATGCAATAACCCGAGAAGGTTTGAAGTGTGATCGTAAATCGATGAAGACGACGTGACACTCTGTTCATTATATTGAAGAGAAGAACTAGAGTAACTTTTTTTTTATATTCTTCTGGGTTTGTGCCTTAGGAAATATTGGAAAAAGCTCTAGGCGGATTGAGGAACAAGCTGCAAGGCAGTAGGAGCAATCCGGCGGAAGTTGAACGCTACCGGAAACAAGAGCTACTCCTCGAACGCGAACTGAGCCGAGTCCTTCTTCTACTTGCTCACAAATCCAAGGTATACTGGTGTTTCCTGTTGAAAAAAACAAAAAAAGAAAAACAGGAAAAGCTCGGATTGACTCGAGCTACTTTCTCAAACTCGTAGAATAGGAAAGTTGACCCTCTGTTTTCAGCTTTAAATCAATTAAATCAATTGTTGTAGAAACTCGAAGAGACCGTCGCCGAGAGTACTCGTCTGGAACAGGAACTCGTTGTTCTTAGACAAAAACTTCAGGCGTCTCGACGCTATGTGGGAAACGTGACCAGGGATCCGTCCGGCACGACGGCCGCCCTGGAAGCGGAATTGAGACGGGTTCAGCAGCTCGTTGGCGACAAACAACGACAACGACAGGAACTATGCATACAGGTTCGCCAGTTGACCGAGAAAAAACACAGCCTTGTTCAGCAGATCAGACCGAAACACGTGACCGGTGAGTTTTGAGTGACTCGATTTTTCGATCCCGATTTCGATCCACTCATTAATCAGTCCGTACGTCGTTGTTTTCAGCCCCTCAAGTTCATCATCGTTCGAAGAAACGGAGTCACAGTTCGTGGCTAGAGACTGACCTCGATTCCGGAATGACATTGGACCACGGTTTGGAATCACCGACGAGTCCGGTTTCGTCCGGGTCTCCTCACGGTCGTCAGAACGGCGGTGGTCCGCATCTGGCCAATCTTCAGCATCTTCAATCTCCACAGTACAAGGAACCACCAGCAGCATCGTACAAAGACAATAATACTGGGGTTGTACAGCAGTACAATCACTCTGGACACAATCAGATGCAACAGAGGATTTCTCAGTCTGCACAAAACCAAATATCAGCCCTGTCACCTCAACTCAGGGAACAGATTCATCAGCATCAACTGAAACAACAGCAATTGAGAGACCAAATGCAGGGGAAAGGAAGTCCGGTGCAGAATGACGTCGTTGGACCTCTCTACGTCAATACAGACTCCAGGCGACACGGTCAGTACAGTAAATATCTTTTCTGAATACTCACCGAAAGACCTGAATTTTTTTTAGAATTTTTGAAGACACCGTGATAGTATTTTTTTTTTTTTTTTAAATGGTTGAAAAAATTGCTGACTCATATGCGCGAGAAAAGCCGAGTAGGGCGGAAAGTAGATCACTTACGATCTGCGCATGCGCCAATATTTGAAATACCGGCCACTTCCCTCACCCAGACTTGAGTCCGTGCACCTCGGTTTACGAGAGAGAGAGAGAGAAAGAGTAGAAGAGGCTCCGTATCCCGCGTGGATACGAGGCAAACAATGAAACCGCGAATTGAATGCGGAAGAGATGAGGAAAGAAAAAACTTTTCAAGATGAAAAAAAAGAAGCAATTGAATCGTAAACCAAATAGAAGGGTTTTTCTTTGTTGGAAGAATGAATGAATGAATGAACGAATAGAATAAAGAAAGAACCTACCTCCCCACACCCTCTTATCTAATGAAAAATACGTTTAAATTTATAAAAAGATCTCCTGTGTCTCGTTCGTCGGGAGACCTCAGCTTCCGTCTCAATAATAAGCCTCCAGGGTCCCCTTTCAGCATCTTCTAATCTTCTTTGTTCGTTGGAAACGCGCTATTTTCAGAGATCTAAAAGTCTGAATTCGAGACGTGATAGGTTGATTTGAACTTAATAATTGACTTTATATCGATCTTTTTTTCACAGACACCACAAAACATCAAGATTTGATCTCTAACGCTCCTGCACCTCCTCCAGAGTACGTGCCCCCACCGCCACCACCACCGACCGAAGAGGCTCTCCTCAATGGGAACTACTCTCAACACGAAGAGAGCAAATTTGCCGGTGAGTACAACGGACTTTGTGCGGCAGCGCTACGAGTGACGAAAATCGGCACTTTGCAGTTAACAAAACTTGATGCTGCTCGGTTATTATTCCAATCCACGTGCCGGATTTTTCGCACTCTCTCATTCGTCCGCTTCATCTAATCCCATCTATGTTGACAGGTCTGATACAAAACCGGGAAAAGCAGGAAATAAAAACGGTCAGAATAGTGAAACGGGAATCAGAACGACGCCAAAGGGATCGAGGCGATCGTACAGGAAACATCGGAATCCCATTGACGAATGGTTTGCAGGTACCAGGGGGCGCGAAGCGCCTGAATGACGAGGACTTTGGGGGTTCCCAGCAGTTCGAGGTACGATAACGATGATGGGATGGCGAAACCGCAACATTCGATCATCTGACGCTCTATTTGAAAAATTTCAGAAGGCTCAGCTCGACAGAGTCATGGAAGAGTCAGCGATGATCCATGCCCAGAGCACGGTACAGCTTTCCGAAATGGACGATGTACAGTTCCAGCGCAGCATGTCACTCCCACGGGGCTTCGGCGGCCAGCGACCACAGCCTGGCATTCATCAGGGTCCAGTGCTTCCACCACCGCGAAGCGACAGCATGAATGCCCTCAGGAACATGATGGTCCGACGTCATAGGGTCCGGGTAAGGATATAGGAGCTCGGATTTTTTTAGTTTATATCGTTTTTATTGATTATTTTCGTTTTCTATTCCCCTTTCTGTTCTCTCCTCCTCTTCCTCCTCCATCTTTCATAGTTTGAGAATCAGGACGGAAGTTCGGACAGCACTTTATCGCCTCACACGGAGAGTCCGAGTCTAGGTTCCCAAATGCCGGCCATGAGTTCGCCTAATTACTCGATGAGCCCTCCGTACAGTCCGAGTAATCAGAGCAGCTATTCGCCGCAGCAGTATCCGCGAGGTGGAATATTGGGACAGCATTTGTCGGTACCGTCTCAGTATCACCCCCAGTACATAGCGCCCTCTGGATCCACGGTCGCGAAGGGAAATGAAGTTTTTTCAAACCCCGGAAGCCCGGTTGCCACCTCGCCCCCGACCGCTCACGAGAGACTATTCGGATCCGCTGCTAGCATAAACAGCCTTCATGAATCGCCACAATTATCTCCGGTGTTCAAGAGCGAGGCTGCCAGACAAATCATCAAGGAAATGGCTGAAAAAAGATCAGAGGGACCTAGGAGACGGGTTGTACCCAAGGAGAAGAGGCGACACTACACGGTATCGAGCAGCAAACCTATCCTTGATCTTGAAGACACATTCTCCAAGATGGTACAACTTTTTATTTCATTTAGTCCTCATCCCTTTATTTATATTTACCTATTCTTACTTTTTTTTCATAACTATTGAATCCCTTCATAAACCGATTTCTCTTACCGGGATAAGGTTTCAATATTGAGTGTTCTTTCGTTTATTCTTTAGGGTATGGGTCGGGCCAGAGATGATCTTGACATGGAGCGGGCTCTGAGACCGCGTATCAATGCTCCAGATGTTGTGAGATCAACTCTGAGTCACAAGGAATTGAAATACAACGAAAGTACCATCGACAATCTTCTTGGTACACCGAACAAGATTTTTATACCGGAGAGATACATTCCTGAACAGGTAAGAAAAAATCGTGTTATAACGAATTTGACCATCGTATTGAGAAACTCGTCTGTTATGATTGGATCTCATTACAGACGCCCGAAATGAGCGCCGAAGAACGGGAACACAGATTGAAAAAGGCTGAATCGATAAGAAAAATGCTCTCCGAGACAACAGTAACAACGCCAGAAGGTCCCGGTGAGTTTCTGAATATTTTTTTGTGGCAATTGATCGAAGATGAAAGATGTTCGGATTATGATTGTTTGGTTCGATTTACAGAGGACGAATCAATCGATCATCAAAAATCAACCAGTTTAAGGAAAAAAGTTGCCGAAGAGAAGAGACAGAGGGAACATATTCTGCAGCTTAATCAAATTCTTGCGAAACAAGTTATGGAGAAGAGTAAAATGGTTGCTGGTAAGTGATTAATAGAAATCGTTTCCCTATGTTATTTATGATTCTTTTCACAATATGTTTTTAAAAATTCATAGAGTTTGGCTTGATGCATGGTTCCCTCCATTATCTTACAGCCCCTTGTTATATTTTGTGAATTTGTAAAGATGTTGTCGAGTCAGTATTTTCCAAATTCAGTTCTCCAAGTTTTTATTTTTATCTCTTGAAAAAAAACCTTCAAATTCCCTGACCGTATTTTGAGTCTTGTAATCTGTATTTAACTATAGACGTGTGTATTTTTTATTCTCATGGATCCACATGCCGGAAAGTAACGATATTGGATATAAAAATTGAACTACAAAACTAGAGAATAGAAAATGAATAAATCAAGAATCAAAGGCAAAGGCGTGTGAATCCATCGATGAAAAATAGGCGTGGCATGACTTCAACGTTTACTACGTTTCGAGCCAAATATTTAATTTTGCCGAGTGTATAGAGTTGCTGGATCGTGTTTGTGCTGTGTGTAGGTAACCAGGCGCACTGACATCACATGCTTCCATCTCCATACGTAGGACCACATGCCACATTATCTGTCTATCCAGGTTTGTTTTTTTTTGATTTATGTATTTTCTTTCTTTCCTCCTTAACAATTTATTATTTTATTATAATTGATTTATTATCAAACACAATTTATTGTTTCCCTGATAATTATGTAACAATTACATATGTGTACACCTGAAATAGCGGAAAGAAGCGAGAGTCTATAAAATTCTATAAAACTTGTTTCTGTGATTTAACTGACCTTTTTGTGGGGGGGTGATAATTTTTTTTTTCTGGCAGTACAAGCGCTGGCCACACTTCCTCTGGCATCGGAACCGAGCTTCGAAGAAGATGACCTCTCGCCTGTGACGCCGTTGCCGCTTTACCAGCAAAGGGAGAATTTTTACTCTTAAGCACAATATACGATTAATCGTTAGAGATAATATTTATACGCGTTTTGATTATGTTAAGTAAGCGAAAAGAAAAATTAAACTGCCAATATTTGAAAGACAAGAAAATAACCGAATTAAGAAACATAAAATAAAGATTAAGAGTATTATATTATAAATCGCGTTATATAATGGAAATACGAAGCTACGATCGAATTCGTAATTAATTATATTACCGTTAATGCATCAACAGGAAATGTTGTACCATAAAAATAGAGAAAGAAAAGGATGTAGGTATAATAAAAATGTATACAACGGTAGTTACATATATACGTATACATATGAAGTATTATGTAAAGATAGGAGAATGATGAAAATTTACATTGTCGTTAGATAAGCTCTATATATAAATTGTTGAATTAAAAGAAAAAAATATCGAATGGACTGAAAAAAATTTTATCATAAATATATATATATAAAATTATATAGCAGCGTAACAATAAAATTGTGTGAATATTTGGCCAGTATTATGATATTGCACAAATTTAAAATATCTGCCTAATTTCAAACTGACGTAATTATAATTACGAAAAGTTATAGTTTGTAAGAAAGATTTTTTTTTTAATTCATTGGTTTTCATTCATTCGTATCGTACTGATTACGTGCGAAGATGACAAGAAATTTGTTATTTCCCAATCGCGGAATCGTTACAGTTAATCAACTATCAAATTGATCGAAGGTGACGAAATCGTTCGAAACAAAATATGATGTATAACAAAGAAAAAAAAATCGTCACGCTTCGTTGAGGCTAAGGATGCTTACGATCACAGGGTGGGCTATACCGTAGTTGTAAAAATAACATTACTCTAAGAATTGTACATTATTTGTAATGATAATTATACATACAGCCCAGTTCTATTTATCCGCAGAAACTAAAGAAATAATAATCGATAATTGTATTTACAATAATAATACAGGCAAGAAAAAAAAATTGATAATCAATAGTAAAATAGTAGTATTAACAATGAAAGAAAATTTGTTGGGATTGAATTTAATATTCAACGATTGTACCCGGTGGAAAAATCAAATAATTTTTATCCAAAAAAATACGAATCTGCGAATCGATGTTTGAGTATGATAAAAATTAATGGATGATCATTCTTTTTTTTTCGAGGTATTCATTCAATAGAAATACATGAATAATGAATAGTCTATCACTGTGTGTATAACAAATACTATTACACATCAAATAAATAGAATTTACTTATTAATAATCAAATAATGAATTAGATGAAAATTCTACTTGATATATTAATAACTCGTTTGCTTTTCTATTCGTCTATTGGCCGCTACACGTCAATGAGACTTCGGTACAGCTTTAAAACCCCTAGCAGCGTACGTACGTCGTTCATATTAATATAATAAATTAATATTAACTAACTTATTAGAATAAAAGCTGAAAAAAAAATTAATGAAAAAAGTCTGCTACTCAAATATATATTGTATATACCACGAAGTACAGAGAGCTCTGTGATCGTAAAAATCTGTCTATACTCAATTAAGAAAAAAAAAATAATTAAATCAAAGCTTTTTCGTTTCTTTTAATTTGTGAGCCAGTCTTAATTATTGAAGATGAGTTTCTAGGTGGTAGACAATCAATTTTAAACTTTTTTATTTTATTATCGTTTATCGAACATTGATACACGAATTAGACAATATCGATGTAATTTAGGTGATCGTAACAAATTGAAAGAAGAATAACTACAATATATATATATACATAATAAATAGATAAAATAAATCTTGTAAATAATTTATATATAATCATAACGGTAAAATTTTTTTTCTTTCTCAAACAATATACACTACTATAAGAAACAAAAAAAGAAAAAAACGCGCCTGTAATCAAGTATCCGAAGTATTTGTTGTAATACATAAGTGAAATTGTATAGAAAAAAAAAACTATAAATAATTAACGAATACATCTGTTATTTATTTTACAATCGTAAAAACATTTATACTTTATACTTATTATTATTATTATTATAACTAATTTATAGTTTATTAATATTAAATCTATTCGGGATTAAAACGGAGAAACCGTTCCTAGTGAACGATTATTTGGACTGTACAGTGGTATGACGCTGTCATGTCACAGTGATTAGAAATGATAACAGTAATCATTAAGAAGAATGAAAATTGATTGTTTTTAATGTTTTTTAATAATAACTAAGCATGTATAATATCCAAACTCTGCGAACGTACGTTGAAATTACGAGTTCTTTTTTTTTTATTAGATAAAAAAAACAATAAAAACTTACTGTAACAACGTGTTAGGCGCTCAATGTATTACGTATATTGTTTATTATTGAAAGAAGTGAAACAAGAAAAAAAGTAACAAGACAAAAAATTTGTTGATTATTGCATAGCTATGGATATAGTATATTTTTTAGTTCTAGCAGATCAGCTGTAGAGTATGATCGGATCGATCGTTTTACAAGAATTATATATTATTATGAAAAAGAAATGAAATTAAAAAAAAAAAAAAATTGAGAAAAAAAACGTATAGAAAAATAATTGACATGTACATGGTGAAAAAAAAAACAAAAAAAAAATGAAACGTTTAACGTTTATCTATAGTTTCGTTTGAAATTAAATCGAGAGTTTATCGGAATATAAACTTCAATTTCATGTTGACACTATATATAGAATACTGTTCAAAGAAAGGAAATAAACAAACTGGTTTTCATATCGATGCGTTTAAGAATAATTTTTTGAAAAGGAATGAACGATTTTTTCAACTTTGGGACGACCTGGACAAACGGGTATGTGTGACTTTAATTTCAGAGTGCAGTCAAAGTAACGTTAAAAGGGCTTTTATTTTTGTTTTTATTCTCGTTTTATTTTTGCGTTTTATATCCAGGGTGAATGGACTCTCGAATTGATACTTTTTTGGCTCTCGATCTTCGCTGACCTCCAGGTCATCGACATCCAGCCTCGATACTGGGCGAGCCCTCGGAGATTAAACAGAATGCAAATTCCCAAGCAGGCACTACACTCGGCTTTAGGTTCAATCGTACGTGAATGTAATAATACATCGGGCAAATTTTTCTGAAGCTCACATATTTCTTGGAATTGTAATAACACATTTTTAGGAAAATTCTTCACGTTCTTTTTTTATTGCAAAATCAAATATTTCGACATCGTAAACACTGCGGAATAATTCTTGTTAATAATGAATAAGACATTCTTTTTTAAATATATTTATTTTTTGAGTCAGCGCAGTCGATGGGATGAATATTTTAAAAATCTACTCAGTGCATATTTTTGAGAAAACGATGCGGTGATAAATTTCCCAGACAGCACAAAACTCAAAATTACTAATAAATGTTGTCTAATAGTCGTAAAGATGACGTATGCAACGATTTTTCTGTCTAAATGTTGTCCAAGTCCAGATGACATCGAATTTGGACGATCGCAGAGCCCAGCTGAGGTATCATCGTATCTTGAATCTTCAGGATTAAATATTTGCGTATTCCAGCCTGAGTCACTTTAGCCGGAATAACAAGTTTATTCGATGCAAAAAAAAGAATAGTAGCACGACTCAATTATCATCTGCACACGACTCGACTACTTCCTTTCATCTAGTGGTCTAAAAATTAAATCGACAACGTATACGACTTCAGAATCTTGATGAATCAGTCAACTTCGATTCTACAATGGTACACATGGAGTTGGCACACAATGCTGTGCGTAATTCTCTTCCGTCTGGTATTGGGAAACTCTCGTCGTACTTGAATTCAATTGAAAACGCGTACGTGCATCTTTACAAGCCTTCATTTTTTCATCCGCTTTGTCTTCGACGATGACAACATTATCCGCCTAGTATAATAGAAAAAAATGTCTTCAGCCTACAGACGAACAAGTTTGATCTTTGCATGGGATAAATGTCATCGCTGTCTTTTGATCTACTGCAATAATCGATGCTGCCTTTGTCTTGTCAATAATACCTGGAAGTATCGGCCCAAATAATGTCAACAGTTTTTTGAACCAAATATGACTGTGGAACAGTAGATTCTGATGACCGCAAAATGCGACAATAGGACAAAAATCATTAACTGCATAGTGTTAATAAACGCAAAAGTCATTTATCAGAGCCAGTACGACCCGAGGCACTAGGTGACCCGATTGTACTAACGAGGGATACGATAAGCCGTCGATAATCGATTTTCGTGTTCTCTTAAATATTTTATTGACCATTGTTAGATGATTGAATTATAATAAAAAAAATAATAATTCGCAAATTAATTCGGACGTCTGATTTTATCCATCAGAAGCTGACGTATAGGTACAGTTATCTTAGCGTCCACTCGATGCATCCTGAATTAGAGTTCGCGGCTAACCAGTTTTTGCCGTGGTATCTGCGAATCCGACCCTTCGATTAGACGCGTGGTTGACACGTAACTTGACGGCACACTTAAACGAGATCAATGATTGTAAGGATCAGCGAGACCAGTTCTCGAGGATTATACCTCTTCGAATAAGACTTGCTATTTTCTCCGTGCAAATGTAACCATGGAGGGGACCACTGGCTGGTGGTTCTCGGGTCGTCGAACCAACCGACCAATCACCGCGACTCTCTAAGCCTGAATCTTAATGAGGCCCACGGTATATATTCGCTCACCCTCGTCTCACCTGGAGATTTTTCAAACCACGGTCAACAGGATAGGTAAGTCAACACTCGTTCTTTTATTTTTTTTCAGTCCTGAATCTAAATATTGGGTCAACTCGAGTTACATTCTATCACGTTCGAAGATTAATGGCAGGATGATCAATTTTCAACCTGTTCCGGTACCCCGAGTTGTTTCTGATCTCGAGATTATCTGAACGCCAGAAGAATTTCATTCGAACTGATAACGCGAATGGTGTTGGCGATTTTCGAGTAGCGGCTTTAATTTCGGATACATTAGCTAATATCGTATCACCTTCTTTTCGGGATCCAGTGGAACCCGACTAATGGATTTGTCATAACGGAAAAGCCATTCGAAGCACGAGTTTAAACAATGATTTGTTTGCGGATGACACGCCTCAACTAAACTATTGATTTTAACGGTAAACCGTAGAATTTATCATGAATTTTTACCTTTTTGACCGTTTTTATGTCTCGCAGAGACATTATTTCCCGATACACGGCACGTTTCACAATCAACGAACAATTTCTGTACTCACAGTACGTACAGCTGCGGTAATAGAACCTGAAGGTTGCAACGGATGTTTCTTGAATTTTAATGCGGTAAACAATAACGATCCTTTGTACGCGAGTTACTGCCTTTGGAAAGCTTGGAAAATGACACACGACAATTTTTATCACGCCAAGTTTACCACCTCGAAAGTAACAGAGTACAAATAGTATATTTCGATACAAGTGCGAAAGGTTCGTTTTGAGACGATTGGGCGGTTTGTCAATCTCACGAGTCGAAAAACAACTTTCGCGCATGTATTGAACAAAATTTTTCGTCACAAACGCACGGAAAGTCCGATTACACGCACGCTTGCGTGCGTAAAATCGAGCTTTACGCACGGCGTGCGGAAAACAACTAGATCGGAAGAGCGGGGATTGTCGTAACTCGATTATGTCACTTTAAAAGGGTAACAGGAAAAGTTGGTAATCTCCGAGACCGTTATTGGTAATATTTCCGATAGAAACGCACCGACAAGATCTCTGCGAATTGCGGTCTACCTCCGTTACGGAACCTGAGCCCGGCTAATCCTTATTGCCTGATCAAAATTTAGATGGAAAGGCACTTTACGGTCACTAGGCATCCGGAGACCCTCTTCAACCCGGATTAATCGCTCTACAGTATATTTCATCGACCTAATTTCCCGAAGTGATTCCGAATGAGGATAAGAATTCTCGGTCTTCGTTATGAAAGTTTTATTCGTTGACGTTTCGATTGATCCATGGTCAATCATTATTCTGCATTCTGATGATTCTGCAATTCCTCACTTCCGACTATGAAAATAACGTAATCTGAAAACAAGTTTGAAAAATTTCACTTTCATTCCAGATAACCGAGATGACGTTGCTAAAAGAAAAATTGCTGCTCTTCGGGGTCGCGTTTTTAGCCACATTTTGCAACTATGCCGGTATGAAGCGATCTCATATCAGTTTTTTTTCTCGTGTCTTTTCGAGAATGAATCTGAACTGTTTCTGCGATTTTACAGAGGGTGCGGGTGAGTCCGGAAGAGTTGTTTGTTACTTCAGCAACTGGGCCATATATCGTCCGGGTATTGGAAAATACACGATCGACGATCTGCCAGCGGATCTCTGTACCCATGTGATTTACTCGTTCGTCGGTGTGAGCAACGTCACATGGGAGGTTCTCGTGATCGACCCCGACTTGGACATCGAACAAAATGGGTTCAAGAATTTTACAAACCTGAAGCTCAAATATCCGGAACTTAAGACCGAGCTTGCTGTCGGCGGGTGGGCCGAGGGGGGCCGGAAGTACAGCAACATGGCTGCTGTTGCCGAACGAAGATCGTCGTTCATCCGGAGCGTCGTGGGTGAGTGGCTTTAGAAATTGACTTTCATTGTGATGACAGAATGAAATTACAAATTTAAAAAAATTAAGAGTCACAGCATCGCCGTTAAAAATTCCTGTGGAGGAAACGTCGTAAATTTGATCTTAATCGAAACTCGCGCGTGTTTACACGACACGAGTTTTACGATGCTTGACACATACGAATTAGTGGAGTTTGTCATCGTTAAGCTGGGAATTAAAGCCGTTGATTTATCATCAAACTTCTCTGTATCATCTGTGTGCAGGTATAACTGGTTATTCTGATAACCCAGACCTTGCAATCGACTCGCAAGATTCTAATATTGTTCTTCTTTGCTCGTTGATTAAATCATCTCGATATTATTATATCAATTACGAAGACTGAATCATACTCGGAGTAATTGTGCCAGTCAGACTGCGCACACCCCCGAGATAACCGAGCGCGAACAAACACTGACACGCGTGTAGTTATTTCAGGGTTCTAATCACCAAGGTAAGTGTTTATGCCGCAAAATAAATTGATAAACAAGAAACGAGAATTAACTGCGAGCTTTTCTCTCGGCGCATCGCAGATGCGGGTAAATATTTTCGATAAAAATAACGTGGTCATAAATAAAGTTTATATATTATTATTCGATTAGTTGCGAAGATCGTTAAGATGCTGCAGTTTGGAATATTCACACATGCGATATGTTATTTTATTTTTGTAGAATGTATGCACGAATATGACTTCGATGGATTCGACCTTGACTGGGAATATCCTGCGGCCACTGACCGAGGGGGAAAATTTTCTGACAAAAACACGTTCTTGTATTTCGTCGAAGAACTGAGACGCGCCTTTGACGCGGAGGGAAAGGGCTGGGAGATAACCATGGCAGTACCACTGGCTAAATTCCGTTTGCAGGAGGGCTACCACGTTCCGGAGTTATGCGAGTGAGTCCGCGACGTCGCGTTTTTATCAAGAGAACAAAACAAAGAAAAGGATGAAAAAAAAAAATTATTTTCTCCGGATAATTCGAGGTCGGGGAGACAAAGACTCGAACAAATAAACTTAAAAATTCGTCCCTCGCTTGATATTATTCCACGAATAACCAGAATATGAGAAAATGTTGATTTCGCGACTAAGTTACCAATTGAAACACGAGGAAAGAAAGAGAGAAAAAAATTTAGTCAATCTGTTACTGAGATTCTGAATCAGCCGGAATAACATATTTTTTTAAAACACCTCAAATGACTCGAAAAAATGATGTTCATCCAGGCAGGTGGACGCTGTTCACGTCATGGCCTATGATCTCAGAGGAAATTGGGCTGGATTTGCAGACACTCATAGCCCGCTCTATAAAAGACCCCACGATCAGTGGGCCTACGAAAAACTGAACGTTGTGAGTGTCCTATTGCGTCATTATTCATTCTCAGTTTTCTTGATGACGTACAAACATTTGTTTAATTAGAACGACGGTATGAGATTGTGGGAGGACCTCGGCTGTCCAGCGAGCAAACTCGTTGTTGGAATTCCGTTCTACGGACGTAGCTTCACTCTCAGTAACAGCAACAATAATTACAATCCAGGAACTTACATAAATAAGGAGGCTGGCGGTGGAGCGCCCGGAAATTATACGAGGGCCAAGGGATTCCTGGCATATTACGAAGTGAGTCAGACACACATACATACCTGGAAACAATCTACTCTCTGATATTTATCAAGAGGCAACAGCTCTGAAAATTTTATTGTTTCTACAGATCTGCCCAGTCGTTCAAGACCCTAAAGCAGGATGGACAAAGAAATGGGATGATCAGGGGATGGTCCCTTACGCGTACAAAGGTAAGAATCAATTCGTCATTTCGGGACCAGGATTCCCTTCTCATTTCCATACAATGGACTCGCATCTCGTTATCTCGAAACTCGTGTTCGTCTCTCAATTCAATCTCACTCCGCACCCTCTGTCCTCTGGAGTGTCAGTGTGACGCATTCCTGAGGCGTTACGGGATGCCTCCGGAATTGTTACTCACCTTGTATCCCCTTGCTTCAGGAACTCAATGGGTCGGATACGAGGACGAAAAAAGTGTGCAAATAAAGATGGACTTCATTAAGAAGAGGGGATACGCCGGCGCCATGACCTGGGCCATCGACATGGACGATTTTCACGGACTTTGCGGAAAGCCGAACGCCCTTATCCACATACTTCACGATAACATGAAGAACTACCGGGTTCCGGCTTCGACCTACGTCACGACGCCCAGGGTTAGAATTCAAATTTTAGTGAACAAATTTGTTGTACCCACGATATCTCGAGAATGAGAGCGCGGATTTTGATTGAATTAGGCTCAATCGACGCGGTTTACCCAAACTTAGAACTGATTAGATTTTGGCGAAGATCGGTTCAGTACTTTTCAAATTATTTGAATAACAAAATTATAAAAAATCAAATCAAAATTTTTAATTTGGTATCGCATGGTTTTTTCGGTCACTGATTACGAATCTGTGTCGTACTCGAAGGTTTTTTGAACCACTGATCAACAATCTGAGGCCAGATTTGCAAAATTCAAACAATTGCAAAAATAATAATAATAATAATAATAATAATGGCAAGTCAACGTCTGTTTAATCGTCGTTAATATCACAGCCTGAATGGGATCGGCCACCGAGTACTCCGGCCTCTTCCGGAAGTGGTTATCGTCCGACGAAACCTTCGGCGCCGTCGTCGACTACTCGAAGACCCACTAGACCTACACCGTCGACATCGACGGTCAGACAAACTGAGGAAACAACCCGGACCACGCTTTCAATGTGGTCTTCGACCTCCAGCAGGCCGGTGATCAACGAGATAGACGATACGTCGAACGAGATCAAATGCGGGAATGAAGATTTCATGCCATCCAAAGACTGCACTCTGGTAGAGTATACGCACTTTTAATCTACGATGGTCGATGATCACATCGAATCGTGCACCGAATAAAAAGAAATGGTTGAATTCGATGCAACTAAATGTCTGCTGGTTTCTTTGAGTCATTAATTGGATGTTCGCATCGAATAATTATTCATTTTCATCAATTTCTTTTTTTTCAGCGTGTGAAATTTAATTGGTGAAAATGCGATCAATTTTTGTTTTCAGTACTATCGTTGCGTCTATGGTAAACCGCTCAAGTTCCAGTGCCGAGAAGGGACTGTATACCACACTCAGAAGCTGGTCTGCGATTGGCCGAATAATGCCGATCGATCGGAATGTCGAAAGAACTGAAATACATTATTCTATAATTGTTGTATAATTAAATAATAGTCAAGTCTCGCTCATTCTACAATCAATAATCGTTTATAACAATTATATAGGTGGAGTCGCTTTAGCGAATTTTATACACAGGTATATAACAATGTAATTACATAAATGTTCGTTTTCTTCTCTAATTAAGCTGCGATATTATTCTCCATAATTAATGAATGTGACTTGAAACAATCGACCTAGAAAATCTTCCCGTCGTTAGTTAGCATTAGAACGAGAGGCTATATTCACTCCTATAACAATCTGGTTTGAAATCAGACAAAATCACTTGGAAATTACTAGAAAACCGCTCAATTTTTTCTAAATCGCTTTGAGATGATCGAAAATAAACAGGAATAATCTAGAATTATTCACGAAATCGTGGAGTTATTCAATTTTTAGTCAATAGCCTTTCGTATTAGACTATAATAATTAGTTTAAGTTGCGAAGCGCGTCGTATCCGTTCGATAGCTACACCCATGACCAAATACGGATTGTATTACGCGAGCCTTGAATAAAAAAAACCTGTCTGACATAAATTATCAATTATTTTTAACACTGAGACTAAATCTTTATTCCTTGTGCCTCAAAACAAAAACAAAAACAATAAAATTACTACAGAAAGTATATAAATAGTTAGAAGTATATTAATAACTAGTCACGCAAATTTAATCTCCCTTCAGGATCAATTTGCGCTCATGTTAGAGTCAAAAATAGCTACGAAGTTTATAAAAATTTTATTGTCGCATGGCAAACGATAATTTCTCAACGCATTTAATTCCGCCCTTCATTACGAGGTTTGAATAAATTACGACCTCGCTCACGCTCACGATCCGAGGACCGAGACCGGCGTCAGTTCGATATCGACTAGCTGCTTACTCTCTGTTATCCCCTAAAATCATCGTGAAAGAAAAGAAAAATTCTCTTTATATCACTCCGTGCGTGAAGTGCGACTTTACGCACGCAAGCGTGCGTATAATCGGACGTCACCCACGTTTGTGATATAAAATTTGGTTCGATACGTGTGCAAAAGTCGTTTTTCCACTCGTGAGATTGTCACCCTCGCTTTGCTCGGGCGACAAACCTCTCACTCGTGCGAAAATAGTATATTTCGATACTAGAGCGAAAAATTTTTTTTGACACGAGTGAGAGGTCTGTCGCCCGAGCGAAGCGAGGGTGACAATCTCACGAGTGTAAAAACAAATTTTTCACGTGTATCGAACAAAATTTTTCATCACAAACGTGCGTAAATGGCGATTATATGCACGCTTGCGTGCATATAAAGGCACTTTTCCGCACGGCGTGATGAAAACAGACCTTTTGCACTAGTATCGTAATATACTATTCTAATTCAAAATATCTGTGTGTCCCGATTCGCTCGGGTTCGTTAAACCTCGGCAAAACTCGGTCCACTCTCGTCGTGTACTGACGTCAGTAGTCGCAGTAAACATGTCTGCTACGGGTACACGCCACACGGGCTGATACCAGTACTTCGCTAACTATGCTTTAGTAGACAAATAACGATGAGTAAATGGTGTTAAAAAGTAATAATTTCTCTATCAATTTATCAACTTATCACATGCGATGGAGGGATACAACGAGGACACTCAATCGTCCGTTTATCGAGCATAATTAATTATATAACGGTAAATGAAAATAAACTTGACTAATTATTTTTGACAGACTGCATAAAAATCGTTCTTATTTCCGTAAAAAAACTGTTTCAATATCGTCTGTAAGATAAAAAAATAACCTCTTCCCGAATTTTAACGACGATATTTATCCCCGATGGTCCTTTTTTTAACCCCCTTCGTTTCACTCCGTTTTCTTTCTCTCACTTTTTCGCTGGAGGTTATTTTCATTGTCTTCAAATGTGTTCTAAAGCGTAGTGTTTTTTTTTCCCCGAATTCAGAGAGAAAAAATGAGCATCTGAGATCGATAATTTGTATAGAACGTAGCCAAGATGTTGACCCGGGGTAGAAAATACGACAACGAAACCATAGACGTTATCAACAAAGGATGTATAGACCTCTACGACGGTGTAGCCTGCGGGCGAATCAGCGTCTTAGCCATACTCTCCGTCGTCACGTTTCTCCTCGTGGTATCGAAGATCATCAAGTACCATGCCTACAGGCATTCTCAGATGCATCATTACGCCATATTCTACGTATCCGGCGTCGAGTGCATAATTTGGTAAGTTTTATATAAATATTAATTTATTTTTTAATCGCATCGTTTCGTTAATCGAAAATTTTTATTTACAGCGCCTCAAGCTTTGTCGTCGGCGTTCGTTATCCTCAGCTCGATTTTACCGCTAATTTATTCAAGCTCCTCCAGTTCATTCTGATATGCCATCTTCACTGGTCAACCGCCGCCAGGGCCAGGCACAGGGACGACATTGTTCAGCACGTCGTCAACCCTGTACTTTCTCTCTACATGCTTTACTGCACTACTGTGGTTCTGATGGGGATGGTCGATATCGGTGGAACGTGGACCGAGTGCCTCCGTTAGTTTGATTACAACAGCCAAGAAGGCGACGAGATTCCCATCAATAATAATCTCATTCGCTTTCAGGTCCCTACTGGCTGATGCTTTCCAGCGCAGATTTCATATCTGTTCAACTATTCGCAGTCGTTGCTCTATACTTGACCCACAGCAGCAACAGATCTGTGATATCTACCCTCATGCTGCCCACCGCTTCGTCCCAAACTAGAGATTTGTGGCTCGTAACGGCCGTCTACGAAGTTTCGGCCGTTGTCTCGGTCGTCTTTGACGCCGTTATGTCACTGCGTTAGTGATTCCGTTCCCCATTATCACGTCGTTGCTTCGATCGTCGATTTTAAACGTATCGCAATTGTATTTCAGTCGGCAGAGAGGAGACAGGTTGCAGCGGGATTTACAATCACGTTCAGATGTACTACAGCACGTCGATCACGATTGTGGTGATACTGAAGTACTTTTTACCCACCTGGACCCTTCTCTGCGTTTTTCAACCCGTCAGAGTCAAGTCGAGACCGTCGGAGGTCGCTCTCACCTCGCATTACAACACGGTAAACGAGAAACGGGACCCAATACCCCCGTCTCTGGAGGGAGGATGTGATCGATATTTGTTTTACATTGCAGGACGGAACCTGCTACAATCAATATCGGAGAATATTCTTTTCCCAGAACGGAGGAAATCCCGCTTCCATGTCACATCCGGGCTTACACTATCCTTCGGATCCCCCGACCTACGAGGGTTTTGGGGATTATTCGTATCCCGATAGTTCGCCGGACGCCTCGCCGACTATCGATGACAGAAAATATGGCTTTGAGATCGACGACGCTTATGAAAAGCATTTTATAAATATTGATCAGCGTAGAGATATGGCGGAGAATCATTACAGGATAGATAATAACAGGCATAATTTAGAGAGGAGTTTGGACGGACAGGATGATAATGAGATCGTGAAACGCGCCGTTCAGATAAATACTAATTTAACAACGATTAACGAAGAGGGTGGGAACGGCGGTGACAGCCCTCAGGAGTAATCGGCTGCTCAAAAATTCTAAGTCAATCCGAATCTTGTTTCGAAGAATACCCGATGCGGGGATTTTTTTACAATGGACTTATAACAATGACGATTGAGGCTAGATTCATTAGATTATTAACTGTTTGGAAGGGGGAAAAACAGTTTTACGTAAAACTTGAACTAAGATTGATCTGAAAGTGAACGTATAAGACTTTCCGTTTGAACAGACATTAATTCTACGAGGAGTAATTTATCTTATCTTATTTTATTTTAACGAAATATTAAAACAATCTGACAATGATTATCGTTTACGGACACCGTAATTAGAGGATATTCCAAAAATGAACTGTGATTTTTTGACGATTGAAATTACAATATGCGCGTAAATAGAGTGAGAGAAAAAGATTTCTGTAATTCATACTAAAGTTCTTGAATAATTTGTCAACGGGTGTAGATAGATTTTCGAATATTGAATATAAATAATCGATAGAATAAATACATGATTAATAAAATTGATCTATACAGCTGCGTAATTAATAATTGATATCGAGCTGTTGAATTAATTGTCAATATTGTTATAATATTGCTATTGTCCAATATATTATGTAGGGATTGAATTATCTACTGGATAAGTAGGTATAAATCAAACGAGTAAGGCGAAGAAAAAAGGAACGTGCAACAAATTTTTGTTGCTTTATTTCAAGACTGTGTTCATGGAGAATCAATTGTATGTAAATCTGTTTTAAGAATCTCTATGATTAAGTTCAAAAAGTAAAATCATAGGAATTAGGTGTTAGGATTTTTATGTTTGGTAATTATATATATAGAAATTGCTACATATTTACTATCGAAACACGAAATGCAAAGAAAAAAGAAAAAAAAACAATTGTCAAGGTAAATGAATTCGAAATCCTTCGTCTATTATCGCTAACACTTCATATTAACATTTTTATATTTAGTTTGTTCCTTTCACGTAACTATGAATAATCGTAGGTAATTTGAATTTTTCTTCATCTATATTTAAGCTAGTATATTATATTATTTAGAAATTTTTATTAGCCTTCGTAATACGTGGATTATTTACGAAAAAAGGAACCGTGTAATGGTTATATTTTCGTAAATTTACACTGGTTGTGAATCATTCTCATACAACAACTGAACATAATTTATAATGAACTTATTTTATTTTTACTCTCGTTCTACTACGTATAATCTCAAAAGTTTAGATGAGAAATTGGGGAAATCATAATAATAGAGTGTAATTAATATTAATTGGGCAGTTCTAAGCTGATTCAAATAGTTTTCGTTCGAATAAAAGTACTATTATTATAATAATTGTGTTTCTTTACACAGAAATTATTGTAAATTGTTGAGATTTGATTAGATTTATCATAATAATAATAATAATGATATTTTTTCTTTTTCCGAATTTGTGTATATTGAAATAAAATGAAATAGATATTATTTATTCGATTTTTCAATGAAATTGTGAAACTTTTGACATTGCATTCAACGTATCTGTGCTCCATATGTTGTTTCCTTGAAAAAAAACGAAAACAAACCGTGATATCAACGAGATATTATGAATATTACGTAAACTTTATAACGTGAAATAACGCAATCGTGATGTTTATTACATGTGAGACTTTATTACGTTTGAATCGTATATTGAGGGAAATGTATCCATTTGTTGGGCATTGAATGAGTATAATCGAATTGATATTTCTCGTCGATGACTACAAGAAAAAAAATATATATTAATGACGATAATGAATGAATTAATCGAATGCCTCTTTTGCATGATAAGCGATCCAAGTTGAATTGAATAATTTTCCATTCAAATAAAGAAACGCTGAGCCCAAGGACTGATGAATTTATTGAATTAATCGCGTCATTCAAACAAATTTGAACACATTACGCAACCGGAAATCGGGAACGACGAGGAAAAATTATTCTATCTTTCTTTTCGAACTTTTTATTCTATCAATTATGACTATTGATTTTTTTTTTTTTTTTTTTACTCTATAAATCAATTTGTATCGTTTATTTTTGCAAATTTGAACACATTTTCGATTTTCCAGTTTATACATGATGAGAAATTGACAATTTCTTGATACTCTATTTTCATGATCTTTTACTCTGTCATTCGGATTCAATGAAAAGAAAGAAGTTCGGGATTGCAATAAAAAAAATTGAAAAAAAATTCTGGCTAAAAAAATCGTGTCTTTTTTTTAAATATTCCATGAAGATCATAGGTGATACTTGATTCTAGTAAATTTCAATTTCCTGGTTTTATTACCGATAATTTTTTTTTTTTCTTTCGCCAGTGAATATGATCATTATTTTGATGACAACAATCTAGTGACCTATTTATTTGATTTCCAGTGCTGTAAACTAATTTCTTATTCGATTTGTTATTATTATTTTATTCTCTTCATCCTTGGATCACAGAATCTTATGAAAGTGAGAAAACATTGAAAATTTATCTAACAATCATACATTTAAAAGTGCTGCCTACAGGGTAAAACGTACTAAGTACGTACTAAGAGTGTGACTCTATTTTTTTTTTCGTTTTTTGAGTTTCTTTTTCCTAGTTTGAAAATAATCGATTCAAAAAGAACGAATTTACACGCAGTGTGTGAACAAATTACAGGGAAAAAAAAGAATTTTGAAGGTTTTACTTTCATCTCTGTTCATTTCGCGTAATAGATATAATGACAATAAAGCAAATAAACTCGTAATAAACTTATATTCAAGAATCATAATATCTGATATGAAAATCTTGAATAAACAAATCTAAGCCGATTATGAGTTCGTCGTAGATTCATTCTGGTAAATGGAAAAAACAAGAAATATTGCGGCATCGAACTAATTTCTGAATTATTATATACTAAACGATATTTTTGAGAAATATTCAAAAATAATTTCTATAACGGTATATTTTTTTGTTATCTCGACTGGGATAAATATTAATATGTTCATCGTGAGCATATTGACTATGAAATGTGCAAGGACGCTGAACTAATGCAACTACGGTATGTATATCGAATGATTTTTAACCCGTTGATGAAACTTGTCTATTATTTTATACTCAACGAGAATATTTTGACCTCAAATGACAGATTTCTGAATATCATTTTTGCTTTCCTTTTCTATAATCCTATAGCCTACATTTATATGAAATTCAAAAATCTTGTGGCTTGTGCTGAAACATAATTTCACGTATCGCTATATTTTGGCTATTAGCTTATCTGTTCATCCGGGATGTTTATAACAGTTATGACAGTTCGTTAGATGATGTAATTTTGAGTTTACACAAAATTTATAACGATAATGGGCAAAAGCTTCGCAAACAGGAGAAAAAAAAAGGTTTATTTCCCAAAGGCATTTTGTAATGTTGAAAAAAAAAAAAAAAACACTAAAAATCTACGTCACGTTTCCTTCCGAATTTTCATACTTGTTCCGATGGTAATTAAAAATAACGTTTTTTTTTTTTAATCGTAAAAACAATAAAAAATATCTCATCGCGTTTGATGAGCATATATAGAAAATATTTATGTCCACATCGTTATATTATAGTTATCAACAATTTTTATTAACGTATTGGTTAATTACTGAAATTAAAAAAATCTCTGTGGCAAATATTTGTTGTGATATAATTTATATGAGAATAAAATAATTGTTTATTTTAAATATATTGCGTTGGCTGTAACGATGACGTCGAAATTAAACGCGCGAGAATTAAACGTGATACATAAGCTTGCGTTGTATCGATATACATATAGACGCGTCTATGAGACACACGATCGTGAATGTATTTTTTATTCCACGCGCCCCCTATTTTTTTTTTTTTTTTTTTTAATTTCAACGCCAAAACGATAACATTAAACGTACGTACGTCATTCTGATAACGACGTGGAAAGAGGGGGTAGAGTGTCTTCGAGCGTGTTGCCCGATCTTAATAAATAAAATATCAGTTCGTATTTATTCAAATTATTCAAGTAGCTCGGCTTCGCGAGAGAACAACGCACGCTAAAATCGTACGCTTCACAATTTAGCATATTCCCGTTTCCGCTCTGCCGAGTACGATTCGTTTATTTTACTCATTTTTAAATCATTTCCTACATCGAGTTCTACACGATCGACGTCTCTACTCTAATTGTGTGTTCCTAAGCACACTATAAGCGCGCGTTTAACTTTGAACTTGACCCATCGCGCATTGCGCCTTCTTCAAAATAACATTAGAAGAATTTAAAAAAAAAAAGGAAAAGAAAAGAAAAGATACAGGCTTTGCAGTATTATTTTTTCAAAATGCTTCGGTGTTAAACGACAAACGATTGAACCGGTGATTCAATAAAACAAGAAATAACAAAAGAAACGTGTGGATTGTTGTGTAATGGACATTGTTTTTACCCCCGTAGAACAAGACGAAGGTGCGGGGTTCAAACGATAATTATATAATCTAAACAAAAACGACGCGACACCATGGTTCACCTCAGGCGCAAGGTAGGTTACGTTTACGTTTACGCTTACGTTTACGCGTGTTAGCTAATTCCCATAACGTTGCTCTGAACTTGAACCTAACCTTGTCTGATCTCACGTGTCGGACGCGTCGTTGCGATGTTTTTATCTATATCGTTAAATATTCTCCGGTGACCAGGAGATGAAGTCCGTTGTTTCGCCACGTGAGTCGCTTGTTGATAAGAAAATATAAAAAAATATGATAATATAATAATTGTAATAGGGCGATGATTGAAATATTTTTAACAACTACGCCGCCTCGCGGTATAATCGAATTATGCATATGCAAATCGGAACAATATCAAATGTCAAATAGATACGGTTCGGGAAATGTGGTATTTAATTTGAATAACCGACCTTGATTAGGAAGCCTAAACCTCCTGATTAAGATCGTAGAAAATTTTAATTATTCACACGGTATATTTCGCAATTGAATTAACATAATTCGTAAACAATAGATCTACGCAGTCCGTTAATTATTGATTCTGATTAAAAAAAAAAAACGCTTTTCAACGTGTAATAACGAAATTTGATCATTTCTCTAAAACTTCTATTACAGCTGTTATCTCACGGAGGTCTTATCCGACAACTAGAACAAAATATAAGATGGAGTTCTTCCCTAAAAATAAGAAACGACGAAGTCGTTAATCCGGATCGTTCCTTCAAGGTAAAAAAATAGTAACATTATTCATTGCAATTATTTGCAATTTTCACCCGCACGCGTCAAATTTCAGTACGCAGATCTCTCCGTGAGGCTCGCAGGTCCTCATCAGCTCCAGCCAAAACCCGAAGTCGGCGCTTTGTCATTTGGGAAATATTTCACAGACCATATGCTCAAGGTATTTTACTACGAGGCTCTGGGCGGCTGGCAAACCCCAGAAATCACTCCGTTCGAGAACCTGGTTCTCCATCCTGCGGCTAAAGTATTTCACTACGCGGTCGAGGTGAGGTGTCTCAACGATTTTAACGCGCGTGGTAAATTTAGGACTATTAACGATCACGACGGTTATTACTTTCAGCTTTTCGAAGGAATGAAAGCGTATCGCGGAGTCGATGGAAAGATCAGATTGTTCAGGCCCGAGTTAAACATGGAAAGAATGAACACCTCCGCGGCGAGATCTGGCCTCCCACAATTCAGCGGATCCGAACTGATTCGGTGTCTTAATAGATTAATAAGTATCGACCAGGAATGGGTACCTCATTCGGAAGCATCTAGTCTCTACATTCGTCCAACTTTGATCGGAATCGATGTGAGTTCGGAGAACGAATGTCGTTTGTTCGCATCCTGATATTGAGATGCTGCGTTACGATACAGACAAGAGAAACTAATTAAGAGATTGAGTTATCAATGATGCAATCCGAGGTCTGATGATCATATTCTGGTGAAATCTTGGCATTGAATTACGAATGTTTTCGCTATTACTCAGAGATTGAGCGTTTTATTTAATCTCGTTTGATAATTTCATAATTTAATGTCATTTGCGATTACGTTGTGTCTTTCTCAACTCTTCTCGTTCAATTATTGCTAAATTTGAGATAAGTATCGCGTGACACTGTTTATCTTAAGAGATAATTATTCTGTCAGAGATTTTATTTTTTTCATATACAGAAGGAAAACATTTATGCCTGGGGCAAACAACGAGCTATTATATTCGACGTAACGTTGAGAAATCGTAGTACCTTTTTTTTTTATTACACCAGTTTCTGTAATATCTCATTTAATACAGACTCTATCGAAACAGGGGTGCGATGACTCACGTTCTATAATAATATCACACTTGGTGTGCGCCTCCTATCGCTCATTCAGAGCTCAATGTGTTATGTGATTGCACAAAACTAACGGGGAAATAATAGAGCACACATCTTTCTCTCTCGCACAGAAATATTGTTTATCCCTCATTCACATTGATGTTGCGCAAGTTAAACCATCCGGTGATTATTCGTTTATCAATTTTTTTTTTTTTTTTTTTAGAAACATTCCGTTCATACAGTTTATTGAATATATCTGAATGATAAGTATTCGTGGTTCAGGTATGAATATGCGATTGACAATGAGAAACGGTTGTGACAGAGTGGCGGTGTCAAATTGCCAATTGCCACAAAGATTGTTACGTTTATTGATAATCGACCGTTATCGTGTTTCCAATAAATTATGTAGGCATTCTCACCGTTGTTGACGTTGTTGTTGAAATGTTGATTAGTTTAGTGCGAGTGTTAACGCGTATCAATTTTCCATAATGGAAGGTCGTACTTATTCAGTAAATATTCTTATCTTAAACGATGAGTCATTACAGCGCCATGTTTTCCAGACTTCCAGGTTTTTACTTAACGCAAGATAAGTTATTTTGCTCTACCATTGTCAAGTTAAATAATTTATACTCTTACAAATTGCGATAATTAAATTACAGCTCATAAACATTCGAAATTCCGGTTATTTATCCAATACAATTATGCTGCTGTATTATTAATTTTTTCTTATTACTTATACTTATCGTTACGGATAGCATAATCCGACAGAAACTGATACCCGCAGAGTAATTTTTATTAGATCGGAAAAAAAGTCAATTAAAATGTTGAAGTTCACGAGACAACTCCTAATTAAACATTTTTTATATCCTCTTTAAACGCGATATTCATATGTGTGGGTAAGTCTGATATCAGTAATTCAAAATAACTGACTGCTTACACAACAAAAAATGATGTAACAACTTCGATTTCCCAATTATGTATTAACATATTGGAATAAATTTCAAAATTGCATCAAGCTTCGATTATAAAGTATAGTAGAATTAAATTTGAAAAAAAAAACGATGATAATGGTGTTTTTTTTTTTTGTAATTTCAGCCTACATTGGGCGTCGCGTCATCCGATTCAGCTCTCTTGTACGTAATCTTATGTCCTGTCGGGTCGTACTTCAAAACTGCTTCGGACCAGCAAGGCGTATCCCTGCTAGCAGATCCTCGATACACTCGGGCATGGCCCGGGGGTTGTGGAGATCGTAAAATGGGTAGTAATTACGCACCGACCGTACAGATTCAAAGAGAGGCTTTGGAAAAAGGTCTGCAGCAAGTACTTTGGCTGTACGGCGAGGATGCCCAATTGACCGAAGTCGGTACCATGAACATATTCATGTTCCATATAAACGAGGACGGAGGTACGAGGGGCTGAAAAGTTATACAACACGACGATAACAATTCTATAAACTAAACTAATGCCAATGAGATAACAAATGAATCGATGTTGCAGAAAAGGAATTGATAACGCCTCCGTTGAATGGAATCATACTCCCGGGCATAACCAGGAGGTCTATTATAACGCTGGCTAGAGAATGGGGTCAATTTAAAGTCAGCGAACGAGTGATTACCATGAGAGAGATCTGCCATTTGTTATCTGAGAACAGGGTAGGTCTTATTGTGCAATTGAGAGTCTCAATCTTTGTACCTATGTCGCGTATGTACGTATTGCGTCTTCTCTTCTCATGACGTTCTTGTTAATATCGCTTCTGAGCTCTTTTTACGGATATTCAATGTTATGCCTTGTGAAAACAGACAATAAATCTGTCCGAATTATAATCTCATAAATTTCGCTCTTTATAGCAAGGAACAGTATGTCACATCATGGGTGGGTACTCGGGTATTAGAGCACGTGATATTGCTACTGAGTAAATGAAGTAGAAATTTGAATACGAATAATTATGTATAAGATTTATGGGCGTGGATTAATTAGCTGATATTACAAAGTTTATTTTCAACAACTTCTGAAGAAGATTACCTCATTCAAAATTATTCGACGAGTTTCACGAAACTGAAATTTCTTGTTCTTCTAGTTGTTGGAGCTATTCGGAGCTGGCACAGCATGCACGATCAGTCCGATATCGTTTATCAAATACATTGAACAGGGTCTTCACATACCGACCATAGAGCAGCCGGATCCGATCTATAAAAGGATCTACAAACATCTTTTAGACATACAGTACGGATACCTACCGGATCATCCGTGGGCTTTATCGTTAGGATAACGACTCTGTTAGAGTATCAGTACCTAGGATATGACACAGATAAAATTTGTCTCGAATCTCGTTCAAATTCTCAATAATCGGTTTGTAGACTAGGAATGTAAATCTTTCAAATTCAAGATATGAGTTTTTAGAGAATTTTATAAAACCGTTTGTCAGTTATGACACGAAAGTCACGTGCATAGAACGTTGGGTTCTTAAATTATATACGATATTTAATTTATTTATGGCTTTGAATTTGTGAATATTTATGTTACGAAAGTTCTCGGGAGCGGCTCGTTTGGGCACCACTTGATTGGACACACGACAAACAAACGGTTTGCTTTATTTAACGTGAAAGAGTTCAATCGCCTCGGAAATGGTTCAAAGTGCCTAGTTAGCTGGGAATGTGTTGGAAATATTTCATATCCAACGAAGCAAATTATTTTCTCCGTGTCCATAATTGTTTGTGGCCAAACGAGGTCTTAGTCAAAGTCCTTGCCGAACCGTGACGAATCAGGATCAACTGATACGATTTTTTTTATTGTTGATATCGTTTATAGTGACCTTCTGATACTCCTCATCGTTGCGAGGTCTTTGAGGTGAACATATACGAAAACGATCAGTGGATGATAGCACAAAAATCTGTATCATTTGCTGATCAGCGATTGATCGTTGAAAATACGACGAATATCAGATCTTGCCTAAGTTTAGATCAATGTTAATTAATTTTAATGTTATTTTAATTCCGTGGAGTTAAAACCAAAAAGAACTAGCTTTACCTTCAGCTCATTTTTATTAGCAAATCGGACGAAAAGTCACTGTAGTATTTATTTTATTACCGAACAATTATCGTCTGTAGTACGACTAGTTTTTTTTTCTCTCAACTTGTTGAAAGAAATATGATTAGATATCATTTTATATTTGTACAGCAAATACGGTGATTACTCGTTTTTTCTTTTTCTTTTTTTTTTGTTCATAAGTAGACTATTTGATCTTTCGGAATACTAAACGTGCGTAATGATAATGAACATTTTGTGCATTAGAAGAAGAAAAGAAGAAAATGAGAATGGTTGTGTAATCGTAATACAGGTGAATCTGTAAATATGTTATAAGACCAACTGATATATAAATAAACCTATGTATTTATTGTTCTGATTGTTATCATAATTGTAAATAATTATTTGTACAATAATAAACGGCGAATTTTATGGTGTCTCATTCAGTGGTTCTGGTCGTATCTCTTCCTTTTTGTACAATTATTTACTTAGTAGTAAAGATACGCATATTTATGGACTGTATTTTTCTCTATCTAACAATGAGAAACGTTGAAATTCGAAGATTGTATCGTTTCGTTTCTGTACTGAAAATGTTCTACAATCTGTGAAATTTGAAATTCATCTTTCAACGAGCGCCTGAAAGGCGTCAACCGAACATACGTGGTATAAAACAAGTTTACTCATTATTTATAGTCGTTTTATTGTTTTCAGGAATACATATTCACATTCATAATTCATATAAGTGTGATAACTGGAACTAAATTTATTCCCGTTGACCTCCGTCCACTATACGACTTTGAAGTCCGTCAGGAAGATTCCGACTCTGTGGTAACGCGTAAGTGTAGCCAACACGGTGCAAATTTACTCGCGAGAACCACAAAGACAGCCAACCATCTATCGGTGCATTTGGTTTTCAAATATCAGTCAACTTTCTTGGCATTTTTGATCCCGTCGTATAGGTTTTGTAAATGCTTTTGAAAAGTTTGATTAGACACGGCTTTTAAGGATGTATAGGCTATACAATCTCAACCAAAAGTGAGTCTCGTCGTCAATATTGAGTACTTCGAGATGATATAAAAATTGGAAAAAAATCAACCACAATCAAGATGATAAGAGTATTCATTTTCAATAATAATAATGCCCAAAAGTTATCAACAAATTGTTTAAACAAATCATGGTTTAACAAATTTCCTGGTGACGTTATTTTTTTTTCATGTCAAATGAATTCGTTAATCTTTCTGAATACACATGAATTTTTTCAGAATTTTGTCACTTTTTTGAAATTCCGTTTTCGATTTTGAAAAATGGAGAAAAAAATCTGAATTTTGGATATGTTATTGTGGAAACGATGTAGATTACAATTCCGAAGTTTCCGGAGCGGGGAACAAATAGTTTTGTAAATACAGCCTTTGGAAATTTCCGAAAACGGAAATTTCAAAAAAGTGACAAAATTCTGAAAAAATTCATGTGTATTCAGAAAGATTAACGAATTCATTTGACATGAAAAAAAATAACGTCACCAGGAAATTTGTTAAACAATGATTTGTTTGAACAATTTGTTGATAACTTTTGGGCATTATTATTATTGAAAATGAATACTCTTATCATCTTGATTGTGGTTGATTTTTTTCCGATTTTTATCTCATCTCGAAGTACTCAATATTGACGACGAGACTCACTTTTGGTTGAGATTGTATAGCCTATACATCCATATTGAACCCAAAACTACAGTAAATCCGACAGACATTAGAGCGACGATGTCCATGTCCTGTCGGCTGTACCACGGTTCGTCAGCTGTGGATGAGTGGAGATGCGGGGCACCTCTGTGACGTATGACGTGTTCAATCCACCAAATCGCGTTCTCCAAAGAATCATGTGGCGTATCCTTCATCAGCGAGCGCAGGTTCAGCATCTTTTGCTTGTAGCTGGAACACGGTGCTGTTGATAAAATTCGATTGGAGATAGCGGGGTATATTGACACTTGAATGATTACCTGACATCTGTCGCGACAGTGCTGATAGCTTCGAAAAATTCGTTCTCGTTGAACGCTGTAATTTCCAGTTTCTTCGCCACTCCGAGAGACGCCATTTTATTGACTTGCATATCTTGGTCAGCCAAGACCGGAAGTCCAATGAGTGGTACAGCATTATGCACTGCCTCTTCCGTGCTCTGGACACCTCCTTGATATATGAACACCTTCAGGTTCGGATGTGCTGGGCAGAGAACGGGGCATGAATTTATCCAATTGAATGACGCAATGGTGACTTTGAATTTGTAAACGAAAAATACCTAGAACAGCTTGCTGTGGAACCCACTTCATGATGTAGACATTGTCCGGTTTGTCTGGGAGCACATCATCCTCAAATTTCCAAAGGACTTTGTAAGGAAGCTTTGAGAATGCAGTTACGAACTGTTCTATCGTTTTCTGTGGCATCATCGTGCTTTTGGCATTCGTACCGAGACTCATGTAAACAAAACCCTCCGTAGCTCCGTCCAAGATTTTTGTCAGTTCCTGTAGAGATATGATTCACGTATTTCCATTTAAATCCTGCAGTACCAAGTGCTACTTCTAGAATCTATGGAACTAAGAATGAATCCAAGTCAGTTGAAATAATATTTGGCAATGGTAAAATACCTTCGACACGCTCGTGGATTCTTTGGAAACATAAAACCCACCGATCTCTACAACTTTCGGAACATTTGGTCTAGCATACGAAATCGCTCGCTGAGAATTGGTCAAAAGCAAACTGACGTTCTTGGCAATATCTCCAAGATCAGGAATGTCGTTTCCAAAATACTTTTCGGCTATCGCTTGATGCCGAGGCATGAATGTGGTTCTGTACCAATACAAGAATCGCCAGATGGAAATAAGATTTTTTATTCTCTGCCAGAGAGACAATTTTTCAGACAATTCCGTCTCGAGTTCCCAAATTGACATGTCACGTGAATAAATGGGGTTTCCAATCTCGTAGTGAACGTTAACACTCGGTGGCAAAGACGAAACACCTTCGGAAAGAATAATTTTTCCACTTCGTTAGAAAGGTATTATACGCGTCCCCCCTGTTCGGGCAGACACGTAAAACCGACGGCAAGCCGGAGCGAGCCGACGGTTCGCGACGCGCGAATCACAGTACAATCGTGATGGGCTTGCCCATCACGCAACCGGTTCGGGTCAAATGCAGTTTAATACGACATACGGGTCGTTTTAGGTGGGTGGCACTTCTGCCGGCTGAAACAGACGAAAAAAACGAGCGGAAAAAGACTGACGGAAATACATTGAAACACATGTGCGAGGGGGGAAATTTGGCAAAAATCTGAATGGGGAGAGAGGAAGGAGGAGTGTTACAGGTTGAACAACATCGCTACTTGCCAGACAGTTGCCGGGTGAATTATCTGCGGCGTTGCTGCTATCGAAGATTCCCACGTTGTCCAGCCAGGGCTCCAGGGTGTACAGGGAATCCAATGTCCGACCTGGAACAAGGTAGAAAGAAAAATACAGAAATCTGTTAGTATTCCATTCAATGTTGTTTCAAGCTTTTATAAGAAAGAAAGAAAGAAAGAAAGAAAGCAAATAATTAAATATAATTGAATAATTGAAAAAACGCAAAGAGAACAGAAACAATTTGAATTAAAAGAAAAGTCGAAAACACGAAAAAACTTCTCAAGTTCTAGGAAAATGGGATTAAAAACACAAATTTTCCTACCTATATTCCAATGCAAATTATTTCGCTCGATTGTTCGAGTTCCCATCGTCGACTCTCCGGCATCGTCCTTCTCAGCTCCGACGATGTCTATGTCTGCTCGCCGTCGCCGCTGCCAACGATTCCCAAGTTGTCCAGGTAATACAATACCAATGTCCGACCTGGACAGAAGCGAGAAAAAGAAATCAATATTAATAACGATGAAATGTGTCGTCATTCTATTCGATCTTTCTTCGAGCTTCTATAAAACCGACGAAAACCACTGGAAAAAACGACAAGCGAACAGAAACAAGTGGAATAAAAGTTGAAGACACAAATTTTCTCACCTATATCCCGATTGTTTCTCTGAATTGTTCGAGTTCCCATCGTCGACTCCCGCGTCGACCTTCTCAGCCCCGACGACGTCCAATGTCTGCGCTCCGCCGGTGTGAATCTCTGCTCGCTGTAGCTGATTTTCAAGATTCCCACGTCGTCCGGAGTTCCAGGGTACAGAATTCCAGAAGCCAACCTGGAACAACGTATGAAAATGAAATGTGTTAATCTATTGACGTTTTCAAACTTCCGTGAAACAAAAGAAAGAGAAATGGAACAAAAATGAGTTGAAAACGGAAAGAAATCTCTTTAATTCTATGAAGATGGGACTTTTCGAGAAGTAAATTTTCTTACCTATAGAAAAATTGTTTCGCTTAATTCTTTGTATATCCATCGTCGGCTTCTGCGTCATCTCTGCTCGTCGTCCCTGCTGTCGACGATTCCCACCTTGTCCAGGGTTTCATACAGACATGTAAAACACTCGCTGCGCTCTGGAATCCTCGGTCTCTCCGAGTCCAAAGTCGATGGCTGTGTCTGCTCCGCCAATGTCGATCCCACGTCGTCCGGGGTTCCACGGTTCCGTTGAATCCAATGTCCGACCTGTGACGAGGTGCAATTGTTTGTCTAATTTCCATCGCCGACTCCCGCGTCGTCCTACTCGGAGCTCCGTCAGCTCCGGTACCGCGTCGATGCTTCGGAGCGTCCGTCTCTCTCTCTGTGAAACCTGAAATTTGTGACAAAGAAAAGAAAAGATGAGTCGTCGAACGTCGAACCGGACGATGGAAATTCTAATTCTCTTACCTGTGGAAAAATCTTTGTTTGCACCGGTTATCGTCTCCAGCGTCGTCAATCACTGCTCCGCCGCTGAATGTTGTTCCGTCGATGTCCGGTGGCTGCTCGCCGTGGCTAATTTTCGAGATTCCCCCGTCGTCCAGCCAGGGTTCCAGAGTACAGAATCCAATGTCCGACCTGGAACAAAGTAAAAACAAAATATATAACAACGAAATGAGTGTATTCTATTATTCAATCTTGTTTCAAGCTGTTATGAAAGACAGAAGAAAAACAAAGAGAACAACAATAAGTTGAAAGCGAAAAAAGAATTCACGAATTCTATTAAAATTGTTCTAAAATTGTTAGAAAAAAAATTCATCGATTTTTATTTACAACGAACTGTAAGTCAATTGCAAGTCAAAAATGATGTCCTGCTGAATATTCAACTACCATATATTGCCGTCGATACGCACGAGATTCGGAGAATTTTATTCTAAATCACGTCCAACTCTACTTGTCGTCAATTCGAACGTCAAATAATTGAGAATAATAGGAAAAACTCACATCACAAGACCGTTTATCGACGCCGAAATTGATGAATACAACAGACTCGCGCGGCGTCACCTTGCTACCCAAGCCCCCAACCGTTTTTAGTGACCTTGACTTTTGTCGAGAAATCTTGCGAAACTAAAGTTTTGAACGGCAGGAACCAATCAGGAGCCCGCGTTCCCTGCCACCTCTGACGTCACTGCGCCCGTGCCGCCATCTCGTCGTTGCTTGTTGAATATTTTACGAGTAAAAATTCGAATGCACTCTTATAAACAAAAGACCGAAACAATAGATCGCGCCGTCCTGCGTAAACAAGATCAAATATTGCCGTTGCAACGCACGAGATTCGGAGAATTTAATATTAAATCGCGTCCAACTACACTTGTCTTCGATCCGAACGTTAAATAATTGAGAATAATCGGAAAAACTCACATCACAACACCCCGTTTGCTCGCTACCCAAGCCGTGTTGAGTGACCTTGACTTATTTGTCGAGAAATCTTGCGAAACTAAAGTTTGAACAGCAGGAACCGAGTAAAAATTCGAATGCACTCTTATACTACTCATACGCAATAGGCAACAACTGTGTATATTGGGAAACAAAAGGCTACGCATGGAAACAATGAAACCGAAAACAAGAGATCGCGCCGTCCTGCGTAAACAAGATCAAATATTGCCGTTGCAACGCACGAGATTCGAAGAATTTAATAGTAAATCGCGTCCCACTACACTTAGCGTCAATCCGAACATTAAAGAATTGAGAATAATAGGAATAACACACATCACAATACCCCGTTTATCAACGCCGAAATTGACGATGTCAATACACTCGCGCGGTGTCACTGCTCACACACTCGCTACCCACGCCGTTCCGAGTGACCTTGACTTTGTCGAGAAATCTTGCTAAACTTTGTTTGAATATCGGGAACCAACCAGGAGCCCGCGTTCACTCCCACCTCTGACGTCACTGCGCCCGTGCCGCCATCTCGTGGTGGGTAGATCGAGAAACAAAAGCTGACCGACGCGGGCGTCACAGCGTCGAGAAACAAATGAATGTGATTTCAGATGAGAGATAATAATGTATAAGAGGAGCGGAGAAACAAATGAATTCGAAACAAGATTGCGAGTTTTTCTCGACACGTGCAAGATTTTGCATCGCGATTTTACTTTACGACCAAAGTGAGAAATCATCTATTGTCGTCGCGCGTCGAATCGAGTAAACGGGGTATTCCAATGACGATCGGATATTGAAAAAAAAAAAATACGTACTCGGTTGTATAAACGATCGATCCCTCGACCAGTCGATCCTCGGAATGTCCAACCTCCTACCACAAAGTCTGCGATGCGAAAGACCGACAGCTCCGCGTCTCCCGTCGTCCCTCACTTCCTACTACCTCGTCCGGCCACCGTAGCGCTGCTTTCGCACCGGCAAAGCAGAAACAATCCTCAACAATCGTTGACAATCCGACAGGCGATTGTCGATGTGCCTCAGTTCCAACTTTTGCCGATAGTCTACGACGTTCGGTATCGTTTACCCACAATCCCGATTCGTATCAATGTTTTCGAATAACGTTAAGCTCGTGTTTTTGCTTATAGTCATCGATATACATATGAAGTATCATTGTCGACGTGTGTGTGTGTGTGTTTTTACAATCCCCTCAGAATAAAGTAATGAAATATCAATGCTCGAAATCAACTGATATTGAAAACAAATTCTCAACTGTGTATTTCATTGTTAGAATAGCGTGAAGAACCTTTTGAAATATCTAATACTATAATAAAATACAACTACTTTCAAATCGAGGCTACACGTAACACTTGATACCGATTGATTGATGACAAAATTTTAATATTAAATTAAATATTCACGGTTTATTTTTCAACACAATTCGGACCAATGAACTGTATTATCACCGTACCGAATCTTTCCGGCGATATTCAAATTTCCACCGGTATCCAGGTTCCAGTCTCAAGTTTCGCGGCAACTCCACGTATTCTGTGACATGGATAAGGAGGATAATCAAGATACCTATTTCGACGTCGCTTACGATGTATGTATGATCGTAAGTTTAATCAGCTAGTTAGCCGCGGTAAAACTTGCGAAATAAGTTTACTCATTATTTATAGTCGTTTTATTGTTTTCAGGAATACATATTGACATTGATAATTCATATGAGTGTGATAACTGGAACTAAATTTAGTCCCGTTTTTTATTTTATTTTTATTTTCTTTGGAATTCTATGTGAAGACATTCATGGGGAACTTTACAGAAAGATCAGTCGGTCATTAGCAAGAAGATCAGTTGTATTACATTTTTCATCTCGTTTGTATTCTCTAATATGACAAATGATGTACGGAAAAACATCCATTCTCAGCTTCAGTTGGATGTGGTGAAAATATTCGGTATAATTTAGTAACTGATGTATTGATGTTCAGTAATCTAAACACTATATAGTCAAGTACACATTTTCAGATGAACAATGCCTGTACGAATCAGCGTGTTGACTGAAGATAGAATATTTATTTAATCATCAGTGCAATTTGAACTATACGACTCAATTACTTTTCTTTGTGTCCATTTCCCTAGCCTTGAAGGTATAACAGATGAGTTTGATCAATTGATGTAGAACGACCAATGTGAAACCTAAGACAATTACAGATGAGGCGGTGATAAAAGCAACAATGTCCATGTCGAGATGACTGTACCACGGTTGGTCGGCTGCGATAGAGTGCAGATACGGAGCACCTTTCTGACGTATAACGTGCTCTGTCCACCAAATCGCGGTCTCCATGGGACCCTGTGGTTTGTCGTTGATGAGCGAGCGCAAGTTCAGCATTTTTTCCTTGTAGCTGAAACATCGACAGTATTCAGCAAGCATTGTAGAATTGATGGATAGCGTAGTGTACACACATGGAAAATATTACCTCGCGTCCGTTGCTACAGTGGTAATCGCCTCGTACAATTCACTCGCATCTAATGCTGTTATTTCCAGTTTCTTCGCCACTCCGAGAGACGCCATTTTATTGACTTGCATATCTTGGTCAGCCAAGACCGGAAGTCCAATGAGTGGTACAGCGTGATGGACAGCCTCTTCCGTGCTCTGGACACCTCCTTGATATATGAACACCTTCAGGTTCGGATGTGCTGGGCAGAGAACGGGGCATGAATTTATCCAATTGAATGACGCAATGGTGACTTTGAATTTGTAAACGAAAAATACCTAGAACAGCTTGCTGTGGAACCCACTTCATGATGTAGACATTGTCCGGTTTGCCTGGGAGTACATCATCCTCAAATTTCCAAAGGACTTTGTACGGAAGCCTTGAAAATGCAGTTATGAACTGTTCGATTGTTTTCCGTGACAACATCGTGCTTTTGGCATTTGAACCGAGACTCATGTAAACAAAACCCTCTGTAGCTCCGTCCAAGAATTTTTGCAGCTCCTGCAGAAATATAATGGGTGCTACAGCTGATATCGATAGATGAAGGTGTAAGAGATATGTGTAATACGCTCTCAAATTTAATGAAAAAGTACCTTCGGCAATTGGTTGATTTCCTTCAAGACGTGAAATCCTCCGATTTCGATCACCTTAGGAACATTTGGTACAGCATATGAAATCGGCCGCTGTTGATTGACCAAAATCAAACTGATGTTCTTTGCCAGATCACTTAGAGCAGGAATGTGATCTCCGAAACATTTACGCGCTATCGCTTCCTGTTGCGGTAAATACGTTGTTTCGTACCAATAAATGTATTCATAATGAAATTCTTCATCCTCTGCCAAAAAGACAATGCCTCAGAAGCATCGGCCCCGAGTTCCCAGTTCGTAACACAATTCGATATCACGGGATTTCCAATCGCATAGTTGATGTTCATAGACAATGCCAATGACGAGATTCCTTCAGAATTGGATAGATTAAAAGTACGGTGCCTAGTTCATGCAGCATTTCTAATCGCATCAATGTAATTACCTATCGTAGGGATCCCAAATCGTGTGGCCAAAGGATAACTGCTTTCCCAGTAGAGCGTCTCCACCAAAAGCAAGTCGAACTTTTCACCACTGTCAGGCGCATACAACTTCCGCATTTCCGGATGATTGAGAATTCGATCCATAAGAGGAAACCAGTCCATCCATTTCAACTTGCCCCTATTTTCCACGAAATCAACAGAGAATGCGTCGTATTCGAAACTCACATCAATCTCTATGTAGTTCGCAAGCGTTGGATCATTTATCGGGTTTGGCGTCGCAACGATCAACTCATGACCTCGCTCGTTCAACGCCAATGTCAGACCTCGGAAAACTACTTGATGACTGATTGACGGCGACGGAAACACGCACAGTATTCTATAACCATTTCCGGATTGTACGTTACTCACGAGGCACAGAATCGCAGCCCAAACCAGATACCGCAACATGACGGTCTGTAAATCGCGTGAGAGTATCGACGGATTGACCGAATTATCTCGCATGTGCAACAATGACGTGGATCCAAGCCGAAGAACCTAAGCATCGTTAAATAATACTGACTACACTAAATTTCCTCACGAATACCAACGCGTATTCCTTTCACTATTGAATACTCCAACGAATTACACTTTTATTGGTTACGACTAACTGAGGAAGTCATTTAGAAGTGATGATTTATTTTCATGAAACAAGATCTTTATTTATTCATTTTTCGGTACGATCTTACATACAGCGGTCTCCAAGTGGGAGAGAATCCGAGTTAGAGCGAAGATAGCGTGAAGGCAACAAAGTCGGGTACGTTTAATCGATTTTTATCTCCTCAATGTTTGTGGCATCCCTATTGAAAATTTTCACGACGGATACTACAGAGTAAACGAATTCGGATACTACGTTGTAAACTACGTCGTAGACTTATACGGCTCAAGCGATGTCGGAAACCACGTCGGAAACTACACCTGAATTTGGGATGGTAGTTTACTACGTGGTATACTACGTAGCTTACGCCGCAGTTCACTACGTACTTTACGACGTCGTTTACGACGTTACTCACGATGTATGTATGATCGTACGTTTAATTAGATATTTAGCTCGAAGCATCAGCTCGAATAGTTGGCTGGTAGAACTTACGAATTGAGTTTACTCATTGTTTATAATCAATACAGTTGTTATCAGAAATATATATTCAACATTCATATTCATAATTCATATGACTGTTATCAATGGAACTACATTTTTTCCCGTTGACCTCCGCCACTATACGACTTTGAAATCGAGGAGGATTCCGACCGTGTGGTAACGCGTTATAGTGTTAGCTAACACGGTGCGAATTTACTTGTGAGAACCTTAAGGACTGCCAACCATCTATCGGCGCAGTAGACTTTTCCTTACTGTCCTGTGCGTACAATTTCATCAGATCCGGCTGACCAAGGATTCGGTCTATCATTACCAATAAATTGTCTTTTAATTCAGGAAACGTTTCTATCCATCTCATCTTTCCTCGGGTTTGGATGAAATACTATCCCATGTACCATATCCGAAACTGATGTCGATTTCTGTGTAGTTTGTCAAAGTTGGATCATTCACAGGGTCCGTAGTCACAACGACCATCTCATGACCTCGTTTGTTCAACGCTAAGGCCAGACCGCGAAGAACCACCTGGTGACTGATCGATGGCGTAGGACATACAGCCAGTATTCTGTAGCCATCTCCAAGTCGAAGTATACTTGTGAGACAGGCTATGATAGCCAAAACAAAGTCCTGAAGCAGCATTACTGCGATATACTTATGACGGTCCGTTAAACTGTGTTATTGTAGCATATGAGATGTAATTCATCATTTATTCTAGAAGTCACTGTGAAAAAGCTGTCGTTAGAAATAGCTAATTGCGAAACTAATCTTCGACCTACCGTAAGTCAAGCCCGCCTCTGTGTCACTACTGATCGTTTTGAAACAAGGCTTCTATGAGTTGATCTGAACGCTCACCGGCTCTTGCGAAGATTAGATTAGATTTAGTACTCCATGTCGTGACCCCTGTGGGAGGGACTCGGAGCTGAAGATAATCCGCGAGTTACACGTGCATAACAAGCTCGTCTATGTGCAAAAAGATTCAGTTCTCAACGTAGATACCTGACAACTTCCTTTTCTCAACTCTTCCACTTGAAATATCGACAAGCCGACGGCAGTATGGAAGAACGTGACATCTCAAATTGTGCCAGAAGAAGGTGACATCTCAAATTGTGCCAGAAGAACGTGACATATCCTATCCTTAAACACAGGAGATGTCACGTTCTTCTGGCACAATCTGACATGTCACCTTCTTCTGGCACAATTTGAGATGTCACGTTCTTCCATACTGCCGTCGAAACGTAGTACAGAACGTGTCGTAGTATCACCGATCGAGAGACGAAGACGAGAACAAAGGTCATAAGCGAGTAAGCATATAATTAGCGTCACGCGATCATTGATCTTTAACTTCGTTATTGTGATTTAGTAATTTATATTTATATTGAAGTAACATATTTATACAATCTGTGAAGTGAAATGAGATATAATTAGCAGTAGGAATGTTGTCTTGCTGAAATGTCTGGCAACATATTCTTCGATTGGCATTTTTTTTCGATGCTGCAATAATCGAACTTTTTCCACGGTCAATTTTTCTTCTTCGTGTCTAATTTCGCGGTGACGCAGCTCTGATGAATCATTTTAACTAAACAGTATAATGCAACCCCTGTCAATCCTAAAATTGTTACACATCCGGCAGAGATGAATGCAACAATGTCCATATCCTGTCGACTGTACCACGGTTGGTCAGCTGTGGATGAGTGGAGATGCGGGGCACCTCCATGTCGTATGACGTGTTCTATCCACCACATCGCGTTCTCCAATGGATCATGTGGCGAATCTTTTATCAGCGAGCGCAAATTCAGCATTCTCTGCTTGTAGCTAAAACATGGACGAGATCCAGGGACCACGGTAGAATTAAGAAGTGAAGCATTATTGATGAATAGTGTGGTCGATGTTACCTCGGGTCTCTGGCAATAGTGATAATCACTTCAAATAACTCGTCAGCATCAAATGCTGTGATTTCCAGTTTCTTCGCCACTCCGAGAGATGCCATTTTCAAGACTTGCATGTCTTGATCACCAAGAACTGGAAATCCGATGAGAGGTACAGCGTGATGGACAGCCTCTTCCGTGCTCTGAACACCTCCTTGATATATGAACACCTTCAGGTTCGGATGTGCTGGTGAAAAATTCGAAATAAATTCATCTACTCGATTCGGAGAATACGACCGTGACTTAGAATTTGTAATACCAAGGACTGCTTGCTGTGGAACCCACTTCATGATGTAGACATTGTCCGGTTTGCCTGGGAGTACATCATCCTCAAATTTCCAAAGGACTTTGTAGGGAAGCCTTGAAAATGCAGTTATGAACTGTTCGATTGTTTTCCGTGACATCATCGTACTTTTGGCATTTGTACCAAGACTCATGTACACGAAACCCTCGGTCGCTCCATCCAGAATGTTTATCAGTTCCTGTATGAACGAAGGATTGAGACTGGAGCTACTCGCTTGTCTTTTAAAATAGTTTTGTATACCATTCGTCGCATAAGCGCTATTGTATACATAATAAGGGTCACGTAATTTTTGTTGTTGAAAGAAAATACCTCAGGCATCGTCGTATATTCCTTCGATACATGAAACCCACCGATCTGAATAATTTTCGGTACATTTGGCCTTGTGAACGAAATCGGTTGCTGTTGATTGACCAAAAGCAGACTGACACTCCTAGCAAGATCATTCAGATCCGGAACGTCGTTTCCAAAATATTTTCTGGCTATCGCTTGATGCTGGGGCACGTACGTGGTTTCGTACCAATACAAATATCGCCATATGAAGAGAAAATTTTTCAGTCTCTGCCAGAAAGACGGCTGGGCAGATAATTGCGTCTCAATTTCCCAGTGGGACATATCGTACGACAGGATTGGGTTTCCCAGTTCGTGGTGAACGTTGATAATTGGTGCCATAGTCGAAAGCCCTTTAAAAAAGCAAATTGTATGCAAAGACGTTATAAGCTATTGTAGAGAATTGCGGCTTTCAGTAAGATCAACCGAATGTATGAATTAACATCCGCTCACCTATCATAGGCGCGCTGAACCTTGTAGCCAATGGATACATGCCGGGCCACAGATGCATCTCCGCCAAAACCAAGTCAAATTTTTCATCACTCCCTGATGCGTACAACTTTGTCAGATCCGGGTGAGCGAGGATTCGATCCATTAAATCAACAAACGGCACGTGTACTAGCCGGAAGATATCCAAAAATCTCAGCTTGTTCCGATTTTCAATCAAATTCTTGCGAGCCAGACCGTATCCGAAACTGATGTCAATTTCTGTGTAGTTAGTAAGGGATGAATCATTCACAGGGTCTGTAGTCACGAAGACTAGATCATGGCCTCGTTTATTCAAGGCCAAGGTCAAACCACGAAAAACCACCTGATGACTGATCGATGGTGTAGGACAAATAGCCAGTATTCTGTAGCCATCTCCAAGTTGAAGTATACTTGAAAGACAGACTATTGCGGCCCAACCGGAGTGTTGAAGCATCGTCATTCGTCAATTCAACAAACCGCAGCTATATCACACTCACGCACTACGATCACGTAAGTCACTCTTCATGAACGTGTTAAGTCACTTATTTCCTCGGATCGACTATTATCGGACTGCTCGCACAAGCTGACTAAACCATTATAACGAAGACGCTTCACGGATCACATCAAAGAAACCGTCCATCGTTGTCATAAATAACGGCTAGTCGCAAGATTATTTTTTGACTCAATATAGCCCGCTTCCGTATCACTACTGGATAAAATGGCCTAAGTGAAAATGCTTACATGTTCATGTTATCAATATGTTCGGTGACGCTCATCAAGATTGGATGTGTGTGAGATTGCGATTAGGAGTTGAATGTGGGCGAACTTTTAAAAGAGTGATTCGTATACTAATGACTTCAAATTCCTAATCAAAGGTCAATGAATATGTATATAAATTGGTACTAGGGAACCAATTTCTCGTAACTCTCCGGTGCGTACAACTTCAGCAGGTCCGGTTGAGTCAGAATCCGTTCCGTCAAGTCTACTATTGTTTCATGCATTTTCGGAAAGGTATCAATCCATCTCAACTTTGATCGCTTCTCAATAAAATTCACACTCTCCCAGGGCTGGCGACTTCTGTGTGGAGTGTGTGGAGCACTCCACACCCTTGATGCCAACCGTGTGGATATTCCACACCCCAAAAGTCTTGATTACAAAATTAGAATTTGTCAATGGATTTTGAAAAGCCTGTGATAAAAACGAATAATCAAAGGTACTTAATAAAACTTTGCCAAAAATATTGAGAAGAGCTTTCGCCCCCCCCCCCCTTCCCTCCGACATCTGAGCAATTCCACACCCTGAAATTTCGTAAGTCGCCGGGCCTGCACTCTCCCATATATCGTATCCCAATTTCTGTGTAATTCGTCAGGGTTGGATCATTCACAGGGTCTACAGTCACGACAACTAGATCATGGCCTGGTTTATTCAAGGCCAAGGTCAGACCTCGAAGGGCCACTTGATGACTTATCGATGGTGTTGGACAGATGGCCAGTATTCTCCAGCCATTTCCAAGATGCGTAGTACACTTGCAAGGCAGACTATCGCAGCCAAACCGGAGTACCGACGCATCATGAGGCGATGAAAAGCATTTTCAATGATCCGCTCAGTTATATCGTCCACCAGATAAACATTATCTGGCTTAGACGACCTAATAATATTACGATCACGCTAGCCACGTGTAATGACAGTGCTAAGCCACTTTTGTGAAATTAAGTTCATACGATTGACATCAGATAGTGCAGAATGGCTCAACCGTAATCACGAATAAGGAGTAGATTTATCATTTACATTCACAGCTTTGACTTTGATTCTATTAGGCAACATTATTTACTTGTTTCTGGATGTAGAGTAAGAAAAGCCTCAATTAAGCCTCAGATACGCTGTGATGAAAAATAAATCGACCACATCACTACTAGATTTCCAGATAGAAGTTTGGTGATTGATAGAGTATTAAGTTCATCAACTCTTGTACAGACTAGATTAAATAAATCAGATTAGATTGAACTAAGCAGGATGTGGATTGGAAAATTTTCCACCAGTTGAGGAGGAAAGTAGTGTTTCCCCTTCTACCTTCTGCGATAATTTGGAGTAGAATCGTTCGATTCAAAGTAACCAGCGGGCAGCAGAATCGCATTAAAGCAATAGTTAGGCATAGAATTATGGTCCCTCGATTCAGTGACGTGTTAATTTTTATTATAAATCGTGGTATACAAATGCAATTTTACCGACGATTGCAGATGTTGAGATATTTGTCAATTTGTGGGCTGTGAGCATACTTCGTATCTCCAGAGAAACGCTGCAGTATATTGGATTGCCTATCGTCGGGCATATGGAATCTAGCTATATGCTAAAAACGTCTGCCGCGAACCTGAAACACCGATTCTGATCATTGGAACTTATAAACCGTTGAATCTTACGCAATTATCTTCATTAATTTATCTTCTTCGGATAGATCGACCTCTTTGTACAGATTTTTATGATGCATTTAACTAATTTGACTGACACGATCCACGTCAAACCCATGACTATAACGAATCCCGCGGAAATAAAAGTGACGATATCCATGTCCTGCCGGATGTACCACGGTACATCAGCAGTATTTGAATGCAGCTGTGAAGCGCCTTTGTGACGTATTACATGCTCGATCCACCAAATCGCGTTCTCCAATGGATCATGTGGCTTGTCTTTGTTCAACGAACATAAGTTCAGCATCCTTTGCTTGTAGCTAAAATGTAAGCAATGGGTTCAGAAAGTGTTGCAAAAGTGAGATATTTCACATAATTAATGAACTCGAACAATATTTGAGAAAGAACAATAATTACTGTTGGAATCAATTAAAATACGAACCCCGTGTCCCTTGCGACAGTGCTTATAGCTTCGAACAATTCTTCAGCATCTACCGTTCTTATTTCTAGTTTTTTTCCCACTCCAAGTGACATCATCTTGGTCATTTGCATATCCTGATCAGCAAAAACTGGAAATCCGATCAGAGGTACAGCGTGCGAAACCGCCTCTTCCGTGCTCTGAACGCCTCCTTGATATATGAACACCTTCAGATTTGGATGTGCTAGAAAAAGAGTGTGACGTGAATTTATAATTCAACCGAATGACACACTTGTGACACAAAATGCAATAAAATACCTAGAACAGCTTGCTGTGGAACCCATTTCATGATATGGACGTTGTCTGGCTTTCCCGGCAGAAAATCATCTTCAAATTTCCAAAGGACTTTGTAAGGAAGCTTTGAGAATGCAGTTACGAACTGTTTTATCGTTTTCTGTGGCATCATCGTGCTTTTGGCATTTGAACCGAGGCTCATATAGACAAAACCCTGCGTAGCTTTATCCAAAATTTCTTGAAGTTCCTGTGTGAATATACATAATCGAGACTAACGTAGATGTTTACTTGTATGTAAACAAACTTTTGGAATAGTGAGACTAAGCTATGAGTTATCGAATGAATTGAGAGTAAAGTAATCGATTTTTATTGATACATAAACCACGTCATGAATACCTTTGACAAACTTGTGTATTTCTTCGAAACGTGAAACCCACCGATTTCGATAACCTTCGGAACATTCGGTCCAGCATACGAGATTGCTTGCTGCTGATTGACCAAAAGCAAACTGACGTTCTTCGCGAGATCGCTGAGATTGGGAATATCGTTTCCAAAATGTTTTCTAGCTATTTTCTCGTGCCCACGAACGTACGCGGTGTTGTACCAGTACAAGTAACGCCAGATGGTGAAAAAATGTTTCAGTCTCTGCCAGAAGGACAGCCGTTCAGAAAATTCCGTCTCCAATTCCCAATTGGACATATGATATGTCGAGATGGGGTTTCCGATCTCATGGTGAACTTGCAGAGACAGTGCCAGACTCGAAATACCTTCAAAACACATTTCTTAGCACAGCTCACATCGGTCAAGGGCATCACGAATCATCGAAGAATGTAATTCGCTATACAGTCTGAATAAGAAACCATAAACTCATGTATGTTACTCACCTATCATAGGAACACCGAACCTTGTAGCTAAAGGGTACATGCTTGGCCAAAATACCATTTCCATCAACAGCAAGTCAAATTTTTCATTACTGTTTGGTGCGTGTAACTTGAAAAGTTCCGGCTGATTGAGGATCTGGTCCGCTGATTGTAATATTGTTTCTTGCATCACCGATAATGTATCAATCCATCTCAGCTTCCCGCGGTTCTTGATGAAATTTACACTAGTCCATGCAGCGTATACAAAACTGATGTTGATCTCCGTGTAATTTGTTAGCTTTGGGTCGTTTATAGGGTTCGTAGTCACAACGACCAACTCATGACCTCGTTTATTCAAGGCCAAGGTCAGACCGCGAAAAACCACCTGATGACTTATCGATGGTGTTGGACATAAGGCTAGTATTCTGTAGCCATCTCCGAGTTGTAGTACACTTGAAAAACAGAGAAGGGCAGCCAAGCCGAAGAACCTTATAAGCATCGTTAAATAATACTGACTACACTAAATTTGTTCACGAATACCAATGCGTATTCCTTTCACTATTGAATACTCCACCGGATTACACTTTTATTGGTTACGACTAACTGAGAAAGTCATTTAGAAGTGATGATTTATTTTCATGAAACAAGATCTTTATTTATTCATTTTTCGGTACGATCTTACATAAAGCGGTCTCGAAGTGGGAGAGAATCCGAGTTAGAGCGAAGATAGCGTGAAGGCAACAAAGTCGGGTACGTTTAATCGATTTTTTATCTCCTCAATGTTTATGGCATCCCTATTGAAAATTTCCACGACGGATACTACAAAGTAAACGAATTCGGATACTACGTTGTAAACTACGTCGTAGACTACGGCTCAAGCGATGTCGGAAACCTGCACGTCGGAAACTACACCGAAATTTGGGATGGTAGTTTACTACGTGGTATACTACGTAGCTTACGCCGCAGTTCACTATGTACGTACTTTACTACGTCGTTTACGACGTTACTCACGATGTATGTATGATCGTACGTTTAATTAGATATTTAGCTCGAATCATCAGCTCGAATAGTTGGCTGGTAGAACTTACGAATTGAGTTTACTCATTGTTTATAATCAATACAGTTGTTACCAGAAATATATATTCAACATTCATATTCATAATTCATATGACTGTTATCAATGGAACTAAATTTTTTCCCGTTGACCTCCGCCACTATACGACTTTGAAGTCGAGGAGGATTCCGACCGTGTGGTAACGCGTTAATGTTAGCTAACACGGTGCGAATTTACTTGTGAGAACCTCAAGAGCATGCTACAGTCATTGTTTTACTCTTCTTTACCGACCTTACCCGATTTTCACTTGTTTTCACTGATAGCAAAGCCTACGCGTCACGAGCGCGGAAAAAGAACCAAGAGTGCAATTCTAGATGAAATTCCGAAGATATACATTGGAAAACTTTTTTGTTTCATGCAACAATGAAGTCGTATTCTTTTAAACTGCACAAAATGGTAATTGTCGATGTCAAGCGGTGGTCGCGGCCATGATTGTGAGTTTCGCCCGCTTGACATCGACAATTACCATTTTGTGCAGTTTAAAAGAATACGTCTTCATTGTTGCATGAAACAAAGAAGTCTTCCGATGTATATCTTCGGAATTCCATCTAGAATTGCACTCTTGGTTCCTTTTCCGCGCTCGTGACGCGTAGGCTTTGCTATCAGTGAAAACAAGTGAAAACTGGGTAAGGTCGGTAAAGAAGAGTAAAAAAATGACTGTAGCATGCTCTTAAGGACTGCCAACCATCTATCGGCGCATTACGGTACCCGATACGTATGCAGCGGGTATAGGAATATGGCGGACACCTAGTTGTACGGTAACCCGTTGTGTGGTACCGTAACGCACCGATAGATGGTTAGCTGTCTTTATGGTTCTCACGAGTAAATTTGCACCGTGTTAGCTAACACTAATGCGTTACCACACGGTCAGAATCCTCCTCGACTTCAAAGTCGTATAGTGGCGGAGGTCAACGGGAACAAATTTAGTTCCATTGATAACAGTCATATGAATTATGAATATGAATGTTGAATATATATTTCTGATAACAACTGTACTGATTATAAACAATGAGTAAACTCAATTCGTAAGTTCTACCTAAGTCAACTATTCGAGCTGATGATTCGAGCTAATTATCTAATTAAACGTACGATCATAGGGGAGACCGGGGCTAGTTGTCACACGGGTTAGTTGTCACAGTGTCCATATCTCCACCGCTAGATAACAGGTCGAACGGTGCTATAGATCAAAGTTGTAGTTCGATGTTTGAAACAAACTAATGTCGTTAAATTGAATATCGCATCATATTCGGCCTCGCAGTGACCGATAAACTGAAATCGGACCCGAAAAGTAATTATTTTCCATCTTCTAATATGTTTTTTCTTATTTTCTAGACTGCCTTGAGAAATTTCGCTGCACGATATTCGGAAAGGTTATTCTTAACGCTTTCATTTGATGTACATATTGTTGATATTTGAATGGCGGGTCAGCGAGATGTGCAAATTTTTAAACAAAATAGCGGGTTGGGGCAGGTTGTCACAAAATTATTGGGGCAAGTTGTCACGTGTAAAAACTCACCCCATTTCGACTTGACCATGGTTTTATGAGTTGAGGTCAATTTTCTCAAGATTCTCGGAGTCTGGGTGGGATTTCGCATGGTTTGTTGGGTGTTCGGAGTCTAGGTTGACTGTTTCGTGGTTTCCAGGAGACAATACAATGAAACCCGTTTTCGCCATTCAAAATACTCGGGACAACTTACCCCGGGGTCTGTGACAACTTACCCCGCCTCGGGGCAAGTTGTCACGCTCCGCGAATTTTTTTGAAAATTCGAAAAAACCTACTCAGACTTGCTTGAGAATAACCAAAAATTTTCTGCAGGTGCGCAAAAGATGCATGTACAATACCCCATCTCAAGATTTGCGACAAAAAAATTTGGAAAAATTCTAAAAATCAGAGAGTAAAAAGTGTGACAACTAGCCCCGGTCTCCCCTACATACATCCTGAGTAACGTCGAAATAGGTATCTTGATTATCCTCCTTATCCATGTCACAGAATACGTGGAGTTGCCGCGAAACTTGAGACTGGAACCTGGATACCGGTGGAAATTTGAATATCGCCGGAAAGATTCGGTACGGTGATAATACAGTTCATCCGAATTGTGTTGAAAAATAAACCGTGAATATTTAATTTAATATTAAAATTTTGTCATCAATCAATCGGTATCAAGTGTTACGTGTAGCCTCGATTTGAAAGTAGTTGTATTTTATTATAGTATTAGATATTTCAAAAGGTTCTTGACGCTATTCTAACAATGAAATACACAGTTGAGAATTTGTTTTCAATATCAGTTGATTTCGAGCATTGATATTTCATTACTTTATTCTGAGGGGTTGTAAACACACACACACACACACACACACACACACACACACACACACACACACGTCGACAATGATACTTCATATGTATATCGATGACTATAAGCAAAAACACGAGCTTAACGTTATTCGAAAACATTGATACGAATCGGGATTGTGGGTAAACGATACCGAACGTCGTAGACTATCGGCAAAAGTTGGAACTGAGGCACATCGACAATCGCCTGTCGGATTGTCAACGATTGTTGAGGATTGTTTCTGCTTTGCCGATGCGACAGCAGCGCTACGGTGGCCGGACGAGGTAGTAGGAAGTGAGGGACGACGGGAGACGCGGAGCTGTCGGTCTTTCGCATCGCAGGCTTCGTGGTAGGAGGTTGGACGTTCCGAGGATCGACTGGTCGAGGGATCGATCGTTTATACAACCGAGTACGTATTTTTTTTTTTTTTCAATATCCGATCGTCATTGGAATACCCCGTTTACTCGATTCGACGCGCGACGACAACAGATGATTTCTCACTTTGGCTCGACGATAAACTTGACGAATTACCGACAAGATCGTCGTCAAGTAAAATCGCGATGCAAAATCTTGCACGTGTCGAGAAAAACTCGCAATCTGGTTTCGAATTCATTTGTTTCTCCGCTCCTCTTGTACATTATCTCTCATCTGAAATCACATTCGTTTGTTTTTCGACGCGCTGTTACGCCGGTTAGCTTTTGTTTCTCGAACTCGATCTACCCAACGCGAGATGGCGGCACGGGCGCGGTGACGTCAGAGGTGGCAGGGAACGCGGGCTCCTGATTGGTTCCTGCTATTCAAACTCGAAACGGTTAACGGCTTGGGTCGCGAGAGTGTGAGCAGGGACGCCGCACGAGTCTGTTGTATTCATCAATTTCGGCGTTGATAAACGGGGTGTTGCGATGCGAGTTTTTCCTATTATTCTCAATTATTTAACGTTCGGATTGACGACAAGTGTAGTGGGACGCGATTTACTATTAAATTCTTCGAATCTCGTGCGTTGCAACGGCAATATTTGATCTTGTTTACGCAGGACGGCGCGATCTCTTGTTTTGGTTTCATTGTTTCCATGCGTAGAGTGCATTCGAATTTTTTACTCGTCAAATATTCAACAAGAAACGACCGTTGGTGCGTAGACGAGATGGCGGCACGTGCGTAGTGACGTCAGAGGTGGGAGTGAACGCGGGCTCCTGATTGGTTCCCGATATTCGAACAAAGTTTAGCAAGATTTCTCGACAAAGTCAAGGTCACTCGGAACGGCGTGGGTAGCGAGTGTGAGCAGTGACGCCGCGCGAGTGTATCGACATCATCAATTTCGGCGTTGATAAACGGGGTGTTGTGATGTGAGTTTTTCCGATTATTCTCGATTATTTAACGTTCGGATCGAAGACAAGTATAGTTGGACGCGATTTAATATTAAATTCTCCGAATCTCGTGCGTTGCAACGGCAATATTTGATCTTGTTTACGCAGGACGGCGCGATCTATTGTTTGGGTCTTTTGTTTATAAGGGTGCATTCGAATTTTTACTCGTAAAATATTCAACAAGAAACGACGAGATGGCGACACGGGCGCAGTGACGTCAGAGGTGGCAGGGAACGCGGGCTCCTGATTGGTTCCTGCCGTTCAAAACTTTAGTTTCGCAAGATTTCTCGACGCCCTACTGAAAAAGTTCACGTCATAAATGTCATGAAAAAGTAGGTAATTAACCATGTGGTAAATCGTATGCTGTTATGAAAGATTTCAGGTTCACATTTATGACCTGATTTATTATATGATTTATCATGTGATTTCTTACATGGGTCTACTTTTTTGTGTAAAATGCATACTTAATTTTATAATTTATCATATGATTTCTTACATGATGATACTTTACGATGGAAGAAGAAAAAAAAGTTGAACTTGGGCTGGGATCGAACCGACGACCCCCGGATTCGGAAGCAGACACGCTACCGACCGCGCTACGACGCTTCATATGATATGTATACAGTCTTAGACTTATCAACCTCGGCCGATACAAAGGAACTTGAATTCAACTTCCAATCACATCAAAAGTATAAACCAAAACCTGTGACTATCTTACATCAGAGGGCGTAGCTCAGACGGTAGCGTGTCTGCTTCCGAACTCGACGGCCGTCGGTTCGATCCCAGCCCAGGTTCAACTTTTTTTTCTTCTTCCATCGTAAAATATCATCATGTAAGAAATCATATGATAAATTATAAAATTAAGTATGCATTTTACACAAAAAAAGTAGACCCATGTAAGAAATCACATGATAAATGATATGATAAATCAGGTAATAAATGTGAACCTGAAATCTTTCATAACAGCATACGATTTACCACATGATTAATTACCTACTTTTTCATGACATTTATGACGTGAACTTTTTCAGTAGGGCGGGGCTTGGGTAGCCAGTGACGCCGCGCGAGTCTCAATTTCGGCGTCGATAAACGGTCTTGTTGTAATATCCTACGGGCAGGGTCAGCATATAAGGTACACGGTATACGGGTATACAACGTTTATTATGATTTACATGTATCCAGCACGAGCTCTGGATTACGACTAGCAGTCAGTCGTAATCCAGAGCTCGTGCTGGATACATGTAAATCATAATAAACGTTGTATACCCGTATACCGTGTACCTTATATGCTGACCCTGCCCGTAGGATATTACAACAAGACCGTTTATCGACGCCGAAATTGAGACTCGCGCGGCGTCACTGGCTACCCAAGCCCCGTCGAGAAATCTTGCGAAACTAAAGTTTTGAACGGCAGGAACCAATCAGGAGCCCGCGTTCCCTGCCACCTCTGACGTCACTGCGCCCGTGTCGCCATCTCGTCGTTTCTTGTTGAATATTTTACGAGTAAAAATTCGAATGCACCCTTATAAACAAAAGACCCAAACAATAGATCGCGCCGTCCTGCGTAAACAAGATCAAATATTGCCGTTGCAACGCACGAGATTCGGAGAATTTAATATTAAATCGCGTCCAACTATACTTGTCTTCGATCCGAACGTTAAATAATCGAGAATAATCGGAAAAACTCACATCACAACACCCCGTTTATCAACGCCGAAATTGATGATGTCGATACACTCGCGCGGCGTCACTGCTCACACTCGCTACCCACGCCGTTCCGAGTGACCTTGACTTTGTCGAGAAATCTTGCTAAACTTTGTTCGAATATCGGGAACCAATCAGGAGCCCGCGTTCACTCCCACCTCTGACGTCACTACGCACGTGCCGCCATCTCGTCTACGCACCAACGGTCGTTTCTTGTTGAATATTTGACGAGTAAAAATTCGAATGCACTCTACGCATGGAAACAATGAAACCAAAACAAGAGATCGCGCCGTCCTGCGTAAACAAGATCAAATATTGCCGTTGCAACGCACGAGATTCGAAGAATTTAATAGTAAATCGCGTCCCACTACACTTGTCGTCAATCCGAACGTTAAATAATTGAGAATAATAGGAAAAACTCGCATCGCAACACCCCGTTTATCAACGCCGAAATTGATGAATACAACAGACTCGTGCGGCGTCCCTGCTCACACTCTCGCGACCCAAGCCGTTAACCGTTTCGAGTTTGAATAGCAGGAACCAATCAGGAGCCCGCGTTCCCTGCCACCTCTGACGTCACCGCGCCCGTGCCGCCATCTCGCGTTGGGTAGATCGAGTTCGGGAAACAAAAGCTAACCGGCGTAACAGCGCGTCGAAAAACAAACGAATGTGACTTCAGATGAGAGATAATGTACAAGAGGAGCGGAGAAACAAATGAATTCGAAACCAGATTGCGAGTTTTTCTCGACACGTGCAAGATTTTGCATCGCGATTTTACTTGACGACGATCTTGTCGGTAATTCGTCAAGTTTATCGTCGAGCCAAAGTGAGAAATCATCTGTTGTCGTCGCGCGTCGAATCGAGTAAACGGGGTATTCCAATGACGATCGGATATTGAAAAAAAAAAATACGTACTCGGTTGTATAAACGATCGATCCCTCGACCAGTCGATCCTCGGAACGTCCAACCTCCTACCACGAAGCCTGCGATGCGAAAGACCGACAGCTCCGCGTCTCCCGTCGTCCCTCACTTCCTACTACCTCGTCCGGCCACCGTAGCGCTGCTGTCGCATCGGCAAAGCAGAAACAATCCTCAACAATCGTTGACAATCCGACAGGCGATTGTCGATGTGCCTCAGTTCCAACTTTTGCCGATAGTCTACGACGTTCGGTATCGTTTACCCACAATCCCGATTCGTATCAATGTTTTCGAATAACGTTAAGCTCGTGTTTTTGCTTATAGTCATCGATATACATATGAAGTATCATTGTCGACGTGTGTGTGTGTGTGTGTGTGTGTGTGTGTGTGTGTGTGTGTGTGTGTTTTTACAATCCCCTCAGAATAAAGTAATGAAATATCAATGCTCGAAATCAACTGATATTGAAAACAAATTCTCAACTGTGTATTTCATTGTTAGAATAGCGTCAAGAACCTTTTGAAATATCTAATACTATAATAAAATACAACTACTTTCAAATCGAGGCTACACGTAACACTTGATACCGATTGATTGATGACAAAATTTTAATATTAAATTAAATATTCACGGTTTATTTTTCAACACAATTCGGACCAATGAACTGTATTATCACCGTACCGAATCTTTCCGGCGATATTCAAATTTCCACCGGTATCCAGGTTCCAGTCTCAAGTTTCGCGGCAACTCCACGTATTCTGTGACATGGATAAGGAGGATAATCAAGATACCTATTTCGACGTCGCTTACGATGTGTGTATGATCGTAAGTTTAATCAGCTAGTTAGCCGCGGTAAAACTTGCGAAATAAGTTTACTCATTATTTATAGTCGTTTTATTGTTTTCAGGAATACATATTCACATTCATAATTCATATAAGTGTGATAACTGGAACTAAATTTATTCCCGTTGCCATCCGTCCACTATACGACTTTGAAGTCGATCAGGAAGATTCCGACTCTGTGGTAACGCGTAAGTGTAGCCAACACGGTGCAAATTTACTCGCGAGAACCACAAAGACAGCCAACCATCTATCGGTGCATTTGGTTTTCAAATATCAGTCAACTTTCTTGGCATTTTTTGATCCCGTCGTACAGGTTTTGTAAATGCTTTTAAAAAGTTTGATTAGCACGGTTAATATTGAACCCAAAACTACAGTAAATCCGACAGACATTAGAGCGACGATGTCCATGTCCTGTCGGCTGTACCACGGTTCGTCAGCTGTGGATGAGTGGAGATGCGGGGCACCTCTGTGACGTATGACGTGTTCAATCCACCAAATCGCGTTCTCCAAAGAATCATGTGGCGTATCCTTCATCAGCGAGCGCAGGTTCAGCATCTTTTGCTTGTAGCTGGAACACGGTGCTGTTGATAAAATTCGATTGGAGATAGCGGGGTATATTGACACTTGAATGATTACCTGACATCTGTCGCGACAGTGCTGATAGCTTCGAAAAATTCGTTCTCGTTGAACGCTGTAATTTCCAGTTTCTTCGCCACTCCGAGAGACGCCATTTTATTGACTTGCATATCTTGGTCAGCCAAGACCGGAAGTCCAATGAGTGGTACAGCATTATGCACTGCCTCTTCCGTGCTCTGGACACCTCCTTGATATATGAACACCTTCAGGTTCGGATGTGCTGGGCAGAGAACGGGGCATGAATTTATCCAATTGAATGACGCAATGGTGACTTTGAATTTGTAAACGAAAAATACCTAGAACAGCTTGCTGTGGAACCCACTTCATGATGTAGACATTGTCCGGTTTGCCTGGGAGTACATCATCCTCAAATTTCCAAAGGACTTTGTAGGGAAGCCTTGAAAATGCAGTTATGAACTGTTCGATTGTTTTCCGTGACAACATCGTGCTTTTGGCATTTGAACCGAGACTCATGTAAACAAAACCCTCTGTAGCTCCGTCCAAGAATTTTTGCAGCTCCTGCAGAAATATAATGGGTGCTACAGCTGATATCGATAGATGAAGGTAGGTATACGCTCTCAAATTTAATGAAAAAGTACCTTCGGCAATTGGTTGATTTCCTTCAAGACGTGAAATCCTCCGATTTCGATCACCTTAGGAACATTTGGTACAGCATATGAAATCGGCCGCTGTTGATTGACCAAAATCAAACTGATGTTCTTTGCCAGATCACTCAGAGCAGGAATGTGATTTCCGAAACATTTACGCGCTATCGCTTCCTGCTGCGGTAAATACGTTGTTTCGTACCAATAAATGTATTCATATATATGAATGAAATTCTTCATCCTCTGCCAAAAAGACAATGCCTCAGAAGCATCGGCCCCGAGTTCCCAGTTCGTAACACCATTCGATATCACGGGATTTCCAATCGCATAGTTGATGTTCATAGACAATGCCAATGACGAGATTCCTTCAGAATTGAATAGATTAAAAGTACGGTGCCTAGTTCATGCAGCATTTCTAATCGCATCAATGTAATTACCTATCGTAGGGATCCCAAATCGTGTGGCCAAAGGATAACTGCTTTCCCAGTAGAGCGTCTCCACTAAAAGCAAGTCGAACTTTTCACCACTGTCAGGCCCATACAACTTCCGCATTTCCGGATGATTCAGAATTCGGTCCATAAGAGTAATAAAACGAGTAGCTATGTCAGGAAACCAGTCCATCCATTTCAACTTGCCCCTATTTTTCACGAAATCAACAGAGAATGCGTCGTATTCGAAACTCACATCAATCTCTGTGTAGTTCGCAAGCGTTGGATCATTTATCGGGTTTGGCGTCGCAACGATCAACTCATGACCTCGCTCGTTCAACGCCAATGTCAGACCTCGGAAAACTACTTGATGACTGATTGACGGCGACGGAAACACGCACAGTATTCTATAACCATTTCCGGATTGTACGTTACTCACGAGGCACAGAATCGCAGCCCAAACCAGATACCGCAACATGACGGTCTGTAAATCGCGTGAGAGTATCGACGGATTGACCGAATTATCTCGCATGTGCAACAATGACGTGGATCTTTCTGTCCCTTACTCCGCGGAGCGAATGCATACAAGAAACTTGTTTTTGCGAACAGGTTTCTCTGCAGTGTTTCTCTTCGATTTGTAACGATCATATTACCTTTGAGTCAAAGTGTCTATTTTTTATTTTATTTTTATTTTCTTTGGAATTCTATGTGAAGACATTCCTGGGGAACTTTACAGAAAGATCAGTCGGTCATTAGCAAGAAGATCAGTTGTATTACATTTTTCATCTCGTTTGTATTCTCTAATATGACAAATGATGTACGGAAAAACATCCATTCTCAGCTTCAGTTGGATGTGGTGAAAATATTCGGTATAATTTAGTAACTGATGTATTGATATTCAGTAATCTAAACACTATCAACTCAGTCAAGTACACATTTTCAGATGAACAATGCCTGTACGAATCAGCGTGTTGACTGAAGATAGAATATTTATTTAATCATCAGTGCAATTTGAACTATACGACTCAATTAATTTTCTTGCTATCGAGTGTTGTTTGCATTGCATATGTATTATAAATACTTTTTATGATTCGATGTGAGATGACCAACGTCAATCCTAATGAAATTAGAAATGCAGCTGTGATTGAAGCTACAATGTCCATATCTTGGCGACTATACCACGGTTGGTCGGCTGCGATAGAGTGCAGATATGGAGCACCTTTATGACGTATTACATGCTCGATCCACCAAACAGCGTTCTCCAATGGATCGTATGGTTTGTCGTTGATCAAAGAACGCAACTCCAGCATCTTTTTCTTGTAGCTGTAACATGGCCGGCACCGTCATGTACACATATAGTAGTGGATAAAATTAGCGTTTGATAGATGTCACAGCTATTTGCAACGGCGTTGTTGTACCTGATGTCAGTTGCAACGGTGGTGATGGCTTCGAATAATTCGTTTTCATTCACAGTAGTGATTTCTAGTTTGATTGCTACTCCGAGAGAAGCCATTTTGAGGACTTGCATATCTTGGTCAGCAAAAACTGGAAGTCCAATCAATGGTACACCATAATTCACAGCCTCCTCCGTGCTCTGAAGGCCTCCTTGATACACGAAGACCTTGATGTTTGGATGTGCTGTGTGAAAAACAAGACAGAATCACTCGTTCGAATGTTCAAACTTCGATTTATAAGACCATGAATTTACCTAAGACAGCCTGTTGCGGAACCCACTTCATGATATGGACGTTATTCGGCTTATTCGGAAGTACGTCATCCTCAAATTTCCAAAGTACTTCGTAGGGCAGTTTTGAAAATGCAGAGATAAAAGCATCCCTCGTCTTCGTCGGCAACTCGTTACTTTTCACATTCGATCCAAGGCTCACATAGACGAAACCCGGTATGGCGTCGTCCAATATTTTTTTCAGCTTCTACATAAACGGATTTCGAATTATTTTGCAAAACAGACTTATTTTAGAGTACGAAATATGTATACCTCTGGGATGTGTATCGATTGTTTTGAAACATGGAATCCACCAATCTCGATAACTTTTGGAATATTTGGTCTAGCATAAGAAATCGGACCCTGTTGATTGACAAAAAACAGACTGACGTTCTTCGAAAGATCTTCGAGGTCGGAAATACTATTTCCAAAATATTTGTTTGCCATTGCCTTCTGTATGGGCAAATGATAAGTTCTATACCAGTACACAAAGTGCCAAACTGTATGAAAGTTCTTCAGCCTTTGCCAATAAGACAAGTCTTCAGAGATTCCGGCCCCTAATTCAAAAGTGGCGAGCTGATTTGATATCAACGGGTTTCCAATAGCAAGGTGGGCGTTAATGCCCAAACCCAAGGATGTGATACCTTAGAAATAAGCAATTTTACAGCATTAGTAGAGTGTTTGAAATAATTGCAAAACATTTCTCATAGCAAGTGTATAGATTGTCGTTGCTGACATTGATTGACCAGCATTTGGCCTGTTCTTGGATCAGATTGATATGCTCACCTATGACTGGAACGTTGAACCTTGTGGCGAGAGGGAGAATGCTTTCCCAGACGAATATCTCCAGTAACAGCAAATCAAACTTCTGATCGCTGTCTGATGCGTACAATTTTCGCATTTCAGGGTGTTCAAGTACTCCGCCTAAGATATCCATCAGGATAGGGTGCATATTCTTGAGCCAGTCTAGCCTAGTCCTCTCCAATCGACCGGTTATGTTCGCCACACCTTTGAGTTTTTGGTAACTAATACTTGTATCAATCTCCGTATAATTCACCAGGCTCGGGTCTCGAACTGGGTCCGGCGTCAGAACTACCAGCTGATGACCCCGATCGCGCAGAGCTAAAGTCAGCCCTCGAAATACCACTTGATGACTGATGGATGGTGTGGGAAATACACCAAGTATTCTGGCTGGTTGCACTGTCGCCGAGAGGCAGCACACTAGTCCGAAAATCAAACACTGAATCACCTTCATCTTTGATCTCAACTTGAATTGCGTGAGGCAAGCTGTCGAACGATATATACTGTCCATTCGGAACTGCGGTTATGTATATTTATATAGGAGACGGCACTTACGCCGATGAGTTTGTAGCCATATCTCCCGCTAGTTTCCACGTTTCTGTTCACCATACTAGATGCTGGATATGAAAAGAAATATTTTTCTTTTTCTTATCATCATGCTTCGATGGAAGGTCAAAGTTTGAGACTTGCATTAACGTTAGCACGCAGATAGTTTCATAAAACTGGTTCACCATCGTCAGCTCTACGTCACGTGTCTGATGATATATTATGAAGAAAGGGTTATTGTATTCTCTAATCTTCGGTTGCGTTTTATGTGTATTGTTACTTTCCGATCAGGGGCCGTCCATTTATTACGTAAGACAACTTTCGCCCATTTTTGACCCCCCCTCCCCCCTCAGTAAGAAATCGTAAGAATTGCAAAGTCCCCCCCCTCCCCCAGAAATCTTACGTAAGATTGAATAAGTACCTGAAATATTCAAAGTGATTACAAAAATCGTGACAGACGTGGGGCCTAGGGAAATTTTGGCGCAATGTCGAGCTGATTTCCGATTAAAAAGAAAAGAAAAATCTTACGTAAGATGTCTTCAGAGTCCCCCTCTCCCCCAAGTAAGACTAAGTAAGAAATGTTGAACCCCTCCCCCCCCCTAAAACGTCTTACGTAATAAATGGACGGCCCCTCAGCTTAGGATAGATATTTTTCAATCAATTTCTCTGTTTGTATAGTCTTTCTTTGTATCGCATTTTCTCTATATCACCTGTACTGATCACCTGTGTCCAGTATTTGCATGGACACCAATAAAATTATAATTGTGATTATTATTATTTTTTCCATCCTTAGGAAACCTTGGTGAAAATAATTTCTACGAAAAAACTACGAATTTCCACGAGAAACTACGAAACCAGAATTCGTAGAAAATCGTATGAATTTGTATAAATTTGTAGTTTCTCGTAGAAAATCGTAGAAAATTTGCAGAAAATTGTAGAAATGTGTAGAAAATCATACAACTTTGTTCGGGTAGATACGAAGTTCTACGAAAAATTACGAGATTTTACGAAGAACTAAGAATTTCTACGAAATTTCTACGACTTAACACGAAAAATTACGAAAGAAAAAGGAACTTTCAATTAATGAAAAGTGTAAAATGAATTTCATAAACTTTCGTAAAATAGTTAGAGTTTTTACGACTTTCTAGAATTTTTGACGATTTTCTACGATTTTTCATGAAAATATACGAAAATGAAAAAAAGTCCTACGAAATCGTCATAACATTCGTAAAATAGTAAGAATTTTTACGATTTTTTACGATTTTCTATGGACAAATACCAGAATACGAACTTCTGAAAAATTGTCATAAAATTTCGTAAATTTTCGTAGAATAGTAGGAATTTTTACGTGTTTCTATGCTCTTCTACGCCTTTTTACGAAAAACTAAGAAAATTCGGATCCCCAATAAAATGTAATGAATGTCGTAATTTTTTTCGTAGAATACTGAAAATCTATTCGGAAAATTACTATCTTATACGATTCTTCGATCGGCGTAAAATATTACGAAATTCTACAATTTTCGACAGTAAAATAAGAAATTTCAGTCTGTCGCATATTCATGCATGTTCCATACATCTAATTGACGTTTGATTGTTGATAAATGTGATAAACGTCAAAAGGAAGAGTTGGAGCGGGTCGAAGACCGAACACATAGGGATGAGCAAAGTTAAGCACGATTCGTCGCGGTCAATACTTGGATGGGTGGCCCGTTCCAAAAATGGGCTGGGTTCGAACCTCTTTCGGGATCGTGTTATTTTTTTTTTTTTTTTAATATTTCCATAAACATGAACCTCAATTAATATACAGGTGTGAAATTCAGGTGAATTCCAAAATTGACATTCTTACTTTATTCTACGACAATTTACGAAAATCGCTGAAAAAAAACTACGAAATTTCCTGTAAAAACTCGTAGAAATTTTGTAGAGATTCGTAGTTTTTCGTAGATAATTATCTACGAAAAATATTATGCACCTAAGGGCGACAAGTCGTTTTGACGAGTGCGAGGTTGTATCACGAGGCGAAGCCGAGGGATACAATCGCACGAGTCTAAAACAACGTTTGCCCTGTGGTGCATACGATATTTTATACACCAAAGGGAAATAAAGTGGTTTTTCCGGCTGGAACAGGGCAATAAACCGCCGTTAGTTTTTTCTTTAGGGAGGGGTTCCAACGATTGTTACGAAGGGTTTAAAAAAGGTTTAAAATATCGAAATTTCGCGTTACGTATTAATTTGAACGGCCCTACACTTCCTTACTGGCTGTGGATAACGTCGGCTGTTTTTATATCATGCTTTGTCAATATCGACGGTCGGTAACCCGAGCCAATGCATCGACCGTCGATAGTCCAAGTGACTACCGACAGAGCACTCGGCGGGTAACTCGCGATGATGGTTCGTCCGCGTGCCGCATCACCCGTGTGGCGTGTCGCTAGTATCGCTAGCAAGTAGCAAGACTTGCTCAAACTTGTTGCATGATTCGTTCCGGTATGCGTATGCAGTTATGACTTATGCCACGGGCGAAACATAACCTCAATGATTAAAATTGTATGCGAATAAATCCGCGAGTGAAAATGACGAGTAGTGTTCAACTAGCAAAGAGTAAAATACCGACGATACCGGGAACGAAGCCATCGATACAAAACGCTCAACTACTGGTTTCCACCGGCGTACCTTCCCTCGATCATGTCATTGGTTTGTATCATTTATTCGAGGTTAGTTTGCGCTGAAATTTATCACCTTAAACCGTCGAATTTCGCTAAAATTACAGGCGGAGGGCTTCCCGTAGGGACTATAATACTAGTCGGTAAGTAATTCCAGGAATTATACTTTTTCATCATTTATTTGTGTTATTTTTTCCATTTCACGTTATTTCAGTTATTTCAACCTATTTTTTCTTATTTCAAATTGATTTTTTCATTTCTAATCTATTTTTTTTTTCATTATGTCATTTTTTTTTCAGTTACTTCAATTATTTTTATTATATTTAATTATTATATTACCCATAATTATTTCAGTTATTTCTACGGTTATTTTTCATTATTTCATTTATTTTCTCTTTTTTTTTCTTATTATTTCATTCGTTTATCAGTTATTTCTCAATGTGCAAAGAAAAATTTTACAGTCCGAAGATAATAATTCCAGTTTTTGTTTCCAGAGGAAGATACTTATGGCAGTTATGGAAAGATTCTGCTCAAGTATTTCATGGCCGAGGGGGTTGTCTCCTCCCACCCGCTTCTAGTCGCCTCTCAGAATGTCAAACCGTCCCAGTTTGTCTCAGAGCTACCGGCCGTCGCGATCAGTTCGAGTGTTCGACCCGCGGCGCAGGATGAGAGGATGGAAATAGCCTGGAGATACCAGAACATGAAGATAATTGAGTCGTCGCCCTCGGGGGGACAGGCTTTTGGCCATTTTTATGACCTCAGTAAACCTATGGAGAAAGAGAAGCTAGACGCGGCCAGCATAAGGCGGTGGGACGGAGAGACGCTCAGACACAAAGCAGAGTCTTTCACCAATCAAGCTTACGTAGATCTGTTGAAAACTGTTCAAGAGACCATCAAGGATGGTCAATTCGAAGTCTCGAGCGAACCTGAGAAGAGAAACGTACTCAGGATAGCGATACACTCCCTGGGATCTAGACTGTGGATAAACGACGAGGATGAAAAAACCAGCGGAGATATACTCAGATTCTTTTACTCTCTAAAATCTCTTCTCAGAAACGCGTACGCAGTCGCTATGGTCACTGTTCCGACCCAACACTTTGAGAACTCTGTAAGTGGGCTGAGTCGTCTTTCAGACTCTTACAGAGACCAAAACTAGCACATCTAGTCCGAGTCTCTCTTTCGTCTCTTCGTTCTATAACTTATTCCGTTGTTCTTCTGTCATCAGGACGCCCTGGTCGAAAGGATAGAGCATTTGTCGGATATAGCGATAAGGCTCGAGGCTTTTGCAGGCTCCCCGAAGGAAGCGAATCCCGCGTTCAGCGACTACCACGGTTTGCTTCACATCAGGAAACTGGGGGCTCTGAATTCCCTGGCACCGCATTACCCAGAGTCTATGGATCTCGCGTTCAAACTTCGTCGCAAAAAATTTGTCGTGGAGGTAGGCGATTGCTTGTAACTCTCTCAGGCTGTCTTCATACGTACTGAGACCACTTCAATCGTTTCAGGTGTTGCATCTGCCTCCGGAACTGCCGGGTTCGGCTCAGAGAGAACAAGACGAGGTCGTGCCCTCTGCGGGCGGCTGCGGAAGCGGGGCTGGCCGAAGTCGACTGGATTTCTAGATCTGCGTGATCAATTCTATAGAGAATTAGGTATATAAAATTTAGGGGACTGTCGCAAAGTATACGCGAGGATATACTCGCTGGAAGTATACATGCTGTGGATGAGAAAGGGGAAGAGAGACGACTGTTTTTTCAGAGAATTCGTCAGAAGGGAGAATCTTCTGGAACTGGAGCACCAAGTTTTTTTTTTTAATGATCACAGAACGTACTGGTCTACGTTCGTAAATACGTTTTTCTTTTGTAATATAATTAGAGTGTGAAATAAAATACGAATCATTGTTATACTAATTGGATATCTATTCTGTTTACCACAATGATATACAGGGTGGCCCGGAAAAATGATCTTTTCAAATAATTTTCACAAAGTAGACCGCGAAAATTCTTGTTCTCTGATTAACTCAGGAAATGAGGGATATAAAACTATGTAACACAGTGACTGTAAATAATGTAAGCGGGCGGAGATAGGCTCGATGCACACCCACAATAATACCTCGACGTTCCTCTACACGCGGTAATGAGTGGGTAGATTGAGTTTGTGGATCGAATCCACGCGTTTTAATTTAACCTCATGCTACCACGAGGTGAATAAATTAAAAAGCGATGCTCCTAAGCTGGAAAAGGTGCATTCAAAGACAGAACTACACGTCAAGCCTCTGTGTAACTAACAGGGTGTCCAGCGGTCAGGAAAATCTGGAAAACCGGGAATTGTCAGGGAATTTGGGCTCATATTCTGGAATTTTTCAATTATTCACCTACAGCTTGTAAAATTTTCGAAAATATTCAAAATCTCACGTTATTGCTCTTTATTCCAATTGAATTCAGGCTGCTTTACGCTAATTAGATTTTTAGATTCAAAATTTGATTCCCAGTTTGAATCTTGGAGCGTCGTATGATCACGTCTTTATCGGAAAAATTTAAGCCAATGATAGCCGCCTTTCAATAAAAAATAGCGAATATTCAAAGTTTAACAATCTTCAACTCATCGTCAATCGGAAACACAATAATTAATTAACATTTGGTAATTGAGTTTACGGAAAATCAAATTACAAGAAAAATCAACAATTTCATTTTGTGACTAAAACTTTTGTTATTCATGTTATGAAGAATTAAAAAATTCTGTTGCTCAAATAAATTAGGTTCCAAAATTCCTGAAAAAATTTAAATTATTAACTTGCCTAATTCCGTTGTTTTAATAAGCTGTGTCAGTCGAATCGTTCTGCAAGCCAGAGAACAGCGGGATGTGAGCCATAGCCAGCGCGAAACCGCTCTGCGGAAAGATTTTTTGGGATTGTTTAATTCAATTCTAATTAGGTAATCAGTTATTCGGTTATCTGCAGCTCCGCTGATTCTACTACGCGAGCAACGAAACACCAAAGCCTAGAATACAAACTAGCGTAAAATAGTGAATTGAGTCGGCGGTAGAGATCGACCAACTATAGAATTGCAATCAATGAAACCAGAGCCTAATTGACCAGATGTCGCATCCTGATCACAAAAAATTTGATTGTCGCTATTTAAGTACAGTTCGGTGATTCGTATCGACAATAAAATCTATATAAACTAGAATAACGATCGAAGGTGCGGTGTGGGAAGTAGAAAAGCCGTCCATCGGACATCCTTTGCACCTGCCGCGCCCGCGGCCTGGTTCTCTTCATTCGATTTAGTGTCGAGGGGGGGCCTGTCCAGGTATGTAGAATTTTCTCCACAGGTATAATACGTAGGTAGGTAAATGTGCGTACAGGTATAATTACACACGTCCCTCGATAGTAGCCCGTGCCCGCAAACGCACGATCCCCTCCGGGCCCCGCTACTTCCTTCCTGTATCCGGTATGTCGCGCTTCAGGGATCGCGCACCCGCAGACTGCGGTACCCGGCTCGCTTCGGTTTCAGTATAACATCGGCTTTTCATACGTGTTCCAGTTCGCGGTGGTCCCGGGTGTCTTTATACGGGTTTTCGAATATTCGTCACCACAATTTCTGTGAAAGAGGCTCAAAATTGTCTCCGTTCAACATTTTATGTCACTTTTCGACAAACAAACATCAAAATTTTGAATCAGTGATCCGGAACCGGTATAGTGCTCCGGATTTTAGTATACTGTATGACTATGGAAGCAGTCGACGGAAATTCTCGGCGTAGTTGAACAAAGATTGTGTAATTTTTGGATATGGTGAAATTTGCTGGTGAAATATGATTTTTGCAAGAGTCTGAAACCCCTCCTTCAGCCACAATGAAGACGAACACGTTAACTGCGTCGAGGGCCTTCTTGTGCTGCACGAACATCGTCTTCTTGGTAAGTTTTCAGTCTACGATGGTCGTTGAAGCGATCAGCGATACTTTCACGTTCGTAAGTTTCGATGATATGAAACCCTGATTAGCTATGAAAAAAAAAAAAAAAAAAATAGGTACAATCCGATGAATACACAAAAATCCACACGTTCACATTTATGAATACGTTGGCTAACGGTATCATCAGTTCTCATTAAATCTCTCGACCATAATTACTGTGATATGGATTTCCACCGGTGTTGAACTCATGTTTAATGATTGTTATTTAGAGCCGTAAAATCTCTAGTGCCGTAAGAAGTCTGCGCATCAGTGCTGATTCTCTTAGTATGCTGCAGTTGTTAAACCGTCAAAAAAATTTGAGCTACGGTATCGGTTTATTTTGTTCTAAGTACTCATTACCCCAGTGTAAAGGAAAGAGAACATCTGGCTGTTGCATATATCTTTTTGTTAACTTCATGCTGTTCCGTTTGCCTTACGTTTGATACCCGATGCAGCTATCTGGGCGTACCGGATTCGCAAGTACTACGGGCTGATTGTGAGTGTGTCTCGTATGTAGACCGAATGAATGGATAGACATGTGATAGGCTCAGCACCCAGAACCCACGCGGCTTCAATAGATCCAATACGCGAGCATAAAAATGGGAATATACCAATACCGCCACGGTCTCCGTATTCCGTAATTAGCAGACTCTGCTTTTTCCACCGTTTCACCTCCGCTACGCGGCTACTTTCTTTTATCAATCAACCCAAATGGCACACGTCTATTGTGGCTGGTTTACATTGTGAGAGAATACCACCCCACGTAGTACGCTTATCCTAACGTCGACTGTATACCGTAAAAGTATTTGATCAACTGCAAGTCTGATAATAGTTGACTTTTCGGTATTGTCCATCGTTTGACTGTTCAGAGGACATTCGTCAACTTTTTTCCTGCGTACAGTCAACTGTTGACTTGACATGAGACAGTCAAGACGTTTTCCAGTCTACATCAAGTCCATAAAGGGACAAAAACGTGCTACGTGGGCACTTTTTTCTTGAACTGTGATTTCATTCCAGATGTCAGGATTCGTCCTGATCTCGCTAGGAGCACTTTTGCTGGCCGACAGCGAACGAGTCCTGCTGTCCCGTCTCCTTGGTCCCGGGGACGCTACCCCTGAACAGCCGCTCTTTTACTACCTCGCATTCGCGATTGTGGGGGTAGGTTTCCTGATGGCAGCCACCGGTCTGCTCGGCTGCTGGGTGTCGTGTCTCTACAACCACTGCGTAACCGCGACCGTAGGTTTCCGACGTCTTCTGCGTCCCAATGTTACCAAGTCCGGAAAAAAATTCATGCAAATAAATGTGCGTCTCTTAGTACGTGGTCCTGATCATCTTCCTGCTCCTCGGTGAATGCACCGTCTGTGTCCTCGCCGTTTTCTGGCCGCATCTTCTCGGCGTCGACGTGAGGACGAGTCGGCTGGTCCGCGCCCTGCAACGTAGCTACGCTGTTCCTGGACGAGAACAGTTCACCGCTGCTCTGGACCTGGCCCAAACTTCTGTCGGTATACTAAGACGTGCTCGATCAGCCTCCAGAGTATCTGAGACTGTTCAGCCTTCGGAGCACAATCCGTTACAGTAATTTGTATCGTTACAGTTTTCTTGCTGCGGGATAAATGGAAGCAGCAATTACGGTACTTCCTGGTGGCGCCTCCAAGAAGTCGGAAGACGCGAGTTGGTGGTTCCTCTTAGCTGCTGCACCCTGAACAACACGCTTCAGTTCGAGTCCTTCCTGAACCCGGAACCGACCAATCTGACTGTGTGCCAAACTCTGAATCCTGCGGAACATCAGCATGCACGACACACTCAGGTATAAAAAATGGTTGTGAATTTAGTATACACTAACTACACGAAATTCTTGTAAAATAAAAAATTCAGTATATCAAAGTGAATCGCTATGCATGTTCTGCGAATTTATGAACAAATTTTTTAATATTACTATACAATATTAATCGCAAAAATACGAAATTGTGTAGTAAATTCCTCGTATTTGTATAAATGTGAAGTGATTTCATGACTTCTGTACGTGAATAAAACTTCCAACAATTCTTGAAAGTTTACAACAAACATTTTGTACAGTGTAATTAGACGAAATTTATGTATGAGTCAATTTCGTCGCTTTGGTCGTCTGTGCATGCAAAACTTTAAATTCAACGATATCTGCAATGACGCCTTCAATAACTTTTCGCAATGAAAGGAAACTGCGGATAACATGCATGCGGGTGTCGGAAATATCGATATTGTGCCAGGCACGTTTCACTGCACGCCCGTCCTGCATGTGCATGAATGCTCAGCTTTTGAAAGAAAACTCAGTCAGTGGGTGGTCAGCTAGCTAGTATCGACATTCCCTGCCCATTTAACGAAACCGTTCGATAATATTTCTCCCCACAGGGATGCATCGGACTGATTGAAAAATGGACACAGGATCAGGCGCTCATTTTACTTGGAGTCGGACTGGCGGTTGTCCTGGTAGAACTTTGCGCTCTGATCAGCACTCTGCTGGCGTGTTCGAAGCTCCAGAAAGCGGACCAGCCCAGACCCTCGACCTTCACGTCTACTCAGACTCTTCACGGTCCATTCAACGAGACTGATCATGACTATGGTAAGTTTGCCAGTCGATTGTCTCATCATTGTCTCGTTTATTAATTTTGTTGTATTTTCTCTTATCCAGGAATTGAGAACAGAATGCACATGGCAGGCACGACTTTCGGTGCGAAATCATGAAGGCGGCTAGGGGACAGCGAAATGCAGGGGAGAACGAGGACGGAAGGGGTGCAAACGGAGCCGGAAGTTGATTCGAAAGCGGTAAAGGGACACAGTGTGATCGAAGACTGGCGAAATCCCTCACCGAGACATCAGAATTACGTGATTAGAGGCGATCAGTTGTACGAGGAACGCGCCATAGACGTGAGCTTGTTGAACCCACCGCCGGATTTGATCCAGAGGAAAGACCCGCCGCCCGGAATCGATCACGCGGATAGCACCAACCGCGGAGTTATGATCAAGATAAAAAAGCCTCAAGGCGGTGGAACGGTGCGAAATATTCCCATAAAGGACTACCAGGCATCGATAGCAGCCAATTTCGGGACCTTGAGAAGGTCGGCAGTTCCCCAACAACAGTTCGAATCTCTGGCTTCCGAGTCCGAAGTGGGGGCGAGATTGGCCAAGAGCGAGAACCTTACCCCCAGGGTTCAAAAAAGCAGTCTCAAATCCGGACTCAGAGGAACCGCGATCGAGAAGGAGGCCGTCGACCTGAAACGCGGTCACGTGGTCCAGAAGATATCGGTCTACGAGGAGAACAGCCGTGAACCGAGGCGTCGTTCTTTGGAGTCCTGCAGGAGACGCCAGCTCGGAGTGCCGCTGGTCGGGATGCACAATGCCTGCGGACTCCCGGTGATCGCGCCCTGGCCGACCCAGGTTAATCTGAACCCCGCCCGATCATCGAGGAGAATCGTGGCCACCCTGCGTCCCCTGCCGAAAATACCCCTCGCTGTCCCCGCGGGAAGAAGTCGAACGAATCCCAAGAGAAGAGCGCCCCAGCATCCGGGTCAAACGCCGGCCTGTCGCGGTTCCAAGAAGTTCACCCAGAAATCGCATCGTGTTTGCGGAATCGGTGGAGAATCGTTAGTCGGAGCTGTTTCTGTGCCGGAGAATCTGAGGAGTGTGAAAAAGCAGAGCAAAAGTCATAGGCGTCCGTCATTCAAGGTGAATCGTATGAACACTTTTCCGTCGAGATACTCCAGGGACTCTTCTATCGACGGTTCTTCCAGAACCACTTTTAAGTCTGTTAAAAACGAGGCGAAGAGAAGATCCCCGATTTTGATGGGTACCTTTGGGAGGAGGTCTTTGAAGAGAGCCAGCGCGAAGAGGAGAACGCTGTATGCCAAGGACGATGGGGACGATGCGGCTAAAGTCTTATCTACACTATGCTTGAATCCGTTAGCGCGAGGCAGAGAAGCTACCAATATGATATGGTGAAGTATGAAGCCGCGGTTGTGATTTTTGCATTTATAAATAGGGGACATTATTCGCTTCTTGGAACAGTTCCATTTTTAGGAAAGACAGTTGTTTGAGACTTAGATATCAGCGAAAAAATTTAAAAATATCACGTGCTTTAGAATTAAGACGAATAATCGACAGGTAAAAATTATTAGATTGTAATTCGACGATAAATTATTGGTAGAAATTAAAAATTTATTGAAGTAAGATTTCAAGGATCCCGATTACTTGAGTAGAAAAATTAGAATAGATTAATAAAATAATGAAACGATTTTTGAATAATTTTAAGTCTATTTAATCCACGACTGCATGGATGCGATTGTTCATTAATTTGAATTCGATAAATATTGAAAAACAAAAAAAGAACCGACGAGCTTTCAGGACGCAGATGACGCAGTAATTCACACAGAACCAATCATTCATATTGTTGCTGCTATATCAAGAGCCAAAGTTTGAAATTGTCACAAACAGGTGTTTATGAATCATTTATCGAAATATGAAACGAACACTTAACTTTTTTATCGACCGTTGTCGCAGGTGTGACGTTACCGTCCGAGTAAACGGCACCTCCTCACCATTTCAGGGTACAATGGTATATCAAAAGCTTACCATCGGTCGGTCAATATTTCTTCAGTACTTTTGTAACGTTTGAGACCGATTCTCACCGAGTTCAGCACTTGCCAAGGGTTATTTTTGTGACGATTTACAGAAAACACGACCTTAATGATTGCCAGGATATCGATATGACGTATATACCTACGATGTCGGTAGAAAATTCTTGTTGCCAATTCTGTTCACAGATGTCCTTAACCAGAAGCACAGACCCATCAGGATAAAAGGGTAATTGCCTGTGACAGATGATTTGGGGCTTCTGCAATATATTTTTGTTATATAAAAGAAAGAAAGAAGAATCGATTATGATAATGAGAAAGAATAGGAAGAGAAAAGGGAATCGTTCGTGAAAGGATGTCAAGAAGTGTAAGTTCTGAATCTTTGAAACATATTTTCCTCCTTATTTTAAGTTTTCTTTTTCGGCAAAAGCATTCCAAACGCACGATTTAGGCAAGCATCGACGGTCCTGTGTGAGCTGCTGTCGGGGGCAGTCGATACATTCTTATTTCCATACAAAGCCTTTCAATTTCCCCCGCGAGCCTTTGATATTTTGCAGGACGAGGGTCCTTCCCATGCGGCGCAAGTCCTCGAGAGAGGTTTCAATGTCTTTCCTACGCTCTCGCACGCGAGGAAAATTATGTAAACTTTCACAATCTGCTAGGGTCCGGACGGTTACTCCGTGGGGATTTTAGGTGGGATCTGAAAAATAGTTCAGGTAGTAGCTGCAGTACAGGTAAACGTTACATCGACTCTCAACCTGCGAGCGTCAACGACTGACAGAATTCAATCACGTTTCAAATGAAACGATGCATCCCGTCCGATTCGTCCTGTTCACTTCAAGCCACAGGCTTTTCTCCAGTCGCGAACGGAAGCAATAAATCTATAATCGCTCTCATTGACCGTGGTAACCCTGGTCAGTCATCTGACACCAAACATGTTCCAGACCAGTGTCCGAAATAGACAAAGCATCTCTCCACTGGTGGCAAGGGACAACGTTGTGCAACGTGCACCGACTGCAGCAGTTTGTCTAAGAACAAAAGATCTTCGAGAATGGTCAAAGATGGTGAACGCCCAGAATTTAAGGAGAAAAAAATGGAAGAGCGAAGTAACGTGCCGTGAAACGGCGACGGATTCTCTGCAAGAGAAGGAAAAAAAGTGGATTGTTTCCTCCGTGTCCTGCTGCAAACGGACATGTGACATTGGACACATGGTCAAGATCAGTGTTCGACCAGAAAGTCAAGGCGGGGAGGATCCTTTGGACCCTGGGGTTGTGAAGTATGGTTTTTAAAACATGAGGAAAAGATATTACCGAAAGCCAAAGGCGTCTTTTTTGACATACTTATTTATAACTCTGAAAAAGTAATACAACCCCGTCTTCGTAACAACTCACTACCCTTCTGCCACGGAGAGATATCTTTGTCCGGTTGTCGGTTGAGATCAAAAAGGATTGGTCGTCTCCACGGAACGAATTAACTAACGCGTAACCGAGGTAGTCTTTGGAGTCCTCAGTAACGATTATCACAAAGGATCAGGGTCCAGATTCCCGCATTACTCGGAGGCTGAAATTCCAGCTTCTTACGAACCGTGTCCCCCATTTTGCGATACCATTGGTAGAACTCGATACAAAAGAACGTGCAAAATGATCCAGAATGAGAAACTCAATTTATAACGTCCACGATCTCAATGGCAAGGAGGTAAGGCGTCACATCGTGAATGAAGAATGCATATTTGAAGTGGTTAAGTATGTGACCCCCGTGCAGAATAAGATTGACCAAACGGAGTGACATTGTGCCAGGAGAAAGTTGACTCGAGTGTCGCTCTCCACTGGACAAAATGTGCAATGTGCAAAGTGTCCGGTCTCAGAGGCAACTCGGGTCATAAATTACCAGAGTCACTTTCGTCAATACGGTTTTCACGGATATCTACCGCGGTAAAGAACTCGACAATGGCCAGGCTGGACTGTGACTCATCTCTGTACAGCCTTTTTTGGAACTTGGGACTCTAATTATCGACGTTCATGGAACCGTTTAGCTCAGATTATCGATGACGAAGACATCAAGACCCGTTTTTCCTTCCTGAATAAAAAATAACTCCACAATCTTTCGATGGACATTTTTTTAGTACACAAATACGAGAAAATTTCTCGATTTTTTTTCTCCACTCGTACATCCGCGCGAAGGGTGAGAGAGAGCGGAGAAAAACACGATCGGACATCGTATAACAGATAGAAAAGTCGTAAAGTTTTGATTCAGCTTTGACCCAGGGCCGATGGGTGCCGAACTTTGACCACGTTTGGCGATCGATTATTGATCTCTTAACGGGGATCTGGGCGGGATCAGGTAAAAGATCGACTTTTTCGGTGGCAACGATGTCCCCCGGGACGGAGAGCGGCTCGGTTCCTGTGTGCATACAAAAAGAAGACGAAGGAGAAGAAGAAAAATAAGGAGAAGGGGGAGAGAAAAAAAACCGGGAAAGGACGCGGAGTGGAAAAGTGTGAAAAGTTCAACTTGCGCGCCAAAAAGTTAGCTCGGAAATCAGAGATCGTTAGCCAGGGAGATCAATGGTCGGTTTCGGAACCCGAGGCCTGCCTGGTTGACCTAATGTCTGAAACCGAACCACGGGGCTAAAAGGGACAAAATTCTTTGCAGATGCTGTTGCGCGTGGAACATAAATCTGACACTCCAAGAGTCAGCGGGAGGACCATTGAAACTCCCGTTTGTAACTAACGGATATGATCGCAGATTAATGGTTTTTGGTATTCTTGAGATTGAGAGGATCTACAATTTCAATGAAACTTGCCCAAGCACGAATTATAGAAAATTAAGACAGTAAAGAATGAAAAAGCTCCGGTATCGAGGGCGAATATCAAAGTTTCACCGCAGGCCTTATGGCGCCGTAGCCGACGAAAAGGAGGTAAAAATATGTCTAGCCAATTCATTCATAGTTCTGCAGTCTAGCTCTGGACGTAGCCTTGAATTCTCTACCCTATAATTACGTCGGGGTATATTTTTCACCTTTCACATTTATAACCGCCTGGTTTACTACTTTTGTTCAATTTTCTTTCGTCCCTATCTCGATCTGCGAGACTGCGTCTGATCCCCGCGTTCCGTTTGTACAAGTCAAATACGAAGAATAATACCCAGGCATTCTGTACACTGTTGTTATTATTTTTTTATTATCCCCGTCGAGGATACTACGGGTCCGCACGTGCCTCGTCTATACCGCAGGAATCATCGTTTTATGACGTGGTGGTATTTTTTAGCCCGCAGTTATGGGGCCTTACAATATTTTGACAAGATATGAGAAGGCTTAGGAAGCCAAACCAATCGTTTGGTTTATTGTGCCGTTCGAGTGGGTTGTATATTTTCTTTACCGTCGTGGTACTTTTTACCTCCATCGGCACGCGAAGACCCGACCGCATAGCCTCCGTCCCGGAAACAAAATTTCTTCGAAAAGTGAACGTTTTTGTTTTTTTTTTATTTTCTTTATTCAAACATCGGTTATCAGTCATCCTTCTTCCAGTGGAGGTTAAATATCCGTCGTCCTGGGGGCAAATACAGAATTTTGGCAATAGAAGCAAGGAGTAAGGAAAGACTTGACGGGTCGGTTGGCTTAGGGGTGGCCGGTTCCTCGTGCATTATGGGTAGTCAGTGGGCATGTAAGCTCGCTGTAAATAAACGGGGTTTGCAAATATCCGCCCCGAAATCCCGTTGATGTCACCGGGCATGGATTACCGTAATTTCATTTGGACTGCGATTCAACCAAAGTTGAGAGTATCCTGCCTCCGGTCTCTGAGTCCGGAATGAAAAAGCAACGTAAATTAAATCAGCTCGGTTCGTTGGGCACGAGTCCCAACTTTTAAATCGCAATGCCGATGTTTGGACACTAACTTGAAATATTCTTCACTTTAGGTTGTAGCTGTAGGAAAGAGGCAAAGGCTTAAAACTTCTTTTCCTCTTCTCTGAGGAAGAATAAATAGTCATTTATGTCTCCTTTCTTGTGTCACTTTTACTTCGAACGACGATCCTCTGCCGACTGGGGGGATCATTCAAGTGACATTTTTTGTATGTTTACATTGAATGAATTTCAAGCACGATTGACTGTAAGCGATTCTGTTCAGAAATTATTTTACCTCCGGTATGATATCCAAAGCAATGAACCAATTGAGGAAAAGTAAAAAAGAAAAATCCCAAAGTTATTCTTCCGAGTTTAAAGTGTGTATAATGAATTGTTATTCCACCCATGATAGCTACCAGGTTCGGTAGCAGGTTAAAACAATCGGAAAGATATGGTTTTACGACCTCTAAATAATTCGTTTTTTTTTTTTTTAATTCTTCTATTTCTGCTACCGAAACTTTCTAGTCGTTACTATGGACGTTAGAGGACGGTCGTAAAAATTTCAAGGGGCTGAAGAAGATATGCGATGGATGATTCTGAGGCAATTTTTTTTTCTTTCACCGTTACTTTTTTTTTACAACTTTTTGCTGCCATTTTACACTATTACAAACTCGCCGAACCGTCACTTTATACACCCACGTCACGAGCATCGAAGTCCGTATCTACGTCGTTAAAAAGAGGTGGTGAAAAGCTGACGAAATTATTTTCAAAATAATCATCCCCGACGAGGGGGCTTAGAGGGTATAAGAAATGGCCCCGGTCTTGGCTCCCAGGGCGACTACGCGTTTCTTCACGTCCATCTTATCGCCCGCGCCGCTACTCCAACGTTTTTAATTTACCTTCCTCTTCCTTCACCTCCGGCTTTATAACCAAAAATGGAAAGTGTAGAACTTTTTTTTGGTCACTTCTCTCACTCGACGAGTACCCAAGGCGGAAATGCCTCTCGTAAGTTTTGTTCAAGACTGACCTGAGCTGGCAGAGTGTTCTTATGCTCCACAAAGTATAAATCCTGAAGGTTTGATCCAGAGAGAAGTAACTAAAAATTCAAATGACACAATAATTTCTCAGTTTGAAACAATTCAAGTTCATTCATTAATTTCAAATGATTTTTTCAAATTCAATTCCATTTTTACTGAAGAATATACTTTAGCATGGGTGACGTCAAAACGTGGTTATTTTCCATACGTTTGTAGACCCTTCGATTCCGCTTGATGTGAAACTGATAAAAAATATATTGTAATTATTTATACGCAATGAACGACCGGAATAGGAAATGATGAAGAAGAAAAACTTGCAAAATCCAAAATTTTGCCTGCACACGCAGGCTAGTCAGTCACAGAACAGAGTTCAGAAATTAGAGAATGTTAGCGCGCGCCATATGCCAGCGATGACTCAGGATCTCCGGTAATTTGCGAAACCACCTCTCGTAATGATCTGGCAGTCCCCATTTTAGGACCTGAGTTGAGTTTAGCTCGGCTGCAGACCCGCATCGATGCATCAATCTTTTTTTTCTCTCTGGAAAATAATAAGAACTACGGTTATTCTTGTGAGGTGAGAGAAAAGACGGACTGCGGGGGGTAGGGTTGCGTTTCTTTAAGCCACGTTTATCATTACCAAAGTAAATTTTGTTCGTTGAACCATGATTTTGCGGCACGTAAGAAAAATTCTACTGCGCAGAACAGAAGGAATCCATTTTTACGATACACTAGCCAAACTCTGAAATAAAAAAAAAAAAAACGACTGTTTCCAATAGCCGATTTTTAATAGTCGAAAAAATGAGTCTTCCTTTCGGCGAGTCGATGCTAATACAGCATTGTTACCTCAAAACTACGTCTGCCATTTGTTGCCCGGTGTTTAAGGGCAGCAATAATTAGTCGGCATGGTCCAATAAACGACCAAAGGTCCACTAATGGTCAAACGGATCGCCAACAGCATCTGTGAAGTTTGAAACTCGCTTTTTTTCTACATAGATTTTTTTTTACAGAACTGCGTTCGTAATATCGACGACAGGAAAAACGGTGTGAATTTTGTGAATAAAAATGTGAGAACGTAGCTTAAAGAAAAAAGAAAAAAAATGTGTTGGGCTGTCAGACGCAATCAAATCGGAATCGCGTATGATTTTTTTGCGTGGAGAAGAAATTTTTTTTCTAATCTAGTAAAAATAGCGGGGGAAACGTCGGGTACCGTTTCGATTGAAATTGGTCTTTGCGTTTTCGTTTTCATTGTGGTTTTCTGGTGCGGTAACGCAATACGCTCTCCCCGGTATCGAGTTACGCGGGTGAATTGTAGGGTTACGCAATAGAACTAGGAAGTTTTTTTCCACGTGTCAATCATTTGTGGCAAAAAGTATGAATTCTCAATATTTTCAAGAAAATTTACTGGAATAAAAAAATTCAATTTTTCAATGCAGCTGACTCAGCGAAACTGCGTGTAAAGAAAAAACCGTCAACGATTTTCACACTGCCAAAAATCAAAATTTCCTCTACTCCACGCAATTAACCCGAACTTCAACTGAAACGCCGTTGCGTGTGGCGGTGAAACAGATGTTTGAAATTCTGAAGACTTCAAAAATATCCGTTTGGACTCGAATATTGCGCAAAGCTAATGCAGGGTTTTAGTGGGCAAGATTTTTGCAAGAAATTGAACACGTGTTAGGCGGATACAAAGAGCGGTCAATTTTCTAAATCCTTTTGTGTCTTACGTCGGACGAGGCCCGGCCGAGCTCTGCTCCGGTGCAGACCCGTTTCGTCTTACTTTTAGAATCACCATAGTTTTTTTCTTCTTCTTCTTCTTCTTTTTTTCGCTTTTTGAATGGATTTGCAGAAACTCGAAACCAGTGACGTAACAATGCGAACTGCTCCTTTTAGCGGAGAGAAGAAAATCCTTCCTTACCACCCACAATGGAAGTTTTTATCTTCTCCCAGGATCTTTGCCCTCTCGCTTTTTCCTCTCTTCTGGTTACGTACGTCAAAAAATTCACGGTCTTGGAAATTTAAATCTCAATACGGATTCGTTTCTACGCTCTTTAGAATTTCAGAATTCTACTAACTATTCGCGCAAACCTCTTCTCATGAGAACCTGAAACTTCCATCAAGATTGAGGGGTTAGTCATTAAAAAAATCGCGTTCACCGGATTTCAAGAACTCAATGAATTCCTTCGGATTCCACGGACTTCACAGTGACTCCAGAAACTCGAAGAGGGCTCATAATCCCAAGCTACACCTCGACTATAGCGTGGATCGACGAACAGGATCTAATCAAAAAGAGAGGAAATAATAAGGAAGAACACACAAATAAACAGGGATTACTACATGAGAAATAGAATGTTCCTCACCCCCGGCAAACACCGGCCCACTTTTAATCAAACGACAGAGTTCTGACCATTGATTAAGAGCCGGACGACCGGAAGCAGTAATTCCGCAGTTTTACGGCTTGTCAGCACACCCACGAAACGCACACACCGAGCCAAGTGAGTATTAGACGGCCCCTGCAGCATTCCCAGCTGATCCCTCGACCGGGGATGTTGCGTGCGGTGTGTAATTATGAATGAGCCTAATACAAATATGCGCGTAGGTGACTCAGAAAGATTGGGCGAATCGGAGGACAGAATTTTCGGAGTAATATAGAAAAAAAAAAGTTAAAGATGCAACGGTATCGGTCCGAGGGTTTCGGTAATCCCATTTTCCACTCCAGTATCGTGGCGACGAAGCCGCAGGGCGTCCTGGGGCCTGTCTCCTGGTTGCCGCAAATTACGCCGTTCTTAAGAGTGCTCCGATTTTAGTGGAGTATTGCGGTGACACTAAGCGGCATTAGCCAAGGAGGAGGACGACCTCCATCGCGTACTGGAGCGTACCGGTCTTGGTACCGCGGCATAAAAGTGTTGTAGTAATGCGGAAAAGCCCTTACCGCACGAGTATCAACAAACCTTTCTCCTTATTCCGTTTCAAATCCCTGTTTTCGACAACATCGAGCTGTATCCGTTCTCCGAGCCCTCGGCATTGTTCTTCCATTATTGGTATCCACCCAGGCGTATATTTCTTACACCTAATCCCATAATCTTCGGGGTAGCTGTTTGCGCCAAACATGCTAAGAGCCCAGTACCTGTACCAGGCCTCGCCTTTCACCTGCGATGACCACCGGGAATATTTTCGAGTATTACACTCAATTTTTGTTTTCTTGGGATGAGATTTTTTTCCCACGCAGCAAACCCGCGCATGTCTTCGACAATTTCAGTTATGAGGTAATAGCATTCGTCCTGAGACTTTGGACCTCGGATATCCTGGCGAATACGCGACGGAGACAGAGATCCGGTGAGGTCAGGAACCGTCCGACATTCCGACGATCGCTTCCCTGCAGCTACTTATTGGCTCGAACCCCAAAATTCCTCGGAAATTTCACCTAAATTACGAAGCAGAAAAAATAACAGAGACGAGGTAAACCTGCGTTCTTGAAACGAGTAACGTACTCGCTGAAAAAAGTCGCAAAATTACTTCCATCGAACAGACGTACGGTCATGAAACTGGTATGACGATGAAAATGTACGTCCACGCATGTAATACTAGAAGCTTCTCCACCAAAGGGAGGATGACAAAAAAAAAAAGCTAGAAATTTGTCGCCGTGTTGTGAGCAGGGGCGGATGTCCGGTGGTCGAGGTTCACCGCCGTGGGCGTGGGTGGATGAAAGATGCACCGGTCAACGTGGGAGAGTCGCGCACTCTTTTTCAAGGTCAATTGTGGTTTATTGGTTCCATGTGTTACCCGGAACCGTGTAGTCGTTGAGTCGGTTTGTTGAACGAAAAAAAGTCTCGAACGATTAAACGCGAAACGATTTAAGACCAGCAACATAAGGACTATATATATATATATATTTATATACAGGAAATAAAGACACGTAATTTCTGTAGCCCTCGACTAAAGCACATCAATGAGTCGGTCTTATCTTAATGGTCACCGACGACGATGGAGAAATATTGCGTGAGAATTGACGATACGGATTATTCCATCACCCCAAATGGTTCAGAATTCGATTTGCGTGAGAACCTAGATAAATTTCCGTTTCTATATCTATTTCAGTCAATACCGCACGCATTGATTATGACTTATGATGATTGTCTCTTGAAATTTGCCACCCAACTTTATCTCGTAATGGTAGCTGGCCAGTTTCCAAAAACGAGCATGTATACACTATGAAAACTATGTTTCAGTGACTCTAAAAAACATTTAACCCATATACATGGTGAATTCCTAATTCCTGGAACAGTCTGAAGTTAGCTAGAATCGAGAAACGAGCCTGCAGACAGTTGGATTGGCTTAGAACTGCAGTCTAAAAGCTTGTTTTTTGATTCTAGCCAACTTCAGACTGTTCCATTGTTAGGAAATCACTCTGTATATGATTATAGTAATTGTAACCAGATATTCTTATGAGTTTAGACACGTGAAAAATTCTATGTCAATTAGTAATAATTATTCCACACTTTGTTTAGAGTCGAAGTATTTTCTCGCTGATGTATAATGACCATGGCGTTGATCCTTAAGTTTGAGATCTTGGTTCAGACTGAGCTCAGCTCCCTTGACGCTACTGTTTCCGCGCGTAAGTTGACCTCTTGATCTCATTCCTCGAAGGCAAAGGAGAGGTAGAGGAAAAAAAGTAGAGGAGAAGGAGAAGGAAAAGAAAGAAAGAAAGAAAAAAAATTCTCTTTCCTCCAAAGACTTTAGAAGCGACAAAGTGTCCCGGTGAAATACAAGCGGCGGCTGCCTGCACCCGCCGACGTCATTGTCTCCCTTGGCACTCACGCAGCATCAATCCACCACCACCGCAAAAGTTGCCATTGGGCGACTCCCCCGCGTTTCACCCATCCTTGAAAACACCCCCGGTACCCCCAAGACGCGCACTTTACATATTTTTAACCATGTTTTTTCTCATCTACATATTTGCTTAGCTCGCGCACTTATAGTAGCCCGGGCGCGTGCGCCTTATCCAAACTCTAAAACCCACAGGGAAAAATGCTCACGGGTATTTTTGGCGGCGAATGAAAAAAAAATCGAGGATGGGGATGCTTCGAGGCCAAATGGCCACTAGGGGTTGATGAACACAAAAAATAACAATTTAGAACCGATCGAAAGTGAGTTAAATCAGTCTCTAACCACCAGAAGACTCAACGAGTCGTTATAAAATGATATTATTTCACAATTTTCAGGATAAATTGCCCACGCAGCACCATCTGGGACAATGGCGTCAGCGTCCATTACGTGTAGGATAATAAGTGACGTCACTATGCCCCGATTAGGGGTGCAGCCGGGGTAAATCGTCAACATGAGAGGATCAGGGGCAGTAGGGGGCAGAAACAGAACACTGAGCTAGGGACCTTGACCACCCGGGTCCTCCCAGGGTTGAGGCACAGCTGGTGAACCCTTGACCTCAGGGTTGCACTGCGTTGCATTTCGCATAATGCTGGATTTAGAATAGATTTTTAGGGCGTAGGGTTGGGGTTTCAAAGAGAAAGGTGTAGCGGACATTTTCCCTGGTCCGTTACTGGACCGACCCTAAACTGGCCGGACCGGACGCTACGCATGTATGAACGATTAGGCAAGGCCTTACATTAGAAATCCAGCATAAGAGTGAAAGATTGAAGAATGAGCGAAAAATCGCGTCAGATGGACTGGATTCAATTTCTTATGATCTTTGACCCGCTTTTGACAGCGTTAACTGTGATTGAGGAGACAAATTTCGTGGAAAAAGGAGCGGGCAGTCACATAATAAGCAAATACTTGTCTCTCGTACGATTGCTAATTATGAGAAATGGCTTTGACACAGGGCCGCGAAAAGATTTTTTTTATTCAGCTTTTCATTTGTTGTCCTCGCGTTTTTTTCCGGATCAGCGAGCGAGGACCTCCCCTTAATTTAACGCAATCTCGAATCGCTAGCCTACATTGAAGAAACTTTCATCCAGAAAAAGTAATTAAAAGTCTTCATTAAGATAACGTGGTATAAATTAAAAATAAATTAAACTCTGCTGTTTCTCTCTTTCTTTTAATTTTTTTTTTTTTTTTTTGTCATCACGGCTGTATCTCCGGTAAAAATGTCTCTCCTCTCATCTCCTTCTTCAGGACCAGGTGGAAATAAAATATTTTCATCATCGAGACGTTACATTTTTTCACGGGGGGTGCTGCCAAGATAAGTTTAATAGTAATTTGATGAAAAAACAACCGGGATAATTACACCGTTCTCATCGTGATAAAAACCAAACAGAACCAACGCATCTCTCGACACTTTGTCGACGAAAATTTGATCCCCAATCATCTCGGTCCCCATCATCTTCACCACCTTGACTTACAATAGCGTTCAGACAAGACTGCGATCCCCCTCGACTCTCTAGATTAAATTAAAAAAATAAAAGCACAAATAACCGAAGCTTGCAATTCTATCAAAAATCGTTTGCCTTCACCGGAAAAAAAACTCTGTGAGTGGATCTAGTATCGATAGAAAAAGATGTATTGCTGTCAAATTGCTCTACTATTGGGGTAAAAGGATGAGGACTTGAACAAGCACAATGGTGGGTAAGTAACGTGGTGCTCGTGGAACCCTTCCTGCAGTATAGTCATACTTATCTATATCCTGGATAGTTTAGGATCGTATACCTAAGTCAGGCCTGCAGGGTGATCCTTAGGGACGCAGCAGATTACACAACGTATTAATTTATCGCCCAGTGGCGCAGGTAAGCGCGGGGTCCTGCTATAAACCGAAAAAAAGGTTACTATAAAAAAAGGGAAAAGGGCGCACGCGTCCAGGTATGGAACACGTGCCGGAAATCAGGGACTGATATTTGAAGTAAATTGGTTCGATTCGTTTTTTTTCAGTATCATTACCGTATCAATCAATACCTTCGTTATAGACGATATCCAATTAGGAGCGATTCCCTCAGTTAATGCCTCGGATTATCACGCCTCGACGTATCTCGGTGTCAATGACTGATGTTCATCTCATTTCATTATTTTCTCCCTCTCTCGCCTCGTCGGGCAAAAACAATCCTGAATCCTTAGTAAGGAAACTGTTGTTTTGTTGACCGGTTGAAGTCACCTTATAGTTCGAGATAGGCTAAGGTGAGACTGAAGGGTGGGTTGGGTTCTTTTTCGTGTGTGTTTTAGTACGATATACCTAACGTAAACTAAACGCACAACTGGGTCACCGGCTTCGGTCTCATTCGATTTGGGGAAACTAAAACTGAAAGTGAAACCCCCGAAAAGTAAATGAGGTTTATACCGAAATTTTTCATCCTATGCGTATATTCACCTCGTTATAACTTGTGGGGCTTTTTTCTACGAACAATAAACCGCGGGCGCGTGTACGTAGAGCGATAAGATAATGAGAGGAAAGAACGGTATCGAATGACACCGGTGACGACGCGCCTGGCAGATCCAACAGTTATTTCGGAATGAGACGGTAGAGTGGAAGACAGAGCGGAAAAGAAGAAGGAAATTGCGAAAACAAGTAAACAAAGGTGAAAATAAAATATGGAATGAGAGAGAGTGATCGATCCCCGCTTTTGCCCGGGGATCAACTCCATTCCGGGAATAATGCACTCCGGAGATACGAAGTTACTCACCCTCGAACTCTCGCTCTATACCGTTGCGACCCATTCTACCCCTCTTGGCCAAGTTTATCAAAGAAAGTTTGTGGTCCCGCGTCTTTGAAGTTCGCGATTTCGCTACGCGGCCAGAAGCCGTCTTTGGGTGTGTGGTAGGTGAAAATTCCACCCGAACACAACTGAAGGGGATTTTTTGAGGGTACGACTTTTACTTCGGGCATCGACGAATCGATGAGTTATGTGATAACGAAATTTTCGTATCATTCAGTCAGACCGGAGGCTGGGAGTGTGAATAAACGAACAATTGGAGATAAACAAGGAAAACATGGAGTCGAAGTTAGTCCAGAGTCCGTCTCCAGGGCAACCGCGGACCCTCGAAAAACTCTCGAAGAGAATCGCGGACCCCGGGTACCTCTGGAAATCTCTAGATGGGAAGCCTGCCTTCTATACCGAACAAACTTTGACACAAGAAAACAACGTTTGATGCCCAGAGGCACAAGGGCGTTACCCAACGAGTGAGTAAGTAAGAGCGAAAGGGAGGGCAACACTTTTCCGAACAATTCGATAATTCGATGCATGTAGCATCTCATATCTGTACAGCTGTCGATATAACGGAGGGAAAAAGTCAAAAGAAGAAGAAGAAGAAGAAGTCGAAGTTGAAGTCCTTAATACGTCATAAGGGTGGAGGTGCGGGATGCCTCCGGGTGTCTATGAGAGATTGTGTCAAGTCATAATTTTTAGAATGACAAAATAACAAACGATGATGCCTGATGGAGAGAATCCGCAGAGTCAATCTGACCGTTTTTATGAAAGGTATCAAAAATGAAAAGGAATCTATATTATATAATTCTTGAAGAAGTTTCTCTATAGACGCGTAATGCACCCGCAATTTTCTCAACTCACAATCTGCAGACTCAAAGATGCAACGGAAGACCCCCTCGGTTCTTATTCGACATGGTCGACAATGCCCAATCGTTATTGATATTCAAAATGGTTATACCTGGCATAGGCCAGCCTATTGTCAGACGTCTACGGGTTCTTCGAATTTAAAGCGATCCTGCAAATATTGTAACCAAGAAACCGATACTTCACACTTGTGGAAGAATTGCGTGGCGAATTCGGATGAATATGAAAAGAAAAAATTTGACATTGCCAAAAAATTATGGCCTCTCTTGTTGCTGTGCGTCGGGTTATTCAAATTTACGCAAATGCACTTGATGCTGTCGAGGAATCGAAAATATGAAAAGTACGACTGATGCCACTATAATGTCTTGATTTGGTCGTGTTTCATTATATCGTATCATACATCGAAATTTTCTTTCTTCAGGAATCATCACTCAAATTGTTGTGTTAATTCAACTCTAATTTCATTTGATAATTTTCGGTAATACAACATGAAAATTATTAATATTGCAAGTTTAAAAAATATGAAAATGATCACAAAACTATCACAAGATTGAGTAAATTGTTTGAAATACGACTTTCTCTACAATTTAAGAATTTATTATCAAGTTGGTTTTGGAATTCCTATTCCAATCGAGTTGAGACGACGTTATGGTATCTCGAAGTCTTCTTATCTTATCTCGGTTGTTTTTCTAAAGCCACTTCTCGTGGAATTAGGTTGCCGTCTGTATATCCGTAGTTTTGTTATTTTGTATAAAGAAAACAATCGGTGATCGGAGATCGATTAGTGCGGCCCTGGCGCCATGTTTTCTATATCGCGTTTCCCGTAACTATTCGAGATTTTCGGATTCAAAGATGAGCGTCCGAAGGTAATGGAAGCCACCAAACGAGGAGTCTCATCCATCAATACCAACTCCAAATGAGACTTTTGCCTCTCGGTTTTGGTACATATAGGAACAATTTATTGATCACCAACAGCCAGCCAATGGGATATCGACGCTGGTCAGTTGCAGCAACCCCATTTTATCCACGTCAACCAAAAGGGGGTGTTCGAGAGGGTTGCACGGCAACCCCATGCGCTGGCTGTTCTAGGATCAGGGAAGCTTATCTCATTTTCCGAAATTATGGTGGAACGAAAGTTCGAGGGACTGATCGAGGAGCACCCCCTACTAGTTATGGGTGTGCACGACGCGTCGACCATCGCATTTCCCATTGATTGACCCAACGTGGAAGTTTCCATGACTCAACCTTTTTTTAACTTTCCGTTTCACCGTTTTTAGAGAAAAGATAAAGTTAGTCAGGTAGAAGCCAAATTTGCGAAATTAAAAATGGAAAATCCAATTTGTTGGGAAGAAAACTAAAAACATTTGAAATCTTTAAAAAAAAATTAGTGCTTGAAGGGTTTTTGAACCACTGATCAAGAATCTGACGTCAGATTTGCAAAATTTGCAAAACGGGAAGTCCAAAGGCTGCCTCATAGTCAGCCAAAACCCGCTTTTTAAAAATGTAATACACCTACCCACTTCATTTTTGATTTCTATGAAAAATCATTCATCTTCATTTATCTGGGTATAACAAAAACGACAATTTTTCCACTGATTTTTTCTTTTCTCTTACTTCTTTGTCTTTATCTTTTCTCTTTTCTTTCTACACTCCAGAGGAAGCGAGTCTTATCTCTTTTGGTCATTGTTCACCCGATTCTCCGGTTTTTCTTTGTGCACAATTTTCTTTTGTCACCTGCCATTGTGCCCGAACTTTAACGCGTACTCTTAACGCTGCGGCGTACGTTGCTGAATTAATCGGCAGTATATCTCACCGGTATAATTGCCTTTTGTAGACTGGCAATTAAAAAGCGCCGAATAAGCCATCCCCAAGATATCCTATGTAGGTTGGTCATACGCCATAAATCGCTTACAATTTTCTATTCTCTTCGTCCCGAATCACCCTTCATCAATTATAATTATTTCTATCCGTGATTCTGAAAGCTGAATTCCAACGCTTATTAATTATCCCCCTTATCTCGCGCCTGCCAGTCTGCTGAATCCTTAGAAAATCGTCGAGTTTTAGTCAAAAGGGTCGTCGCCCGGTCGGATCGAGTCAGCTAAATTTATCGCAGTTCTTTTTCTGCCGAGTACTATGTAGTACAATGAGTGAAATTTATCCAGCTTTTACTTCGTGAAACGTTGATAATAATTTGTGGTAAAATGACGTCATCTTCGTCGACCAATACCCCGATGTTGATTCAATTTGAAATTGTTTTACCAATAACGCTAACGGTAAGATGGCGTCGGATAGAAATTGGGTTTGGCAACTTCGTTAGCCATAATATTTTCGTCAGGATCCCGCGCAGCGCTTGTATCGTACGAAAGTATGCTTTTAGGGTCTAAACCATGACCGTGTACCGGGAATTAATTATTCAGGGGCACAAAACGCCTTTTCAGCGAAGAGAAAAAAACGAACCCCCTCTTACCACCCGTCCCTCGGCTCCTACTCGCGCCATTTTTAGTCTGCCTAACCTGACCCAAACCCTCCGATATAATTACGAAGCCCGCATCAAGTATTCATGCTTTCATTACTCGCCGCGGGTCGCTAAGATGAGAGATGGCGCGGTCTGATTAGCTTAAGACTTTGTTCGGCGACGATGCAGGCTTCTGATATAAGCATCAAAATTATATTATCATGCTTAACTTTCTTCTCATCCCACGCCACAAAATTTCTCCCCGAGTTTTAGAGGAGGAAAATATCCAGAGAGGCGTGTAGTAATTAACCCTTTCCACTCCGCTCCGCCATTTCTCTCTTCTTCGCATAAAATATGTGTTACGAATGCCAGAAGGGTTGCCGAGTAGAGCCTAGGGGTTCCGAGATTGGATACGGAAGGGTTGCTGGAAATCGGTGAAGCTCGTTGATTGGTCGTTGGCTCAGCCCCGAGGGGGTCGTGCGATATCCTGACGATCCGTAAGGGTGCAAAGGGTTGAGTAAAGCCGATCGCCTCCGGCGGCCATTTGCAATTTATTCTCATTTTTACGGAGGCCACGCGTCCCCGTGAAAAAAAGGAACTGGGATCCGAAAAACCCGAATCTGAGTAATTCATCGAAGCGTGCCGGACGCCATCTGGTCCCGTGGAAAAAAATTGGGGGTGAAGGAAAGGAAAAAAATTTGCTAAGAAGATTTGAATTTTCGACCTTTTCGAATATCGTGAGTCTATGTGGTTTCATTCTTGAAAGATACTTTTTTTTTCAAGCACGCGTGCCCGAGCTACTGTCACGGTCATTCTCACCTCGTGTCAAAAAGCACTTTCAAAAAAAAAAAATGTTTTTTTGTTATTCAATAAAACTCACCACTGCGCCCTTTGTGAAAACCAGAGGTCGGCTATAGGTCGCAAAGGTGCATCGAGGAATTATTTATTCTGTTTCGTACCTGCACGTCAAACATCGAAAGCGGTGTCTAGAGTCCGAATCCACTCAAAGATGTTCTTCGTTTTCGAAATGTGTGCAAAACAGTTCAAGCAAAAAAAGAGACAACGATAAATCGTGTCAAGTAGCGATAAAAGAGCTAAAACAGAAAGAGTGACGCGTTGATGGCGAGAAAAAAAAGGTGGGGGATATACATAGAGAGATTTAGGAAAATCTTTTCCCGATACTTGTGAAGACTTTGGCGAATGTGAATGAGGAGAAAGAAACGACACACCGCTGCCTGTTGCTGGTCGCGTGGGCGGCTCGAGTGTATGTGCGGGTATTCCGTTCATCCCTGTAAAAGCGAGAGAAGAAGACGTGGAGTGAACTACGTAAGAGAGTGTAGGTAAGGAAAAGAGAAAAGGAACAAAAAAAAAAACGAGAGAGAATCGTGTTTACGAGGAACAGTTTCGATCCTGGCCGACGGCAGTTTATCACACGTGGCTTTCTTCCAAGTACATTAAAAAAAAAACCTAGGTATATAGAAAACCGAACGTTCAGAGACGACGAAAAGTCGTCGTAGACATCTTCTAGCGGCTCTTCTATCCCGACAAACTACCCCCATTCTCCCCACTCTACTTGATATTTATAGCGTCTTGGCGCGAACTGCTCTATCAGAGAGTGTGTAACAGGTAGCGAAATATAACCATCTAGATCGTAGATTATAGATTCCAGAATAATATCCGAGCCGGGTTAGGGATGTAGTTCGGGTTGAAAACTATTTTCTACGATTGGTATTGTACTGATGCCAACTTTCTCTCACAAGTTTGTCACATTTGAAACGAAGGAAAAAAACCACAATATGTAATCTATATGAGCTGAAGATTCGATGCGATGGACCCAAAGGCCTCCGAAGTCCTTACAGCAATCTCCATTTTGTTTTTCGAATATCAGAATTATAGAAAGAAGGGTAGAAGGGTAGGAATTTGTTGCACAGTGAAAAAGTTCTCAAAAATGAAGTTTGAAACAATCATTTCCCCCAAAAAGGCACTTTTTGCGGCGTTTACTTTGTTACGTTTTCATAAATATGAAAGTAATTTACCCGGATTCAGTGACCAGACCTGAAAAATCTCACGAGGAATTGTTCATAATATATCAAAGAAGATATCTTTGAAACTATAAAAGCTGATTCAATGAATATTTCATCGCCAGTTAAATTTTGAAATCCTAAAAATGGGTGAAAATTAGTTTTTACGGCAGAGGCATGATAAAGTCACTTTATGACGCCTGTTTTCGGCCCGTCAAGTGGCGCTTTATACGGCTGTAGTCCACCTCGACACATAAAGTCTTTATAACGTAGTTCACCTCGACCTGTAAAGTACTTTACAAGTCGAGGTCGGACTGCGCCTGCGCAGTAGTGCTGCTCGAGCTAGCAGTCGACTCGGCAAACGGATTATGTGTCATGGTGGACGCGGAGTTCGAAGCGGACCTTAACTGGCGTCAAAGTGACTTATCATACCTCTGCCGTAAAAAATATACTATTTTGAGATAATCAAAGATCTTTAAAAGGCTGCATATCAATTGAGAACTCCAGAAGAAGAGTAGTCCAAGTATAATCATATTGCTTTATATTCGGTGTCAGTTTGGTCTGATGACAAGTTCCAATTGGATAATTTTCACAGATTATCACTGTTGGGCCCGGATTAGAACAATTTAAAAACCAGATTCGGATTGAATCTTCGCAGATATTGATAGGTGAATGCATTTAGTGAAGAATTTTTTCTTTGAAAATCGCATTATTTTGAGCCTTTTTCAAATCAAACTACATCCTGAAAGAGGCGGCATCATCAACGTCTATAAATCTACACTTCGGGTAGGATTGAAACGTTGCATCCTTCACGTTCAGGAGGTACGTGAAAGCCTGTAATACGGTAATCGCGAGATGGGTGGACGGCGCGAGTTACCCCTGAAGGCGTTTCCATCCATCATGGAAAATTGAGCCGTTATTTGTTCAAGAATTAAGCGGTCTCTGTATCCACACGGTATCTATATACGCTTTACGGCCACCTAACGTGTAATTACGCGTTAAAAGATCCGAGCAGCGTCTCTGAACGGTGGATGAAAAATGATAGCCGAAATTTCGAGACAACACCTGCCCATAAACTAACGCATCTTATCCGCATTCGTCGCGAGATGTATGCATTGATTGATCCTTATCGGATCAAATTCATAAAATTATTGATTAAACGACCTCAAATTTGGACTGAATTGTATTCTCCCTCCAGGGAAGAGAACAGAAAATTGAAATTCGAAAACAGAATTAATTCAGTTTGGTTTCCTTTTCGTTATATCAGAGAGAACAGAAATACTCCTCGTTGGAAATAATAGGAGAGTTCCATCCATCGGGACTTCGTCATTATCCATCACTCCGTGCTGGCATATTTTTATTACTCCTCATCTTGAGGGGGAGAGATATTGTATAACCCGGACGGCGGCGAACACACACCTAGTCAAATAGAGCGAATGGGAAAAAGAAACGAAGAAGATGTGTGGTAAGTAAGTCGCTCCTCGCCCGCAGAAACAATAAGGGAATAACCAACATACCATACCTGACTATCTACTCAGCGATTTTCATCATCACCACGTTACGATTCACACGTGGATGAAACGCATCTGTCTTCCCGTCCTACGGTTTACCCTCTTCCTCACCTTCCACCTTCGATCATCCGTCGTATTTGCCACGGCGAGATGTGTCTTCGTTTTCGTTTTGTTTCCTCCTCCCCAGCCCCGGGGTTTTTGGATAACGGAAAAACAGCGAAGGTTTAATGGAGCCGGAACTCGAGGAGCTTGGGAAACAAATGGAACCGTAATGTCACCCCGATTCCGTAATGGCGTCACGTGCATAATTTCAATACATTAAACGCCTGCCTGGTATTGATTTTCACGTATGATTCGGGAAAATCGTTTCCCAACCCTCCGCTCTATTCTATATTTCCGTTTTTGTGGGCATAGAAAAGTGGAGGAGAACTGACAATGAATCTCTCTGCATAACGTGGCCTGTTGCGGATGGAACGAGAATGCATATGTGTGCGGCGCCGTTGTACCAGTGCCTGACCAGGAATCGCCAGCGAACCCCAAAAATCGAAAATCCTGAACCAGCCAAAGCGCCCTCCGCCCTTCACTCGGGCCGCCTGTTCGTTCGGTGAATGGATGAATTTTAAATAACCTAGAAATACGGTTGAAAACGGTTAGAAACTGAATTCTAATCCCTCGAGGGAGAGAGAGAGTAATACGGGGATTCGGGTACTGATATAAAATCGCTTATCATAAACCGCGTTACGTGCCTTGGAACCGAGAAACTGAACCAGTCTATTACTTACTGAACAGTTTTTAATTTCACTTCACCCCGCACCATTTAAAAAGCAATGCTTCAAAGTCAATACAGCGGAGGCTGTGAGTGTCGAAAGGTTGTAACTCCTTCGCCATTGACATATAATTCAGCCGGGACCTAAATCCTGAACTACTGACCGGAAACGCAGAAACAGCCTCCGGAAGAGGAGTGGTCGCTCAAGCATTGAGCACACCTTAATCATTGACATCTCTTCAACCCTATGGACCCTGAAATTTTCAAATCCTGACACACCTCCAACAAATTTTTGCAGGCATTGGTTCGCTCATGATTTGAGGAATTCAGTCGATATCATGAGGCAGAAGCAGTTTTTGGTTGAACGGTTTGCATAATTTTTTGCTTTCCCCTCCCCCCATTTCCTTATTTTCTTCGTTCCCATTTTCCATCTCACTCTGTGTGTGTGTGCGTGTTGGCAAGGACTGAGAAATATTCGAAATCGCAACACTCTTGCCCAACCTGCGAACGCACCCTTGTCCCACAAAGGCTCAGTCAGTGAAATTGAAAGGCTTTGTATGGAAATAAGAATGCCCCCTGCATCCACCCAGCGACCCACGCGCAGGGCTAGGCCACTAACACTTGGACGGAAATAAATTCGGATACGTACTTCAAAAGAAGGAAAGCAAAAAAGTGAAAGGGAAGAAAAAAAAAAGTAGGAAAGGTGGAAGTGAAGACGGAAAGTCGGTACGATCGAAAGCGAAAGGAGAGGAGAGGCTGGATAAAGACCGTCCAATACTCTGAATTTTTTACGTCAAGAAAATATTTTTATACCCGGAAGTGAAATTAAAAAAAATGTATGCTAGATGATTGAAAAATTCGAAATTGTCGATACAATTATAGGGAATTAGTCCGCGTATTAATTCGTACCTGTCTCTGTTTAACCTTTGCTTCGATCCACCAACCGACTTCCGGTCAGCCATTTTGATTCCCCTAGAATGGAACACTGCGACAAAAGCCCTCCTTTCAGTTTGTTTGATCTGATCTCGTTAACCTTTTACGAGGACGATACAACCCCTATACTAGCTCTCCAGTAACCCTTTCGTTTCCATGGTTACGAGAGGACGGTCGCGCGCCAACCCATTCGCCGACTGATTTTTAATGGCAGCCGTTCCGAGACGTGGAAGAAACGCGAATTTTTTTTTTATCGCTGTGCAAAAATCTGCAATCGATGAAGAACTGATTTATAATTCAACTCTGCGACACAAAAACGTGTCTTTGAATGCGCCGGAATAAAATTGCAACGTAAGCGGGTTTATTACATCCGTCAGACTCCCTTCCTCGGTCGAAGGAGAGGCGAAGAGAATAAAGATGGCGAATAAAAAAACGAAAGACCGAAACGTTAAGGGAGAGGGTAAATAAAAATTGCTCCTAAAGTTGAAACAACCCAAAACACATTTTGCATCGGGTGGAAACTTTAATAAAAGGGGGTATTACTTTCGGCCCTTTCGTTTCCAACCCCTCCCCCCTGAATTAAACCCCTGGTAGTAAACCATTCCGTGGAAGACGTGGCCTGGTTGCTAATTTTGTTCGATCGGAAGCAACACTTGAGGCTACAAGTTTTGGAAGACTACGATCAAGGACGTAAGGATATTTCACCGATCAAATTTTAGCGCCATCGATTTCACCCAGTGATACTCTTCACGGAAGTTCACCCTGATCCTGCGCTTCGAAACCCTGGAGGACAAGATTGGCAGAAATATCCCAACCACCGCGTGCGGAATCTGGGATCGTTTTTTCACGAGTCGTTACCCTTCCTCGGACCCATATATTTGAAGAGAAACCCTTTTTCTTTGTGACCGAAAATAGAAAAAATACGTTCATTTGTTCCCTAAAATCTCACAGGTTAGCCGAGTATTTCGGTGGACCCACAATGGACTTCCGTACGGGGTATCGAAAATATTTGAATAAATAATTTTCATCTGATACAACGCGCGACAAAAGATCCCTGTCACAACACTCGGACCAAACCCTTTCAACGATGTCCTACCGTTTTAGAAATATTTAAGTGGATCTACGATGTTTTTTAAGATAACAACAGTTTAGGTCCGGGTTAAGGTTCTCGTAGATCAACCGGATGATCAGGTCCTCGACAACCCCTATACCTCCGAAGGGATTCGCTCGAAAACATCTTTCGCCTGAAATTTAAAATCAGGGAATTCTGATTCCTGTGAATATTCCAAATCCAAAATTTAATAACAGCTTTTCTGGTAGGACGAGACGTGAGGGAGGAAGCGGATACGTGTATGTCGGGTACACTTGTTGCTCCGAATTTCCGAGGGACTATATCTGAGCGTATGTGGTTCACGCTACACACGTGTTTTTTTTTCTTTTTTTTCTTTTCATCCCCCGCTTACTTTCGTCCCGAAGGAGTGTAGGCGGTGTGTAAGCTCGCGTACTTATTCTAATACTTTTTAAGGGTATGAAAAGAAAATCGCGAAGGGACTCTGGAGCGACGCAGTGGTTTAGTCCTGCGAAAGAGAGAGAGGGAGAAAAGAAGAAAAAGCGTAGAGAAGGTAATGAGACGTGATTTTCTTTAAAGAAAAATCTCTGGCGTATAAGGAAGGTTGAAAAATTAACGTCTTTCGAGTTTGCGGGTATCTCGGAACACGAGGTCGAAGAAAAAAAAAATTAGGAAAATAAGAAAATTAGGAAAATGCGCACTTTGTAGATGTAATTATTGTTTGCTCTCCCAGCCCTCCGTGACTCCAATTTTGTCGAGACGTAACTTCGTTTAGTTCTTATCCCTTTTCTACTTTCTGACACAATTCGCTGAAAAAAAAGAACGCTCGTTAAGGTATATCTTCACGTTTCATCCTTCAGCTGTCAGAAGAATTTTTTCTCAGATATCAGCCCAAACACCTCGCAAAATGGGGTTTCTAAATTTTAACCTGAGTGGATTGCGACCTCGACTCATGGTCGAAAAACCGAATATCAGGATTCTTTCGAAACTCTTCCATCTTCCATCCACTTGCTCTTCTTCTTCTATAACGCGTCGCTAATCCACCACTTACTTTAATGTAATCGTTTCTTCAGACGTCGACCCGTCTGGTCCACGTCTTTCAACCCTTGATCCTCCGGGGTATCAAAATCAGATGGAATAATTCTGTTTGGCTTTTGATTGGTATGGAATGAGTGTAAAGATGAAAGCGACAAATAAGAAAGTAAAAAAAGACACGGACGAGAAAACGAACCCTCCCTTACTTCGTCTCTTGGGAAAATACATCGAGGCTGCTGCAGGGACAAAAGCCAATTAAAATTGGCGAAACTCGTTGGTATTCAAAGGCTGACGGTATAAAAAATAGAGGGCAACCCCTCCGAATAGTCACGAGAAAGTCTCGTCGGGAGTTCCAAGACTTCGAGTGGGGGAAGGCCCTTAAATACGCTGAGGTCCGGGACGTCGAGGTCTGGGATGATGAATATAAAGGTACCGCGAACAGTTAGGGTGAATTCAACCCTCTCCCGCGAGCACTCGACGAGGAGCCCAAGGAACCCTAAGATCAATACTTTTTACGCCAGATTCGCGAGGGCTGCCTCAGCTCCCCGTCCTTCGTACTGCGATGTTACTCTTCTCTCTTTCCCCCGCATACATATATATATGTATTTGTATGTAACGCTATATACACCTCGGAACGGAGGCAGTGCCTCGCTGTAATCAGGAATATCATTAAACTCACGGCTTCTTCGCGCGAGTCGGTAGGCGAGCGTCGCCTTCCTTAGCCGGTCTCTCCTCTTCTTCCCTTCTCTTCACTACCCCGCATTGCTTTCTCCCTCCCGTCCGCCTTCTCTTCTTTGCTTTCTCTCTTTCTCCCTTTCTATCCTCATCCCATTTTCTCCTTCTTTTACTTTCTCCACTCTGCCGTGGTACATGGAATCCTGGCCAAGCTCCACTCGTCGAAAGAAGGAGTGAAGGGTGCGGGTGGTGGAGAAGGGGAGGACCTCGTTACTTTAAAGATACTGTGCATAAAATAAAAATACGAATGGAAAATTTTAACGATTCTCGCTCGTACCTACCAGGCGTTTCGGTTACATTTCACGAATCAGCCACGCGATAATATTCCAGCGTCTGAGGTCGACGGTTTTTGATCTTATCAACGATAATTGCGTTGATACACTATATTCAAGACAAACGGAACAACAGTATCGTCCAATGTTTCCGCAAATAGAAAGAAGAAAACCTTGAACGAAGCCCAGGGTTTTGACCCTGTAATAAATCTGCAGGCAAGAAGAAGATGGGCTGATGTAACTTTAGGCAAAACTAGAGCATTTCTATTGTTGACTTTGGGCACCACGACCTAGTTGATTTACAAGGGTAGAAAATCGTGTACATTAGTTTGCGAAATTCACGCAGTTTACACCATGGCGAAGGATCAGGTTTAAATCAGCCCGTAAATTATACGAGTTCGGCAAAACTGGAGCAGTTTAGTTTTCGTCTATGACAGCATAGAGTTTGTTCCGATTGCTTTATGGCGGGTTTCTTCGGGTTTGCTGAAAATTTTACCCCTCCAAGTTCCACTTTATCCACAGACAACTGTTTGTCCGAAAAGTTCTACTCGGATTCTAGCTGCTATGGCTATGGCTGGGCGAGAGAAAGGGCAAAGTTAAGAAAAACAGAACGATTATAGACCGTGATTTATCTCGCAAAACTCACATACTTGAACCCTCGGCCAACCCGTTACGCGCGATCCCTTCGGAGCGGAAAAATTGAAGAAAACCTTTCATTTTTCATAGCCGACCATTCCCTCCCGCGGCGCGGTATCGATCTTCTGCAGATAAATTTCTGGTCAAAAATTTGTTGCGTAAGGGATAACAATTTGCTCTATTCATCTTCTCCGCGTTTATTTAGTCGAACGGCTCCGAGTTTCGCCGGCCCAGGTATGGGCGCCCGTACTTGGATCCTACCCCAGGACGGTCGGAGCCACCCCCGTTCATTCAAAACACACCTTAGGAATTCCGCAATATGTTATTGTTCAGGTTGAGCGAGCATCTTAGGAGCGCGTTTCCCTCCCTTTCGGCATTGTCAAGAACCCATACGATATTGGGAATCCGCAGTAAAAATTGGCGGGAGACGATCGAACCTTACGGCCATCTGCTGTGCGGCAGATTATCAGTTTTGGTTAGATTTTTACGCAATTATTCGTTACGATACTTGCGAATCTACCGAGAACGGTTCTAGATGCAAAAATATGTTCGGGCCAAAGGTTATATCCGATGAAAATAACGTATCCGAGGACCCATCGGCGGATATTGAATAAGAAATCTTATAGCGGGTTGCTTCTGCAGCGGCTAAGGGTGGTGAGGGTGGACGGGAGGGTCCGGTGGGGTTGTGTATTATGTCCGCTCGAGTCGCCCTCCATTCCAACAAATGGATTCTGAAAGATGCGGAAACCCAGAAAAAGGTTTCGCCGAGGGTGGAGTGAGAGGGGTAGCAGGAGAAAAAAAAAATGAAAAAATGAAAAAACGAGGGTGGCACAGGTAGATTTTGTATATTCTAGTTCCTGCACGGTGATTTCGTCAAAAAATTGCGAGCCAGGACTCCAGGAGTTCTGAGTTTTCAGCTTTTGATTCGTTCCGAGTAACAGGAATGAGAAAATATGAGTCAGAGTCAAAGGGAAATTGCAGTCGGCTACTTCGCCAAGTTATTTGAATTAATAGGAGAGTATATAATTTTCGTTTTATTTTCTTCCATTTTATTTTCGAGATTACGCAGTCAAAGGAAAAAGGTAGTTTCTTAAAAATCTTCGGAACGCATCGGCGCGTCCTTTCGGCGCGAATACCAATTAAGCGAGTTTCCGACTGTGACTCCGGAGCGGGTAAGATTCGTTTGGCAAAACGTTCAGGTAGTTCAAAAGACCTGAAGCCAATCTGAGGATTAACGAGAAGCCACTCCATCCGGACGGGCGAAGGGAACCAGGACGGATCTTTGCCTCGGCCACAAAGTAATCACTCTTCGAGCCATCATTACTTTATCCCTTCTGGTTTTTTCTCTCTTGTCTTCCATTGTCTTCCATTTGCCGGAGATTTTAGCACGAAGGGATTCCTCTTAACTCTCTAACTTCCTTTGTGTTCTCTGTATTCTTGAACCTAACCAAAGTTTCACCCATGGTGCCGACGCGATTCATAAACAACTCCGATACACCATCTCCCATTCAATTTGCAATAATATGCGGAAAATTTACTTGACCTACGCAAGCCTTGCTTTTAAAAATTCCTCTGCTGCCCTTACTGACCGTATTCAAGCCACGCATTCAAAGTGATCTTAAAAGCAAAATTTGTGGAAGACGTTGTGTTTAGTTTATTTTTTCTCGATAAATCTTGATCGTTGAGACGCAGGCAGCTCGAATTGACGAGAGGTAAACGTCAAGGGTGAGATTTTCTACGGGATCGAAAGATGAAAAAAAATCTGAGATTAAAATAGTGGCAAAATCAAACCAACAGAAACCCACTACTTCGCAATACAGGGCGTAAGTTTGAGATTTCACGGATGAGATCGACGGGGACCTCGGCACACGTTCACGTCTTGTGTTTATTCTTAGCTGTCAAGCGTCACTCACCCTCGCACACATAAAATAGGATGCGTGAATATCTTGACAATGACAAATTTTTACATCGCACTGCAGCTGCAGCTTTTCCAAAAAAATAAAAAGAGTCGTAGCATTCACCGACCTTCATCAGAAATTAAAAATCAAACACAGTTTTCACAACGATACATACAAAGTTAAATGTAGCAAGGAAAAGATGAGTTTCCGGAAAAGTTAAGAGTAAGAGACTACGACAGAGGTTTTCTCTCAATTTTCTTTCCTTTCTCACCCATTTTCGCTTAACGATGCGTTTTACGGGGATGTAAAAGCTCATTTACACCTACATCGACACTGCAGTGTCTCTCTTTCGCGGTACATGGTACGCAGGTCGCCCGGGCAACGTGTAGCCCTGAGAGTTTTCAGTTTGGAATTGGAAGGTTTGAAGTTAGGAGTTTTTAGCCGAGAGTAAAGGAGGAGTAGGTATAATGATCACCGAAAGATTTACAGCCACCCAGTTTCTCCACTCTTCAGTCCTCCCACCGAGGACGCCGTCAACATCGGCTATTTAACTTTCTGATCCCTAATTCTTATCCTTCGGAAAATTTTTCGATCAAACTCGTAACCCGAAGGAAGTGATTTTTCCAAAAAGAATTCTTGTCGCGACGGAACGAGGGATAGAGAAGAAAAAAAGCGCGACTGGACAAACAAATAGGGAAGATGGAAGGGCAGGTGAGTTGTCCCAGGATTGCGACAATGCGGTCGCCTCCTCGATCCTCCGGGGTCCGAGGCAAGGCGTGCATAAAAGGATGTGCCGGGTGTTGCGTCAAGCCGTTCCAGGAAGGCAGAAAACTCCGTAATATATCAAGTGCAGTTTTTTTCCCCGGTGCAATAATGGGGTGGAAGGTGCGTGAGTGAGTGTGTTTCGTAGGGGGTGGCTAAGATCCAACAATGCAAAACTTTGACGCGCATCAATATCCCCCATTCCGGATACCACATATTTTCAACGATACAAACGACACTCCTCAGAGACCCTCCTGTTTCTCCTCAACCGATACCTACCTGCCGATCCTGATTCAGAAAAAAAAAAATGTTCAAAGCCAAATACCGGGACTCAAAAACTCCATTCAAGAGTCTCAAATAAATTTGAATCGTGACTGTGGCGAGGTTCGTGAAAACAAAATTACCAGAATTGCTAGATTGGCTCTTATGAAATCGAGAGCGAAAAGAAGAAGAATCCGGTTACGAGAGAGCAAGGGAATTCAATCCGGGAGATTTTGGGATTTGGGTCGTAAAAGTGTTACGGTTATAGCTGTCAGAGGTATGGTTATAATTGAAGATTAATCGGCAAAGAGGTGTCACCTTTTTGGGTGGATCGCTAAAGTAAAAAATATTGAATGGGGATCTAGTTGGCAGGTTGGGCAGGTCCCGGAATCTTTCTTTATTCTTCCATTGTGGCTGGTACAATTACTCACAGATTAGAGTGAGAATTTGCGAGAAGAACGCAAAGGGGACAATCTGGCTCACTTGATCTTTACATTTACGACTTCACCGGTATATACACCACTTCGCTTCCATTCCATTCACCGAGTTCGTGAAATATTACCTACCGCCTCAACGCGAAATTCGTAAGCCGATGCTATGGTGCTACACACGATCCTACTGTCCTCGTGCTCGAAGGTTTCTCAAACGAAACCCAGAACTGATGATATCTCCGGATCTAGTCATCCAAAAAGTTCCCAAAAAGCGTCGCACACTAGGAATGAAGATTATTTGATCGGCAATTATCACTTCCGGTGCAGAAAAATGAGAAGAGAAAGTGGTTTCGATGCCATCTGCACAGTAGTTTTTAGTACAGCGAAAAAGCACTCAATCATCGTTTTTCATTTGTTAGTACACTGTGCTAAATCGACTGCGACTTTTCGCAGATACGCAGCAAAGATAAGGAAAGTACAAGAGGTAAGCGGTGGAACGGAAGGAAGGAAGAAAGGGAAAAAAGCTAATTTACGTAAATGGCAAGGCCCATTCCGGGTCATCCTGAGGTATGCCTACCTTTATCTTGCCCGGGTATAGAGGCACGCTTCCGTGAGGAATATGATTAGACGTTTTCGGCCCGGGTCATCTTTGCATACTCGACTTGTGAGTCGGCCCGGGATTTGAGGAGGGTAAACCGAGTTGCACCGGCTAATTTTAGGAAAAACCTCAGAGATCGGGGTTCCTTACTTCAAGATATGCCCAAAGTACCTGAAGCAGTTATACTATAGCAAAATATTGAGATATAGAAAGAAAGTGACAGATAGCAGTCGAACTCCGAAGCCCTTCAACCGACATTCTTAACTCGCTGATATTATCGAGGTCAGATGGGGCGGTTTTGGATAAAGAATTCCACAGTTGATGTTCTAGTCCGTATTTTTTGTTGATCGTTGGTGAAAAATAATCGGTGTTTTGTAAATATGTCCGCACGTCGCAAATCGTTTTCGTTTATAGTTTCGTCGAGAGACAAGAGTCTCCTGGTTCGACCGGATGCCGACATACCCAACATCGTATATACTCGAAATACGAGACCGGTCTAATTTCTCTGCGTCGACGGTGAAGATGTACGAGACTCACGTAAAAAGGGAAAACAGAAAAAGCGCTAAGGAAAGAAGAGAAAAAGAAGAAGGAAAAAAAGGACGCGAAGGACGTGCCGAGTTGAAAACGGCGAGAATCCACGCTTGACCATGAGGGCAGGAAATAGAAACGAGTCTCCTTTACCAACTGCGCATTCATAGAGAATGATGAAAACCATACTCGGAGGACCCCGCGTCGAGTCGGTCCTTCTCGGCTCGGAAGGATATCCCAGATGAAAACCACTTGCGAACGAACGTACATAACGTTGAAAACTTACCTAAAGACCCGTAAAGCTACTATAAAATCGAAATAAACGAATCTACAGCTTTTTGCCGAAAGACGTCGAGTCCAATTGCATCAGACGCGAAGAAATCTTCAGCTTTTCGGAACGAGATTTTGCAAGAATGATATAAGATCCGAACTGCTTTGAGATATTGAAATTCCGACTACGAATTTCAATCAATTTTTCTCTATACCTATTCTATCTCGACGTGAGTTGAATTTTTTTGGGCAAGACGAGGACGCACGAAATTTGATAGCGAAATATAGGAGGTGACATGGACATGGGACACCCGAATGATGGAAAAATAATGGAATAAGGCGAAGTGGCGCGATTCTCATTTTCTCATTAGCTCATCCCGCCGCGCACTTGCTATTGTAGGATATCTTCTTCTATACTGACAAAAACAAGCCTTTACCCTGACCACTGTCCATTATGATCTCGAATGACACCATTAGAGGTGCTTCAGAAATTCGTCCGTCTTTATCCACTCTGCTGCTCCAACTCGCTCGCTCATCTCGCGAGGGGAGAGACTTTCTTCTCTCTTATCCTGATCGCAAATAAATTTCACGTTCATCAATTGTCCCAGAGTTATAACATTTAAAAAATCCACGATTATTCCAGGTTTTCAGAGATCGTTACCTGATGTATTAACATAATTTTTCGCATAATTTTCTTACTCCGTTGACTACCTCGCTTTCTTAGGTTGATTTTCAGTACCTAGACTTGAGGCGCATATCTGATTGAGTGATTAAAAAATCCCTCATATTCCCATGGCTTAGAGAATTTCGTGATAATTCTACGACGACTGCTCTCTAAATTTGAATCAGTGAATAGTCACTGATCATCAGTGAATAGTCACTGAAGCCCCCAGTTATAAGTATGCAACTGGAAATCAGTGAAAAGTCACTGATTTTTCCAGTGAATTTGAATCACTGATTCAATAGTGAAATTTTCACTGATTGAATCAGCGAAAATTATTGGTTCTTATATATATTTGATCCGGTTGAAGATATTCTCGAAAAGGAAAGACAATATGGTATATTCGACACATTTTTGTTTCGCGAGTCTTTATTGCAAGTAAAGAAAAAACAGACTCCTAACGCAGATGAAACTTCTCCGTTTCCCATCTCGTCGGGGCGAGCCAAGACTGGACGCAGTGAGAAAACCTAACCTACCAAAAGTATAAGGAATTCAATGTAAGACAGTGAACAGCAATATTCACACAATTCATTAATTATTTGCAACTAACAAGCCAAATTGTGAAGAATTTTATAAATCCGCATGTGTACTTACGTTATGAATTTTACTGAACAGTTCACGTGGTTGAACCGACGCCCAAATCAGCACGCAACATATGAACGCGAACGATTTGGCGGTTAGTAGGCAGCTCCGTGGCGGTTAAAGACTCGGCATACGCGGCGCCCCTAGCGTTCGTCACAAAAGTCACTGACGAAACAGTGAAGTTATGCACTGGTTTAGCAGTGGTAAAATCACTGCTGAAATGGACTTCACTGATACTCCAGTGAAAAAGGGTTCAAGTCACTGTTTCTGCAGTGAAATACCAAGTCACTGATTCAATTAGTGAAATTTTCACTGATTCAAATTTAGAGAGTGGAGACCCTGGTTAAAATATTTGCGTTCGTTATCTACACGTATGCGATCTGAATAAATGTACGGATGTATAATCGAACCAATTCGGATATCGATGGATCAATAGGCGCACCGCACCCCGGATACGTATTAAGTTTCGAGTGTCACCACGTCGCCGTGTCAATCTACTGTCCTCTTTCTCCGACCGCGTAATTGCTAGTGGCAGCGACAGATGGTATTCAAACAAGGATATCTCAGAGCTTTGAGAGAAATGGGAACGGATAAGGGTTGCAAGTCGATTAAGTTCAAAGAGCGGTTCGGAACGATCACTCGATCGAGGTCTCAACAGTTCCATCGACAAATTTCTCTACCATACGTTTTTTTTTTTTTGAAATTTTGAAATTCTGCGTCCTGAAAAAATACCCTGGACGCGGGTCTGACCGGACACGAAGAGCTAACCCGAAGTTGCGTAAGTGTGCGTAAGTAGGTTCCGTCTGTCCGTCGGTGGCCGGTGGTGGCAGATGTTGCGATGCTGGTCGAAAAAGGCACCGGAGTGATCCCTTGCTGTTGGAGGAGTCGTAGAACGTCGGACACACTGAACAATATTTCACGTCCACGCGTCCGTCGGTCGTCCGTATGTCGGTTGCGGCAGTCGGTGGCAGTCCCGACCTGCAGAGTCTGCCGGAATGAATTTTCGGTTTGTTGTTTCGGCCGTAAAATGTATTCAGAGTTTTTCCTCCAGGCGGACACATCAACTGGACGAGCGCGGTGCAGTAGACGTAGAAAACCCTCGGCTACCTTCGACCATCAGCCCTGTTTGAGCTTTTGTCAATTTGCATAATTTTATATCTACGGGATATTAAACATACCTTTATGAATTATTTAAACCAAGGTTATCGCTCATGGTCAATCGGTACCTGCTACATCCGGTACACGGATAACGAAACTGATACATTACCTCCGATTGTAAGTCAATTTACTGTCCAAATTTTTGTGGAGTGGCACGTTGAAAGTCGTATTGATTCAAATGATGAATTTTTGCGATAAAAATGAATCATCATTGGATTCAAGATTGTCAAAATTATCGAGAGGAATTTAAATTTTGAACTTTTACCTCATTTTTGTACACTGAGCATACACACCAAATTTCAGCTAGTATTATTGAAAATTACAGAAGTGACGATAGTTTCACATGTAAAGTTGAATAACACCAACGTTTATGAATATTTTTGGATAAAATTTGGTGCCCATGCTTACTTCGCGGTATCAAAAATAGTTACTTCAGAACTTTTTCTCTATCTTGCACATTATCGAATATAGAAAATGAGAAAGTTTCGGTCAAGCATGTTCTTCGGAACTCTGAACAGAATTGAAGGGAAGAAAAAATGGTCACAGGACCACCTCAGTAACAAGAAGCAATAAAGACAGAAACCCTTTCCTGATTGTAATCTAAGCGCTGAGAAATACCCTAGCTCCTTTTTTTTACCTCGAAGTTTCTCTTTTTTTTTTTTGTAGGTCATAGAAAACGAAAAGGCAATAAAAGACTTCGCTTATTACAGCGATAGCGAACGCTCAGGGACAATACTGTAGTTGAATGGTCCTCGTTATTGCTGTGGTAGTCCCGCACGCTGGTACAATACAGAAGTCAGAGATCTTTTTCTTCTTTCTCAGACTTTGGTCACAGGCAGTTGGGCCAGTAGCAAGGTTTCCCGAAGTTAGGATAGGTTAGGTAAGGGTTGCGCGCTATTCTCTCGTCCAGTTGTCCGTTCTGTGTCCGGTCGTGGCCGATGTCGCATGGTCTGTGGACCGTTGACCAATAAATCAGGCTCGCGTAGCTGTAGGTCGGGGTGAAAGCAGCGCTTCGCGCCGTCTGTCACAAATATGCGTAATTACACATGGCTCGATGCAACGTGCGTCTCTATTTCCGTTCAGTCAGTGCATTTCGACTTCCATATCCGAGAAATGAGTGGTTTCGAAAAATGACGAAAGTCTTCTGAATATTTTCTGAACCCATGTGTGGACCGAGGGGGAAACGATTCATCAATTTTTCGGAACACATGAGGTGCTGCGACCGCAGTACATACGTTACGCAAAGGAACCAGGAAGCCGAAATATCCTAGGCTCGCCACACGTGGTCGGAACATGCCAAATCCCACTGGAATTCATCGTCCGTATCCGCAATTTACGGAAGGGAAAACAAACAGTCGATACGTCAATTATGATTTATGGATCTGGTGTGAGGCATAGAGGAGAGGAAGTTACGGTTAAAAACAAACAAAAAAACGTCGGTTGTTGGTGGCCGAGGCTTTTGATCTTCGGCATCTTTCACAAGTCTCACGCTAATTGCAGCTCTTGAATCCGCGACGCAATTTGTACAGAGTGAAGAGACACTTGAAGATTCTGCCACAGACTGAGTCCTATGGCCGGTGAATTGGGCGTAAAGTTTAAGAAACACAGCCCATATGTCAAATGACATGCGTATTTCCTGTTTTTAAATTCCAGCTTTGCACCGTCGGCGCGTCTGATCTGGAGGGTCGACCGGATAGTGGGTCTCGAATCAATCCCGCAATTCAATCATGGAGTTGCGGACGTAACGTTATGGTGGATGAGGGACGTTTGAAACTGCGAGTATGTAGCTTGTCTCGAATATCGTTAAAGTAGTCATTAATGTTGTCAGTCATGTACAAACTTCTATGTACATAGATAAATGAATGTGTGGGTATATATAGCACGAAAACGTGCAACGAAAGGGAATATAAAAGTACTAACGAACGGGTTTTACAACGATTTTACGATCCAAGTCGCCACATCGTCGTCTCGCCGTACGCCGTATATTTTTACACTTTCAAATAGGGACGTGGGTTTTATACGGATCTATCTCAATTCTGGCAAACCCTTAGGCAAATTAGCCGTTCATTCTTGGCAAGGTTAAACTCCCTCATTTTCGCAACGGTATATTTCCTTGCTTAAATTTATTTTTGGCAGTCAGTGATCATCAGATTATATCCGTATATCTCAGCTTTCAAATTTTCGCCATTTTGAAGAAATTATCATTTTATGGCTGACGGTAACGACGTCGGAATTACGTCACCGTTCGCAGAGTCTCCTCCCTCTCTTCATGAGGTTTTATGTAACATTTTATACGAGGTAATTTCAGTACCTATTGTCGAGGATGAGAAAGGCTTAGAGTCTGAGGGACTTGCGGTTGGTCAATCTTGTGAATAAATGGATGAAAAAGAATCTTACCGCAAGTTTTTGCAACGATATTCAATTAGCGGTGGGATGAGTACCGCTGTGACACCCCTTCGACAAAGGTACAATGAAAAATTGGTGAAAATATTTTCGTATCCGAAGGAGGTGGATAGAATGAAGAAAAAAGAGAAGAAATGGAGAAAGGATTTTTCAGCACTCGCAATTCCGCTCCGAGGACGACGGGGTTCGTTCGTCCGCGTCCACTGTGCCCCGTTTGACGCCTACGCATTGGTAGGCGGATTACCGGGGTGTTTAAGGGGGGCAAACAGAAGGAGAAAATCCTGATCGCATTTCACGAGCTGCCACCTTTGAATGTCGTGCTAGGGGTTCCATTAGCGCTGCGCGCCTGGCCGAGACCATCATCAAAGAATGTTTTGGGCAACATTATCGTAGCACAAACCAAAACAGAGTTTTTTCGAGCGTTTTCTTCAACCACAGACCCAGATCAAAGGGGTTCCTCGCACAGAGTCCTTCCACTGAATGCGATTACGTCATAAAAGGAACGACCTACACGGAGACCTGCGCACGGAAATGTTGCCAAAGTCGTCTTAGCGAAAAGTGAAACCGAATAAAGGGACCCGAAAGAGCCAAAGACCAAATTGTTGCATTTTTTTTCCTCTGTATTTATTAGTGGTTAATTTTTTGGGAGAAAACCTTCGTGGAAAGTTGGGGTGTCCGTGGGTTGTGGTAGACGCCCTTATTTTCTGTTTCATCTCCAAGTTATTCTCGGTTCAGAATCAGCTGCAACCCATAAATTTCTTAGCCCTTTCAGACCGGACCACACTGACCATAGATTGCTCTGAAATATTGCGCCCCAGTGTCAGCCAAACTCTTTACAGAAAAATCGTTGAGGATCTTGCCGGTAGTTCGGTGCACGGATGCCAGAACGGTCGTCAGAATGGGTCCATAGCTCCTAAGGATCCTGGAAATGTCCCGTCCATCCGATCCTGAGTTATGGAGGCCGGTGCGCCTGCGACTGATATACACGAATTTCTTCATGCCTCAATGTTTGATCCTTTATCTGACAAACCGGGATGCAGCCTCTTGGGTACACCGAACGGCGAAGATCGATAGATTATTGTAGAAGAAGAAGAAGAAGAAAATTTGTTCTTCAAGGTCGGAGCTGATAATTCCGCGTCATGTTATCTCGAAAAATACTTGACGCACGTGTCAAGAGATAAAATTCGTTCTCTTCTTCCTCTTTTTTGTCATATTTTTCACTCTAAAAGTGGAAAGTTGGCATTCGTCGAGAACAATAATGGAAAATATGATAATGGCTGGTGAAAGGTGAGGGTATAACGTTTTTAAAAACACGAATAAACGCTTTGAATAGTCGGTTGGACCTGATAATATTGGTTTGTCGAAAAAGGACAAACAAAATTTTTTTTCTGGCTGTAGTATACGTGAGTGTGAGTGAAGCAACGTGGCGAGGAAGAGAGACTGAACAACTGGGGCTCACACATTCCTCGCTTATCTGACAAACAGCTGAATTGTTTGCATGGATAAGTTGGGATCGAACTCGGAGCAAACGGAATATGGAAGACTTTCGTGGCACATATATTTTTTTCGACATAATTCACCCACACACCGCGAGTTTTCATAATCCCATCATAAACAGAATCTCCTCGATCTCGTATTTGTTCTCTCATATCTTGACGTCACCATTGCGTAATCACTGCATTCCTACACAAAAAAAAGACCATTTAATTTCTCGAGGTGTTCCCGTAAGTCGTTTATGATTCACGTTCAAAACGCGATGCTATCTCTGACGACACTCGCACGAGAAAAAGGAAAAGAGAGAGAAAAAAATTGTCTACGTTTCTCCGGAAATGCAGGCGGGGTTCGTGGTGTGGAGATTAGTAGCCAACAGAAATGCGACTCGCTTTGCAGTGACGTAATGCTTCGAAAATACCCATTCAATGGTTCAAAAATCCATCCTTTAGGATATTCGAGGTCGTTGCGATACTATCTAAGAATTCGAAAGGACACATCTCTCTTCATGGTCATACATACGCGCATTTACGACTCTGGGATTAGCTGATCTCGATTCGAGGTATGTACGTCTCTGCTATTTAACAATGAGAACTAAAAATCATCCGAAATGGGAGAGATCGGTGCAATATTACGCGATCTCGTAGCGAGATATCCGCGATTCATGGATTTCACATTCATCCCGCGCACCTTGCATCTAGAATACGATCCGAGGATTAATTTCGGGAGCAGAAAATTGTAGAAAAATGTAAAAAAAAAATATATATATATATATATATTCCATCTTCAATGAGAGAGAAATAAATCTGTGAGTCGTATCTGAACCTCTGCAGCTATTCGGAACTTGGGATTCACCGCGGCGATTTTACGTTCATCGTTCGCCGCTTGCGAAAAAAGAAACGTTACTTAGGCCCTCGTATCACACGATCCAACGATTCCGAATGCTCACCGGGAAGGCGGTCGAATCCCCACGGAGCAAGAGGTGCCTCGACGGGGCAAAGGATTGACGGGTGTGCAAAGGAGGCTAAGAGTTCACTGGACCGTGGTCAGAGCTCACCTCCAAGGGTGCTTTTCGCCCAAATGATCGATAAATATATTTTCCATCCCTGCCCCAACTGTTCGGATGAAATATGGATAATTGACCAACGATAAGCGGAGATAAAACGAAACAAACTCCGTAATGGTATTTTTCCGGTGAAAATTTCACCCCCGGTCTCTGGCTACTCACGACTCTCTTGATCAATTCCTCGAATTTTAATTGGTTTCCAGTAATTAAACGAGCTTTAGACAGTATTTTTTCTGGCAGCTGCTACTCGCCGGTTCTCCAACCATTGTTTTAGTTTCGCAGATGCGCGCCTCGGTCGAGCCCCAGCAGGAACGGATATTTAGTGTCACTGGGATCAGCAGCCGTAGCTAATTAGGAAATCGTATGATAGGTACAGCCGAGCGACTGTCAAATAAAGATAAGCAAACGGACAAACGGTCCGTGGCTCCTAGAGGAAAGAGATTCCAAAAGCGTAAAACTTTCCAGATTATTCGATTTGGAATTAAAATGTAATCGGTCTAAAACTTAAGAAACTCCGCATGATCGGGCTTATCTGTAACATGAGAAAAAAAAAGTATCAAAGTGTAGCCCGAAATGGGAGCCGATTATCCCTTTGATACACCGATTAGAGTGAAACTAGGATTCTCCCTAATACCCGGGTATCGTTAAACGCGGATCGGGCAACCTATGATAAGAATCTGTTACTTTTTCTTGGAAAACTTAGCTCCGGTTAATTTGGATTCACAGGATCGTGGTCAACCGATCTAGAATTATTTCCATCCTTTCTTAATTCGTGGGTTACCGGTCCATGTGACTCTCAAACACCTACAACAAAAACAAACGATAAAAAAAGAGCTAGTCTCTCAGCCAGACTCACGTGCCGCCGAAGAGAAGCTCGGTATCAAAAGGGGGAGAAGATCGGGGTGATCGGGGCTGTTTTTAGGTAGAACGAGGGTGGGTCGGCAGGTGAGGGTGAAACAGCTGCCGCCTTCCTCTCTATAAACCCTCGTAATTACCTCCCGATATCCTCAGATCCCAGTCGGCGTCCTGGCCCAACATCTTCACGGTCGTGACGCTGCACCGCGCGCCAAAGACGTTGGCGCGTGCCACCAAAAATTCAACCCTTAAGTTTTTTTCCCCTTTTCGACATCGAGATCTATGAAATAAAATTTGAAACCGCGATGAAGAAGATGGAACGGAAATTTACCCCCGTTATTTTTTCAACCCCCGTCGGGGGGCCTTCGATCGATTTATTCCGAAGCTACGCCCAACCCTTTGTTGCCGGGGGTTAGTTAATAGACTAACCAACAACGACGGAATAACTGCACGCCCACCGGCGGTATTTTTTCATTGCACTTTTGGATCGACGCAATTTCATGAATTATAGACTCCCGGAACCGAGATGACCGTTAACTTGATTAATCGACGAGGTACAGTCTGGCTTGGATGATTGGAAGTGTTACTCAGGCGATGAGTAATCTCGTGGTAATTTTCATACGATCGAGAACTTTGATCGGAGGATAGATTAAAATTTTCCAAAATCTAAAACCGGCCTGGGAAACTCGGACGACGAGCTTGACCACATGGTTGACCAGGTTTAAAATTGTAATTCAATCCATCAGTATCGGCGATCGGCGATGCAGCTGAGCTATTAAACGATGCGTAAATTGACGTTCGATGGGCATTATCGATAGAACGTTCCGGAACCTTCGACATATCCATATTTATAAACAAAAGCGCTATTAGCCGGTATGGAATCGATTAAATCAGCCTTCCAGTCCCGTCCAAGGGCGATTCTATGATCCCAGCCAGGGTAGCGAAGGGTATTTAAGGTAGAATTTTCAGCACCTGCTCGAGCTTCGACGATAATGTGTTTAATATGCGCTAGTAAGGTGCAGGAGATAGTAGCGACCCGGTGAAACAATTAAAAAGCCACCCTTTGCCGTAAGAGGCGGAGGTTGCCCCCGACGCGGTCAGGGGGATGGAGAATAATTAAGACTTTGAATAAAGATTAAGTGCCGATTGGAGATGAGAATCATTCGGGAGTTTTTCACCTGTCGATCTTAGCCTCGGAAAAATCATCGTTCGTTCTATAATCGATTAAATTTGTCAAATTCTTGAAAAACATGTTGTTTTTTTAAACTACCGTAAGATGTACACGATTCTGAAAGTACTTTATTTTCTATCTCGTTAGCATAGAAAAAAATGTGGGTAAAAAGTTTTGTCTGAATTTTTATCGGTATCTACAAGACAGGAAAGAAAATACCATTGGGGAGTCGTAAACATAACGCAATTAGGCAAAGTGCCCATTTAAATCATGAGTCGAGTGAACCAGGCTGCATGACTAACAAGTTCAGATCTTTTTTCTCTATCGCTATACCCGACGAACTACGAACGACGAACGACGAACGGGCAGTTTACGAGGTAAACGAGAAGCTTTCTGGATACCTGGGGCTACGAGGAGGAATAGAACAAGGGAAGGGGAATTCTCGACAAACAAGCGTCCTCACGTCCACTTCGACAAGAGCCCCAAAGTCATCAAAGGTGGTGATAAGAGGCCCCATATCTAGAGGTTCTTCGTCGTTGAAAAGGTCGTGTACGATCCTTAGGGGGTGAGTTTCCCAACTTTTAGGAGGCCTTTTTTCTTTTCTTTTCTTTCAAGATAGAGAAGAACAGAGTCGTAAGACAGAAGGGTAACGTAACGTGGAAACAATGTCGTTAGAGATCAACCTGATGGGGCCTAACGCGTTATACACTCCGGCCTACAGTCAGGCTTCGGCTCCGGATCGATCTGAACTACAGTAGATTCTGTGGCGAGTCCGGAAAGTAGGAAATACTCGACGAGTCTGAAGTTCGCGTGCCACGGCGCTGCTGAGTCCCTGCGAAGAGCGCATGCGCGAGAATTATAACCCTAGGACGAAAAGTAGATGATTCCCGATGGGCGCCGAGCAGGTGTTACAAGAAATTTTCTTGTAAATTTTCTTCCTGTTAGCGTTTCGAGAATCTCGTTTGCGAGGAAGAGGCGTGGAAGGGAAGATCTGAGAATAATTTTTACGCGTTTTAGTCTTCTACGCCAAGATTGACGATCCGAGTTTAACGACTGAAGGTTATCCGCACGGTTTTTCTCCTTAAAACCAGTTTTACAACACCGAATATCCGTTTTTACCGCAGGGAATTTCATTCCCTCAAATTAACAATTAACAGAAGTTTATTTTTCGTCTCGTATGTATTATCAAGGTATCAAAACTGACGACATGGTTGAATGGGTGTTAAACTGTTTTCAACATATCAACACCGTCTCGGTTCAACATTCAAACTGGTAGATGCTCGAAGTGATAATTAAACAGTCGAGATATACTAAACGTCCCCTTCAACTCTTTACCACAGAGGAAAAGAAAGTGAAAAAAAAGTAATGCTCACGTCAGTTTTATTGAGAACACATGGTACCGTTTGCTACCACATAGATATACCCACCGAACGTTTAGAAAACGTACACGTTACAGGTGCATCGGATCTGCTTAATTATACAGTTTAAGATGGTCAAATAAAAGGGTTACCTTTTACAAAGCGTTATGTCAGAGAGTAGGAAGGAGCCAAATCCGAGCCTAATTGCTTACAAGTTAAGTGGCAGCCGTTCGTCCTTGTCATTTTCACTTTTACTTTGAATATATTCCGCCTTTCAAAAACCCTTCTATTTTCGTCCGGTCATTACGGCCCGATTCCGTTTCACTTTCCTTCACTTTCTCCCCTTCTAAAAGTCTAATTAATTCAAAGAACTGTGTTGGCGATCAAAAAGGTTGCTCAACACTTTACCAGACGTTCAAGCATCGTGAAAGTATAAAACCTTTGGTTATCGTTATGGAATAGAGACGTTATAAAAGACGTGTTTAAAAAACCCTCTAAAATAATACAATATAATAAGACATCACACACGAGGGCTGAAAGCTAACCCTTTGTCAGTTTTTTTTTTTTTTCTTACCTTCGGATCAGAACTCCGCACAGGCGCGTAACATAGTTTGTTGTCGGAGGTCGTGGATCCATCCGCATTCCCATCCAGCGACGTGATACTCCCCCGCACGTGATACGTGTCATACACACAACACTTCCGTCAACATACTATATGCGTTCATCCTTTTCTTTTCTTTTTACGGCACAGGCATTAAAAAGTCACTTTTTGACGCCTGTTTTCGTTCCGGCAAATGGCACTTTATACCGCTAAGTTCAAAGTTGCGGAATAAAGTCTTTATACCGCAGGTTACCCCATCTCTATACGCAGTTCGTGCGGAACTCAACTGGCGTCAAAGTGACTATTAATGCCTTTTCCGTAAAAAATATTGTATGGGGCGCGCGCAGAAAGTAACTGTTCGGCAAGGTTATGTTTTTAGTACTCGCCGTTGCTTTACAAGGCTCGCCTTCGGCTCGCCAGGTAAAACCAACGGCTCGTACGAAAAACATAACCTTGCCGAATAAACAGTTACTTTCGGCGTATGCCACATAAATATCTATTTTTTTTGCAAAAGCTGCTTGAAAAAGTTTGATTTTCAATAGTTTTCAAAAGAGTATAGATGAAAAGAAAGGTCGGCGCATGCGCACATTGTTAATAATCCACTTTTCACCCTAGGGTTTTGCGAATTTTTACGGAAATTGGAAGATATTAATTCTTTTTCTTCTTGTACAAAATTATGAATCTTACAACTTGGTAGATTTACTCACAAAAAATTTTAGTTTGTGTTCTAATTTTGTTCATGAAAGACAACAAATTTTTAGAAAAACCGCGACATTCTTGCTTTCGGCTCATGTTGCAAACTTCATACTCATCAGAAATCGCATAATTTCTGCACCATGGTGTCACACAATTCATCGAACAGTATCAATATTTTGTTTGAATTGACCTTCAAGTAAAGAGTATCTCATTTCAGAACACGTTTGACTGAAAATCGATCGAGAGCTGGTAAATTTTTCCGGGTATTAGTTCAATCGGCAAGAGAGGGGGGAGTTTCCGACTGGTATAGATAACGATAAGATTGTGTATAGACGGTGATCACGGCAGTGTATTAATCACGCCTTCTGCCTGATAATTATTATAAAGAATACGGTGATGGTTTTCCACCGCACGAGACAAAAGATATTCTTTTACACACATAATTTGTGTATGTATAGGGGGTGATGGATGATCCGGTTGGATCGGGAGGATCAAGACACGACATAAAGTGGAAGTGGGAGGTCGACCCGCGTCCCAAGAAGCGCAAGGTGGTTGGCTCACGGTGGGTTGGATAATAACCTGATGAACGGTAAACCACGCGCGCACGCGTTCCAAATTACAGAGTCGGACTATATGAGAAAGGATATAGATTATCCTAGAGCAGTGGATGTCGGATAGGATGGTATATTAAGAAGCGTGGCCTACCGCGTAATGAAGAGTTATTGAGAACCGTTCGAAATGTTTCGGGTGCGCGGAACGAGGGAAAGGGATAGGTAATATGGGACCAGTCGGGGAAGACATATGCCGCGGCACATGCCTGACAAGGAAATTGCAAACTCCTTTCTGACGGTATATAACCCAAGAAGAAGAGAACGAGTCTGTCGTATCAATAAAGAACGCGGAGGTATCAATTTGAGACTGCCGGAACGGCAGGTGGATTCCACTCAAGATTGTCTCCCTTTTTACGGTTTCTAGTTTCTAACCGAGACGACAGACGTCCTCCTTTATCTCTTTCCTCGGATTAACGAGGATCGGGAAAATAATAATGAAAAAAAAGTAAAAAACACGGGTTGCTGGATATACCTTGAAGCAACGATCCTGAAAGTAAAAATTCACCTCGTGATAAAAAAACAAAGAAAATAATTTTCGGACCGCATGGTCAGTCTGTGCAGGACTACGGAGTAAGTATGAGGCCCTTCACTCTGTCCGCGGTTAACCTGTTTCTTTTCAACCGAATCATTAGCAGTTTCACCATCCCTCATAAAATTTTATCTTCCGCATCTTTCTGACCAATAACGCCCGCAACGTGGAACCCTTTGCACCCCTTGTCGCCGACGTCTGAGTGCCGGCCACAAACGCCACTAAAATTCTTAGCCGGAAAGGAAAAGAAAAAGTTCAGGCAGGATTAGGTGGGATCAAGATTTTTCGTAATTAGTTGAATCATACTTTGAGGTTTTTGATGGATTTACCTGAGGTCCTATCTTTGCGAAAATATTGTCTACGAGTAAAGTTTTCTGGGTTTTTATGAAAAGGACGAAAGAATTTTTCTGACCGTTCTTGTCGCCCTTGAACTGAAGAGCCGGACATCCGCTCGTGAGGTTTACACGGTAAGGATAAAATCTACAATCCGGTTACATTAGGTTACATTAGGTTACGTAAGGCCAAACACTCGTCGACCGGGAGGCTATTTGTTTAGGAAATACTCGATCCTTCCAAAGTTTCAAGCTACACCGAAAATTGATGTTTACCACGCTGGTTTTTCTAGTCATCGATCCTGCAATCTGTCCTAAATGCCTTCCTGGGAATGAAGGGGCCTCGTTGGATTTTTAGATTCGACAATTTTCGGTGCAATTACACGAAACGTCCTTCTTCTTCGGTCAGTCCCTGGTAAATTATGTGGAATCTCTTCTCTCGTTCGTCAGCATCGACGAGGCCATATGCGATAGTAACGAGCTGGCCGTGTTTTTACTATTTTAATAACTTGTGGGGTGGATTTTGTGGGCATCCCTTTCCTGAGAAAATGAGCATTTGCACACGTTCAAGAGAACCAAATGACCGGATGAACGGACTCACGAGCGAGGGTGGAACCAGCAGGTCCTGGACCACGTCCACATGACACCGCGTGTGAAAAACCACCGGCATCAGGCTTCCAACTCGACTCTACACAATACGAAGTATTTTCAAAGACCGGAAGAGTCTTAATATGTAGTCAAATTGAACGTAGCTACCTAGAAATCTAGAGTGCAAACCGTGCCTCGAGAGAAATTCTGACAATTTTTTTCCGCCACCTTGCGTGTGAATTACCAAAAAGGATGCAGGAAAGAAGGTATGCGTGCATTAGGTATCCTTGTGTCTGTATATGTGTTTGATGTAGGCTCGATTTAGAGATTTAGAGGGTGCTACGTGCTCGACGTAATCGGCGTTAACAATCGCTCCATTATTCAGAGACGAATAGAAGATAGGCTCGATGGGGAAGCGAGGGAGAAAAGTGAGCGGGTCCGACTCCTTGTCGCGCATCTCCTCTTTCCTCGCTATGAAACACACTCTGCTTTCGCATCCGTGAAACATTGATGCGAGATCTGAAGATAAGTCCACCTGCCCTCTTTGCATTCTACATGAGATTTCAGACGCAGACTCAGCATCGCTGTTGTTTCGTGTGCTTCATGGAATCGTCCACCGAAATCACGCTCTTTGAATGATATACTTGAAATTATGGACCAGCTTTGAGGATCGTGATTTGAAATGAGTAAAATTTCAATTTTTAGTGGGTCTAAGGGATGAAGTAATCCGCTTCCGGTTTCAGAGTGACGTAGCGGAATAGAAAAAGAAATTCGGGAGCGAGGGAGCTTTGGAGTGGGGCAATCCAATCCCGTGATGACACACGTCACACAATATGAATATGCAGGAATTCGGACCAGGCGCATTATATTGTGAAACCAATTTCATATCCATGTCGGGTATTGTGGTTCCTGCTCAGTTTGGTTCTCGTTCTCTTTTCCCCTTCGCCCCCTGTCGTCCCATCAACCGCATCCGACATTCACCCTCGCGGAAACATATCGAAAAATATTGAATCCATCCCGCGGGGTATCCACTCGTGTTTTCCTTTCGCACCCTCTCGACCTTTTTCTCTTCCTGTTATGCCTGAAAATCGTGTTGTCCGATTTAAATGTTTGATATACTTTTTGAAAGAGGTTATTCGCATTGAAATTTTAGAACGCGAATTTTGAGACTCTATGTGCTCCGGGATTCCCACAGATCCGCAACGGGAAAAGTGCATGGTGAAAATTGCGTTTTTGTGTCACTGTAATATCTCGCACTCCCACGGTCCTATCCTATTCAAATCACCTAAACAAATTCTGAATATGGGTGTGGAGTAAAATTTGGGTAGAAAAGGGTCCGAGAAAAAATTGCAGAATCGTAGCTCTCACGGTCAATATTCAAAAATATATTCTCGTAAACATCAAATAATCAATTTCATCTTTCCCTTTTTTCCCCCCTAAAATTGCGTTTTCTCAAAGGATTTTCGACAGTTCCCAGGATTCAGGTATATAAAAATTTTAGAATATAATATTTGAGTAAGGGTTTACATAAGGGATACCGACATACCGTCCACATTGTCAATGACGAATCCCGTGACTTCTTACCTGTCCCATAACGGCAAGGGTTGAATGGTTGCGCCAGAGATCTTTCAACGGGAATCATACACGACTTTGGGAAAGATTTTCCGGACCATTTTCCGCAAATATGAGATGAAAAAAAAATAGTATATTCATTTTTTTCTGTCTCTCGAGCGTTAATTATCTCCGGAAAGATGCTTAATGGGCGAGGTCCGCAGGTAAGTCGAACCCTTTGCAATTTGCGATTTACAAAAAAATCTTTTTCACGAAAAAAAATAGCCGAAGGGTCGGTAATTATATTTCCTACAGGGGTAAAGGAAATTCGGTAAAATTATCGAAACCTTTGAAAATCCCTTGTCCGTCCTGAATGCTAAGCTGCCTAATTCATCCCCCGATGTCTAGATGATTTTTCATCTTTGGCAAATCCCATAACAGGTAGAAATAGGGGTGAGACTTTCGGAGATCCTGGTCCTCTCGCCGGGGATGAACCTCGGTTGTTCCCACGGTCCGCAGGGTCCAGGTTGCAAAACATCCAGTGGCCGTAAGTGATCGGTTGCGTTTGGTGATGTTAGCCACCGGTTACCCCACGTCTTTGGGATCGGTTATATTATACATTTTCGAGGAATAGGAAAGACCGTATCCATCCGGTCAGCGACCTATCCTGTTCTATCCGAAAAATTTTCCTTTCACAAACGTAATCGCTCCTAGAAACGAGAAGCGAGTGAGCGAGGACACAGAAGCAGAGTGAAGAAAGATGGCAAAACTTATTAAACAGAGAATGGAAAAAACTATTAGACCGAATAATGGAAGAATCGTGAAAGAATATTCGAGGAAAAGATCATTTGAGAAAACAAAAAGGAAATGATTCAAGTTTTTCTGTCAATATATTTCAAAGAATTCAGATCGTTTTTTTTTTCTTTTTTCTTCTTTTTCGCTTCTATATTTTACGTTTTCTCTTTTTGGGTGCAGCGGGGGATCCAGTTACCACTCGGTAGCTTCGGCCTTTTTTTCTTCAACCTCCACTGTTCCTTCTATTTTTTGTGTTCCCTCAAGTTCTTTCGCATCTTTCCTATACACCTTGGGAAAAATGCCCCCGGTGGTAATTTAATTTTGCACTATGCTTCCGCCCTCGCTTTTTGCGGTCTTGGGGTGGTGAAACCATTGGGACTCATTTCGAGCCTTTGTAGTCGCCGGACTTCTAGCAGGGCGATTATATTAGTCGAACAATATCAAGAAAAATTATAAGACCTGTCAATTTTTATGGAAAATCGATTTAATATCAACGTCTGTCATCTCGCCGCGAAATCTCCGGACCCAAAAAATATATGAATTCTATTTTCACCAGCATTAAGCCGTCATCGTCGTTCCGACCAAATATGACACTATCTATCTGGCATCTGGACAACCCGCTTTGGCGAGGTTAGATCCACACAAAATTCATGGTCCACGGTCGAGCTTCCCACGCCGTGTGGGGGACAGGTAAAAACTATAAGTTCACCGGGTTAAACTGACCCCGGTATTATGTTACACAATTAACAAACGAATACTCGCTTGACCATAGCACGAAGGATCGATGAATGGTACACATACATAAATGAGAGAAATCTGGAAAAGCTTTTCTGGACCGACTGTTTTTTCTTCTTCCGGGTGCCCAGGTTGGGTGGAGTGGTCGAACCGGGGATGACGCAAAAAACCCAATTCTCAGACCCCGGAGGATGAAAGTTGAAGCGATATAACTGACAGCTAGAAATTTCCAGAAACACATTCAGTGGCTGATCCAAAATCCGAAAATTACACTGTCCAGCTGAAAGTGGTTCGAGTTTTTTTTTTTTTTTCAGAAATTGCACAAAAATTAGACCAGTCTCGCGCCTATAGCCGCTGTACAGGGTTCGGGGGAATCGGTTAAGCTTTGTCCTGTCAGTGAGACGCGTAAGAAAGGGATCGGTGTCGTTGGTCTACTGGAGCATGATGCCTAAAGACCGGGTAAAATAGCGGAGAAGTATCATTAAGCTGTTTGAAAAACTTAGCTGAGCAAAATCTCGCAAGCTGTGCAGGGAAACAGCATTGTTCTTGGATCTACCAAAGCGTATTGCAGCGTTCTCATAAGCCATGCACATAACGAATCCCCTAATCCCCAGGGAGGTAGGTGGGTGAGCTGGATCACCCGAGAATATCGAGCACTGCATAATATAAGAGCATTAAAATGACCCAATTTGGCTAGATTTGTAAAATGAGATAAACGCACTCTCTTCTTCGCTCAGGTATTAAGCCACTGAGCGTTTTTGCCTGTTCACCCGGTTAATCTGAGCCAACCCTCCGGTTTTTCGTCGAACGTTTTTCGCTACCCTCGAAACACTAAAAATTACTGCGATAATCGATCGACTAAATAATTTATGCCAGGATACTTTTTTCCAACTCAATCGCGTTTTCTTCGGTGGGCACCGTAAGCTTGAAAAATGTGAAATGCCCGCGTCTCGTATTCGAAAATGAAAAGAAGGGTTACTAACGGATCTCGAACGGTCGAGAACGGAGCGAGCCGCAACGATCAGAGGACTTTACCGCAGGCTGGAATCCCGGTGGTTCGAGGATCGACCTGAATTAGGGTAGGATTTGGGTTCACCCCGTTCACCCCGTTCACCCCGTTCGAGTTTCCACTTCTTACGGCCGGAGTAAGTCGTGGGACTGGGATACTACCTGCTGGAGTACGGCAACAATGGCCTAATTAAATTACCCGTACCCCATTTATTAGTTAGAATTGTAAAACGTTATGTATATTGGCTACCTAGAAGAGTCCTTCCTGTTTCTCTACGCTCTAATTAAATTATATTATTTTACGATCTGTATTTACACTGTATTTTCGTACGCCATTAGCCTATACCTGAGAAAATTTCTGAGTTACCATTCTAATGGGATTACCAATCCATTAATTGGATTTACTGGAATTTCACTCGTTAAAACTCAGCTGTGTGTTACTGGCGTAAATCAAGAAGACCGAAGGGTTTTTTGACAGTTGAAATGAATGAGAAGGAAAAAAAATCAAGTTTTCACTGATGCATCTAAATTTTGAATAATTCCTGTCAGAGGTAATATGTCATTGTAGTATGTCAAAACATTTTAGCATTCCATTAGGAACTCGAAGGACACGATCCGGAATATTCGACGAGTAACGATCGGCATTTAGCGATCCCTTTGACAGATAGCCCTTTTCAAAAAGAAAGATTCCTCTCTCTCCCCCCGTCTCGGGTGTCCAGATAATCCTTTGACGTTTTCCAAGTCATGTCCCAGCTTTGTTCACCCCGGGGCCGTTCCTGACGCCATCCCACAGGGGAGGCTTAAAGAGTTACCGGTCCAACCTCCTGGATATGTTAAATAAATACGACTCATATTTTTTTTCATCATGAGAGAAAAAATCTTGTCCGGAAAAAATTTTTGAACGTGACGATACTCAAGTTTGTGAAAAATTTTTGTGTCCAAGTGTAACAACTGGTCGTGAAATTAGTGGGTCACTAATTTTATTGGGGTGAGACGTGTTTCGTTTTATGAATATATTTTCCATTTTGAAAATAGAACCAATTTTTCTTTTATTTCTTTACAGTCTCCCGCGTTCTCGTTCATTGAATAACCATTACGTTTCTCAGAATTAGGGGCTGGTCGGGGCTGGTTTTCAGAGAAAGGGTTATACGCACCTTTGTTTCGTACCACTGGGTCAAGGCCCAGTATTTTGGTTAATTGTCGACGACCGACATTGCACGACATACATTATGACAATGCGGAGCCAAAGTGGGAAAAGGGTTGAGTCCGAAAATGTGGGTCAAATAATTTCAGGACTACGAGTGCAACCCGGAGCTTCTGGGAAGCTCACCGCTGCTCTGAGAGGTGAAGTTTCATGGCCTCGTAAAATAATGTGGAGCAAAGGCCAGTGCAAGAGAGCATATTTCAAGTATCCATAATTTTGGCGGAGGCAAAAATCGAGGGAAAGAGAATCCGCACTTCGCCAATAAATGTCGGACCATTTACTACGACCAATAAAAAAATACCTACAAGCCAGGTTATTCGGTATAATAGGATTAAACCGGATTAGGGTAAAAACCGCTCCATTTTTAATTTTAGCCCAGTTGACTTTTGGGATGACCCCATAAAAACATGGCGTTCGGGCGACCGTTTATGGCTCAATTGTAGTTCCCGGAAACTTAATCGAGGCACCGTATTCTCGGTGGTGAGAGTTCCCGGTATTCTCAACGACAATCGAGAAGAAGGCAATCAAGTAATTGTATCAGTGGAACCTCGGCGGTCTCCGGCCCTCGACGACCCTCAGACTCATCGTCCGCAATTTTTCATGCTTAATATTCACCCCAACGAATCGCAAATTAACATTCACCTCGATTTAGCGCCAATTAAAGCCGAGTTTTCCGTGTCTCCTAATCTCTCCGAATTCCATCTCAGATAGAAAAATATTTTTACAGTATTGAAAAACAGAGGAAAAACCGGAGAATAAGACGAGCGAAAAACAGCTTAGGGTGTTTGCAGATCCTCGAGTAAAATCTCGCGCTTTGCGGTCGTCCTGGATGGGGGTGGTTTTTTCCTCTACCTACGATTTTCCTCTTCATCCCTCGAAAACCGTCTTAGGTCTGTGGCCTGCGAATCTCGTCGCGTAGCGGACGACGAAGGTGACGAGAATAAATATACAAATATTATGCCGCCTTGTCGCAATATTATCATTTCTTGGGCACACGCACCGCAGGAGGAGGGGTCAATTTTCTCTTCTTCCTTTTTTTTGCCCAAAAGTTTTTCTCCAGAACCGCGAAGCAACGGTCGCCCAAACAGATAACGCTTGGTTTTGAGTGGTTTATCCGTTCGTCCTGTTTGCGGTTTGGCTTAAGCCCGAAGATATCCCTGCCCTTGTGAAAATATTCTGCTTATACATATAGGATCATAAGCGGAACGTGTTGCTACGTTTCGCGGGGAGGAACGAAGGCGACCATTTTATGCAGAGCGTGATGCGAATCGGAAGGATTTAAACAAATGAAAACATACAACGATGACATTAGATTCTTGGCTTAACCGGATCTGATTTTTCTGAAATACCGAAGTACCGAAATTCTGAACGCTAGGAGAAAATGGTCGAGGTCATCCTTTCTCGAGACGCTCCAGAAACGTTAAAGCGTGTCACAATTTAGCCGAGATATTCTGTCCCGGCGCGTTATTGTCGTGTCTCGTGTAAAATCTGGAGCAGTACCGTTTTTCAGCCTTCGAAAAAGCCTTGTCCGGTGATTTGTGACTACCCAAAGTCTGAATGTGGGTGGTGCAGCGGTGAGAGCGCAACGTGTGAAGCATATTTGCATGAGGTTGTTTTTCCTGCTTTTAGTATCTCGTTTTTATTTCAAGGTCCCGTAATTCAGAACCCCTGGAGGATAGAGATGACAGATTAGATTGTTTCGGTGAGTTTAGAAGACGAAGCCGAGACGACCCGTTACACGCCACACACGCAAAGATTTGGTATCTACGTTTTTTCTCTCGTTCTTATTTTCGGAATTCATAGGCCAGAGGGAGAGAGCTTTCAATTCGCCACCGTGAAGTCGGGGACCGGAAACAATTTGCATATTGCCCCGAAGATCAGGTTGACGCTCGACCTGTTTCGCACAACGAACGGTGCGGTGCGAGAATTAAGAATAAAGGAGGAAAAATCTCAAAATGAAAGAACGTGAGTATATATAGCTAGATGTAAAACCGCCAGCGCCATTGTTGTGCGTCGTTGTTATTATCCTTTAAAGAGAAAAGAAAAAGAAGCCGAAAACAGCCCTTCAGCACCCTTGCTCACTCGTCGGTTCGCGAGCGAAAAAAAAACCGAGAGAGCTTCGCGCAGTTATATCTGCGTAATACCCGAAGGTAATCGGAAGGTGGTGTGGAGGTGTGGACATATTAAAAGGTTTCTTTACGAGGCTGTTCGGAGGATTATGCCTCCATGTACATCCCAAGGTTCCATGTGCGTGTGTGTACACGCGTGTACAGATATACAACAACGGATACATTCACCCACTCGAGTGTTTTGCGAGGCTCCGATCATAAACCGAGTCCCCGTTACAACGAAAAAGCCCAGTCCGCGTTATTTCACCTCCCGTACACTCTTTCATCCCTCCATGTTTCACGTCGCGAACCAGCTCCAAGATCGTAAACCGATTTCGATACCCGTACGAAGTGGCTCTCAAATCGGACCTGGTATCTACGACTCTTAAGGAATTTTCACGCCGGTTAACATGCGCGTGACAACTGCCGTAAAAAGTCTTTTTGAGGCTATTCCGAGGTGCGCAGTGCGGATCACACAATCTCGTCGTTTTTTTGGCAAAAACTCGATGATAGAAGACATTTTTGGCTTCGCTCATCGGCAAAGTAGGATAGTGAACAAAAGGGGGGGAAGGACATCGAGCTGAAGGTTTTCGCGAGCGGTTTTTGACGTTATACCTTTTATACAACCCCCATATTTTTAACTACTTGGCCGGGGCGAGGGTGTTAAAAGTTAACCGTTTTGCCGAGTGAGCGAAGAGTCGGTCTCGAAGAGGCACGGACAGAGTATGGATAGGTGACGGTAATAGTGGTGGTAAAGGGGATCGCAGGGCTCTATTTACGGTCTGAATTATATATTTTCCCGGAATGGTCTGGTCTGGTCCCCTCTTCGCCCGGGAATTTGCATGCTCTCCACAGTCCTTGGATGGGCAGGGTGTATATTCAACGGTCTCGGACACCCCGAAGACTTGCAAAAATGCTAAAATTCGGTTTATGGCGGTTTATGCCACGCTATTTTAGCGATATTTGGAACAATAAGACCGCCGTTTGACTTGGGGCTAACCTAACTGTAACACCAACCGGACAGGGTCCACGTTCAACTCCGACGGACGCCCGGCCAGGTACCCCAGGGGAACTCGAAACGGAAAGAAAAAATATTGTGGATGGAGTCGGAAAGACGCTTTGACAATATACGGTTCCACAATTTCAGTCAAGATCCGCCACAATTTTCAACCCTTGCAGATACCCCAGGGATTCTGTGTCAACCTGAACGATTTCTGAGTGGCGTAATATCTGACACAGAAAAATGCCATGTTGAGCCTCTCAAGTGGCACCAGCTTCTGGTTCATATCCTCGACGAAGAGGAGATAATAATTGCGAAATTCAAGTGACTGGATCGACGGACTGTCGCTTCAAATTGATAAAATTGATTGTCCCAAATCCGAAGGTTAAATAAGTCTTGCGACGATTCCCATCGCAGTTTGCGAAAGGCGTCGAATAATATTTGTCTAGCCTCCGTTCGCTTCTTTGTCGCCCCTAAACTCTTCTCCACCCCCACAAATATCACGGTCATAACTGTGGCGGGTGACAGGATATTGTCATGTTTTGTCAACTCTTTTGTAAGCTGCAAAAGGGTGCCAGTCAGGATTCAGACGGGATCATAGTCAAGAGACAGAAGATGGTCTTTGAACCATAGGATTCTTATAACGACAGAAAAAATTCAGCCGGAAGTTGGAGTTGACTCAAAATTCGATACATCAAAAAATTCTATTTTTCGGCATATTTCATGAGTCCAAAATATTTCAGCCCTTCATTTCTGATGAATTTGCATGGTTTTTTCCTTCTGTGATTTTTGTTCGATTCCCGTGACAAAAAATTATACATGAATCGTTATTTTCGCACCCTCCGAGTGCGCGTGAACAGCACAAGGACATTCGGGAATTATATGAGCCAGTTCTCTGACTATGATAAATATGTGGTGGTGAGAATTTATTACACCCTCTCTGCCCGCGTCGGACTTAATCCGAGGTACCAACCCCTGCCCCTTCCACCCTCGAGTCACATCCAGTGTCCATACGTCCGTGTGCCATACCGGCCAATAGCCTTTCTACACTGGCCATAAAAATAGGAAAAATCGAGGAGTGGAGTGGACCGCCATCTTTTATCGCCTGCATATGCCTGATGATCGTTTATTTTCCTATGGGGTGAAACTCCGTGACGAAATTCCCCAAAGGCGTCATATCGTCGCCATGGCGTAGATCTTCGACTCCATTTTGTGATAATAGCAAAAATCATTCGCACCTGATTTTGCGAGGGATTAATTTCCACTGTCTTCACGCGTGCCAAAAAATTTTTTTAGGCCAAGATCCCCTCGGTTTACAGCAGTTTTTTTTCACTTTTCACAACCAACACCAAACTGTATTTTGGGGACCGCACGAGCGAGTAAACTAAAGATTGTACAAAAGGATCGACAGGTTTTCTTGTCCCTTCGCAGCTTGAAGATAAGAAACTACCCCGTGAACAAATTTTGATACACTAGATAAGAAATGACATCGAGTGTCTGGAAGGGAATAATTAGGGACGGTGAAAAAAGGAGAAGGAGGAGAGCTTTTTTTCTTTCAAAACCCGGAACAAAACGTGTTCCTTGAAAGTTGAACGATACGAGAAGATCTTAAATCGCGCATTTCGGCTAGGATCTCGTATAAGCCTAACCCATAAACACGCGCCACGCGTTCCACGCCGCCCCCTCGGGGGTTGGGAGGATTGGGGATAACGGGAGGCAGCTTTATACACGGGGCACCAGGCGATTACGGTGTCGGGGAAGTTAGGCTCTTTTTCTTTATGAATGAGTAACCTAATACCGGTTTTTGGTGGCTGGAGCCGAAGCTGGAGCTCGGCGCTGCAGCAGTCGAAGACAATAACACCCCCGTACGCTTACCCACAAACGTGAGCTAACATCCGAGTGAACCGGCAGATGCTTACGAAGTCGCGTTTAAAAAACTACCACGGCGCGTGCCATCGGCAAACAACTAAAAATACTACACCCAAAACCTACGGCATATGTGTTCACATGCTCGCCCAGGTACCCGGAGACAAACTACCCGCGTCTACACCTACGGCCCGTCCCTTAATCTCATCTTTTATACTCGACCTTAATTACACTAATTTGGGCTTGGCGTGGTTTTTTTTTCTCCTTCTTGTATTCCATATTTCAGTAGTTTACAAAAATGTCGTTATTACGTCAAATTTGTTCTTTTTCTTCTTCTCTTCGTAACTCAACGAATAAACAATTTTTCTTCTATCTTTGGTTAATTGATTGAAATGGAGAAGACAGTAACAGTAATCAGTCACAGCAATTATCAAATACGTGAAGTAAAATGTATCTTGTAAGATTACTAAATTACTAGTAAATTGTCAAACAGTTAGTAAATCTTAGTTGTACCAAAATTATAATATCAGAGAATTTTTGTACACTGATTAAACGTGTAGTGAATTTACAATAATTAAGATTAGATTCTTTTCAAGTTTGCATCTGATAAGAAAAAAAATGTTCAATCCACACTCCAAATCAGAAAATAACGAGAAACGTTAGACTTTCTTAATTTTTGATCAATTTGTCATATTTTTTGTTGGACGTTCGCAGACGCGTGCAGAGTTTGTCGTTTTTAATTAGAACTAATTACTCGGGACATCCCGTAGTCGCATACCTCGGTACTCGCCCTCCATTATAAGACTTTTGAGGGTGTTAAAAATGTTCACATATACGCCGCCACATTGTCATCCCCTAAGGCATAAGTTAAGGAAACGAAGTGAACGATCCACGTGGCATCAATCCGGAACAGGCGCTGCTGGGTGGAAAAGATCGGGCAGTTTACATATTTTTAACCACTTTTTTTTCTATCTCGTTCTCGTCATTTCCATATACGCTTTTACAGCAGCTTTTTCCAAGTGGTGGAGATCCACGACTCTCTAGTTCTCTAACCCCCCCGCGCCTGAAGCCACGGGCTAGACTCGATTTCCCCCAAAAAGTGGATATTTTCGGCTGCAAAAAACGCAGATTCGTTACACGGGAGAGAGAGAGGGTCCCTTGGCACGGCGCGCGCTACTCTCGTGCCACTGGTATAACGTGCATCACCGCCGTAGAGCAGAGAATAACCTAGAACATTGAGGGAATAAGGGGGGAAAACCTCCAACAAACGCATCTGCGTACATATAAAGCGACGCGTGCTTTTTGAAATCGTTCATAGGGTAGAAAAACGTGAACCGACAAAAAAAAAACAAAAAAAAAAATCGACACGCACTGTCATTACGTGCGTCAGAACTTTATACTGTAATGGAAACCGACCAAAATCCTTTTGCTCTGGAGGAAAGAACTGGAAAATGGAAAAAAAAAGATTGATTTACTCCGATACGGTACGATTTAAAACCACTGATCTTCACCCTTGAATGAGAAGAGAAATGGTTCGAGATCGGGGAAAGGAATAATGGGGTAATGCTTGGTCAACAGCTCGAACGTCACAAGCAGCTATAGAAACACTTGATCAAAGCACCGCGACCATTGTCGTATAAGGCGTCGGTGATTATTCCGATAGCCAATCAACAGTCCGAAAACTCAGTTGGACCGAGTTTATGTTCCCATAAAATGGGAATCGCTGGACCCTGGAAACGTTGCCTCTACACACACACATGTATATATGGCAAGCATCGAACAACCCTCGGAGAATCGGTCACCTCGTACTTCCAATACCATCGATTTGTTCCAATCGAATTGGTTTTAACGAAACTGTCGCAATTATACTTCGATAGGACTGAAGGGAACCTTCCGTCTCAATGACTTTCGTTCACATCCTAATTGTCGACATTCTGCGCAACGAAATCGCCTCAGCTTGTCCCACAGGCACAATATTCATAAATTCATCTGCAAATTAGGGTTATTAGGTTGACAATACGTGGTGGCCACTATAAAGGGTCAGAAAAATGTCCCTGACCTTTCCTGACGGAATTATAATTGGTTATTCGAGTATGTAATAGATAAAGCTCTGAATCAATGGTGAGATAAAATGATTTTTGAGAATACTTTTTCATTTATAACTAATACAAGTTTCGCTACTATTTTCTTTGATTAGGACTTCCGGGCTGGAAAGAACAAAAATCGCTGGAGATCTTCTATTCTGACTTATTTTGGATCAATATAAAATCCCTTGAATTTTCCCTGACCAGTTTTCGGATTCTACAACTTTTCCCTGACCAGTGGCGACCATGCAATAGTTTTCACAAATATATCAATTTGTCTTTATAAGCCTCGATATTTTATAGGCTGGATATTCGAAATTGAAAGTACTAGACAACTAGAGTGGCCACAGACTTGATAAAATTGAATTTCTGTCTAAAAAAACCTCAGTCAAGTATGATTCTTCAGTCTATTCAATTTCTGTTGACTCACACAGCTTGTTGATTGTGATTTCTGGTAAAAACAGCGGTTCTACGATGTCGGCTACTTTACCCTATCAGACCAACATCATAGGAATAACATCGATCGCGAAATAGTGGTCCCCTTAGAATCCATTGATTGGTAACAATGAGTGACGTCATACGATGCCCAGGGTGGAATAATGAAAGCAGGGGCGATTACGTGACCCTCCCAGAGTCGGTGACCACCCTGGCGTCATGACAGTGTGGACGACGCTATTTCCGTATTCTTTCGATTGCACAACGCGGTATAGTGCAACCGTCCAGCGCCAGCTGGCCAACCCTTGACCTCTGGAATGGGACATGGGACATGGAACGGACATCGATAGAGGCTCTACGTTTTTGGGGTAAGGTTTTCATTGCCGAGTCTCCGGGCACCCCTTACGGACAAAAGGTGTTGTCCGAGGTCCGTTACGGACCGAGTGATCGACCATTGCTTCGTACGTGCGGAGGGCGCGCAGGGTCGACCTCGGGAAGCTGGAGCAAGAAAATGTGTACATCGGTCAAGGGCTGGTTTCAGCTTGTAACTACAACGGATAAAAAATTAATTTCTGTAAGATCGAACGACCGTCGTTCGAGGACGATATTATCGGGATTATCCTTCTCGGACTCTTCCCGAATTTTAAACAGTCCTGGACGTCCGGTGATGGAAGATTCATTACGCAATAGGTTCGCACCTTTTATTTTCTACCTCCGGCGACGGTGCGTAAGTTTTACATTAACGTGTATAGTAGCCATGCCAAAAAGTTTCGGGATTTATGTTCCTACCTCGAAGATCGGGCAGTTTAGATCTTTTTCGTGGGCAGGAAGTCGCTTTACGAGACTCGTGGCGTGTATTCTGGTCGCGAAATATATCGAGTGGACGCGGTGTTTGTGATAGACCACAGAGCTTTTCGGATCCATTGACTATCTCTCTTTATTTTTTTCTTGCGTTTCCTTTCCTAGGTCTCCTCGTTTTGGCGTCGCTTCGAAGGAAACAGGAAGCGAGTAGGGCCCAAAAAGTGGAGGGAATATTAAATTGGTTAAGTTTTCTTCTTCCCCCCGCAATTAGACATTTAAATTCTCTGTAAATATAAGCAAAGATTTCGAGGACTGGTAGCGGGAGACCGATCTTACCCTCAAGATAATTGGCAGAGCGTAAAAAGTGAATAAATGAGGTGCTTGATTATACCACCGCGAGTACCTCGTCCAAACAATAATTGGTATTTACTTTAGCATTTCGTTATAATCGGACACCCCGAGGAACGGTAAATCAGAAACCCGAGAAGAAGAGGCGAAGAAAAAAAATTGGGTTGTTTCCTAACCGAGGTAAAAACCCTTTTTCTTCGTGAGGGTACGCATACATTACACAGATATCTGAATAACAGGCGTGAAAAGTTTGTGGTATTTTGTTGAAAAAGTTAAAAGAGCTTTTTTGGAAACAACAAAACAACAACAACAACAAAAAAATCGTTTCCACGTGGCTCCCAGCTGCGGCCATTTTGTAATTGACACCGCCATATTTCTCCTAACCCTCTCCTTCCCGTTTTTCAACCCTTGCGCAACCCTACCCAACCCTAAAAAGGGGTTAATTCCTGTCACAACAAAACCATTCGGGCGTCAATCCTGCAGTTTTCATTGGCTCAAATCTCCCGAGGACGAAGGGTTGAACGGAACATTTAATATTGCAGCTAATTTGGTCCTTTTCTCGTTCTCCTATATTTTGACGTTGATTGTTCGAAGCAAACAGTAAAAAGACTTGCGTGGTAATTCGAGAAAGCTGAATCACATGAAGCGATTTTTTCGAAAATCGAGAAACCGGCCAATTAGCATTTCCGAAAAATATAAAAGACTTAATGGTGGGCATAATCCGTGAATTTGACGGTTGTGTCGTTGATGGTAGCTCGTGTTCTTCGTATATGGGATAACGAATTCAAACGCGGACAATAAGATGGAGATATTAACACCCGAGTGAGCACTCAGCACAAGAATGATATAAGGCTGAAAGAAGGTGCGCGGCAGAGGGCGTCGGTCCGATTGATTCAGGTGCAAAGACCGGCGTGTGTGTGTAAATTTTCTGTTAAGATCGCTCGCCCCCTGTCCGATATGGGCGACTAATTCCAAAATATTAATACCACGAGGCGATCCACGATGCACGTGTCCCGGATAAAGGATACAGAATTCCAGAATACAGAGGCATAGGCGCATAAAATCGAAGGACTCGAAATATTAAGGATGAAAAAAAAATTACGGATAAGATCTCGGATCGTCTTCCCCATCCCCTTTACTCACCCTTCGAAACACCCTTCCATTAGGATTAAAGAAACCGCCACGTGGCTCTGATCAAAATATCATCCTACAACCTGCTCGATTTCTAAGGGATTATCAACTCCATCCCCAAACTGATAGACTCGACGAGACTCTGAGACAAAAAATGTCTAGCATCTTCTCCTTTTCTTGATTATCATTCTTCAAAAGTAATTCATGTTATTCTTACATTTTGAAAATTTTATACTCCACAGTTTAATATTTTTCAGTATCAAATTCAACTAATTGTTACAAGCAATGCATAATTCTAATGGTATAAATGAAACCAAAATTACATATCGAAATTGTTATTTTTTTTACAGAAAAAGTCCCCAGAAACGAAAATTATTTTCCACTCTGCAGAGAGTCGATACAATAAATCTTTTTTTTTACGCGATGGTACCTTGCGTTTTATCTAGCGGAAAAATATATCGTTTTCCAATTACTCAATTTGGTGTTAAAAAGGGTAGAAAAGTATATAATGCAACCCTATCCCATTTATCGAACGATGACATACGTAGTACCCACGTACCCAGTACGTTATAATCAAGCCATGTGTGTGTGGTGATCCCGGCTCAGGTACGCCACGCGACCCATAAGGGTTTTTTCCTCGACTATGCCATCACCCTCGGGCCCGGCTCTCGGGGTGTTTCAGGGCGTAATCTATTACGCGACGTATTAATTCATCTCCTATAGCTAGATCCAGGTAGCGACGGTGCTGGCGCGGCTCGCTCGGGGTTAAAAAAAAAAGTGAAATAAAAATAAAAAGAATACCAGAAGAGAAAAATAAAAAAATAACACAGAAGCACGCCACGCACGCGCTCAGGTAGAATCAGGAAGGGTTCAGAGCGGGTAATAAAAAAGTTTGAGAAAAAAAAAGGATCTCGGAGACGGGAGAACTAAAAGCCTCTGTAACCTGTTATTTCTGTTACCTTTATATTCACCATGTTAAAACGTTTCGATTATATCCACTTACTCACCCCGAAACGATCCGATAAAAATGCCGCAATCAATTTCATCGATTTTGACCCACAATCATTTCACGGATATTAAAAATTCAGAATGTTACCATAAGCCTAAGCTACCACTTGATTCCACGTTTTTAAGACTCCAAAGCCGATATTGGCAACAACTTTGAATTACTCTAAGAAAATTGAAAGGAGATATTTTGGCTACTTATTTTGTTCAATGCAGTATGAACATTCGCTGATTCAAGTGAACAAAGTGAATAAATTAACAGTAAATTGATATAAAATGTGGAGCGCGACAGGGTGGATAATATTTCTTGTTCACCCCGCGGTAGCAGACCACAACGATAATGAATCGAATTATCATTTAATGGTTAGAAAACGAGAGGAGCAACCCTGTTCACCTCGTTCACCCCTTTAACCTCGACGTTTGTGTCCCGTGGACTGAGTGTAACCGAGTATAAAGGGTGTCTGTCAAGGGGTAGAAAAACTCCCACGAATGAACTCAGGTCAGGTTCACCTGTGTAAAGGGTCGTTGGATCAACCCTTCTGTTGCGTTAACCCCGTATAACGTTCTGCCTGGCACCTGTCGTGCGGTGCATTTATATCCTCCACACGAGGGAAAAAAATACATACATATATATATATATATATATATTTATAGAGAGGTATATGCTGTATCTATACACTTACGTGAACCTTGCAGGACCTCTCGCACATGGTAGCACACCGCAGGAGAGGGTTAGGCGCCCTGGAAGTCCCAAAATATCTGTTTGACAAACCCTTTTTGTGCCCCGTTGCCCAGGTATGCGTCAACCCATCGGTGGCTCGATACCTGGCAAACAACCCTTTCATAGCCCACATTGTGTCACTAAACGTTATCCTACCCCAATGTAGAAAAAAACCCTATGTATAATCGTAATGTGCGCTTGCCGTAAAAAAAGGGTGAAGCAGGTTGTCAGCCGAATCCTTTCGGCTTCTGACTGTATACAGTTACCTCGACCTGCGACGTAATTTTACGGTACTTCCTGGTTCCCGAGGGTGAAACGAATATCCTTTCTTCATTGACCAGAAGACTAATCGATCAACTCAAGGGGTTGAGCCTCGCTGTTTTTTTAACACTGTACTTTTATTCTTTCTCTGCGGTTCGAAATCCGCTCAAATCGTCGAATCGATAGGACTCAAAAGCGTCGATAAATTTCTAAAGATCGGTGTTCTCCAATTATTGGCAGTTGGGGAGGGATAGCTATGGGAAAATCCGTATTCTCATTGTGATTCCGAGAGAACTGACATTTTAAATAAATCAAAAGCGGGCATAATTACGGTTTCGAGATTAGTGGTTGTTTTCTTTGAGAATGAAACGGAAGTAGGTGGCCCCGCCGATGTCGACCCCCGAGTCGCTTAAAAGGTGGGCTTAGAATTGGCCAAAGTCGATGATTGCTCGTTGGTAATGAGAGGCCGCTCGCCTCTCGCCTTTGGCATCGTTCTACCCGCGGCGAGGTCTTGGGCAAGGGGTGGTTTTCGGTCAAACTGCTAAAAAGGTCGAACGAGTCCTTATGCCTGGTTGGCCTCCTGAGTCGACGAGCCACGGCCCTAAGGATCGACGATGAGAAAAAAGAGGGGTGAAAAGGGAGCGCAGACCGAAACGGTTCTCGGAATGCATTCTTAAAGAATTCGACAATCACGGTGGTCCGGGGATCGATCTCGCAACAAGCCTTTATTCTGGTCGAATGGATTGATTGAAAATTCACCCAACCCAATTCAGCGACGTTGCTTGTTGGTTCGAGAACGTTCTCAGAGGGCGTGAATTCAAATTGATTCTGATAAGCTCGAATCTTGAAATAGCACCTCTTGATATTTAGCCCTTGATGAAAGAGAGCCGGGTAATTACCGAGGCTGGAGCGAACGACATTTAGGATCCCTAGGCCCGAGACTTGGCATTTTATCAACATAATTAGCAAAGGTTGCGACGAAGAGGATCTCGTGGTAACGATGATGCATTGCTGTGTGTGGAAAAGAATGATAATTTTAGACGCGATATTTTTTCGAGAGATAACATTTCGACAGTCCCGGTAACATTTTCTGCCCCGTCACGGGTCGTCGAGATCAAACCTTAGAAGCGTAGAAAAGCTCTTCCCCCATATACTAACGCTAGCTTAATCTTGTTTCCGAAGCTTTCCAAGTCCAAAGTCGTATGAAATCCTACACACAGTGTCCTTTGGTTTGGGGAAGTCGCTTTGACGGCGAGCCGGCGGCCATTTTTGTACGTCGTGATTATTTCATATCTACGAATATTCATATCTGCATCGGGTCAAAATTTGAGCTTCCTTTTTCTTCAAGGTAAAAGAGGTTGCGCTGTAAAACCTACCTACCATAACGTTTCTATAATTAATCTTCCAATTCTGAGAATAGCGAGAGAATGCCGGCGTGAAATTAGCCAACACCCCAGTCCGGGATGAGGTCTGAAAGGATGGAGTGACGTGGCAAGAACACTGGGATGCAGAAAGATCACAAGTATCGCGGCTGGATACCCGTTTCACGCATAATTTTAATTCCTATTCTTTGTTCCCGGCTCCAGTAAAATGATGCAAAGTCATTCTGTTACACACAGAATCATCAACATTTGCGAAATTCAAATTCTAACATCTTTTCCTTGTTCCAGAAATATCATATGATTCATGTCATTTTTCGGAATGAATCTGTGTTACTCTTACATTTTGCAAACTACGTTTTCGCAACCCAGCAATAAAAAAATTTTCAACGTGTTACAGATAATTTACAATATCAATATAATGAAGCCAGAGGACAGAATTCCGAGATTTTATTTTTAACGAATTTTGAAAATTATTAACAGTGTGAAGAAAAGTTCACAAAAATCGAAATTATTTCCAGTAACCATGTGACCCTAGACTTCGTTCAGCGATTGTATAGCTACCCTCTGGTCTATATCGCCTTGAGACATTCCAAGTTGAAGTAGAAGTCGACAACCGTAAGTGGAAAAATCGCGACATTTCACCCTGGGAATAATGCACCGCAAGATACCGTGGTTCCTTGATCCAGTGGAAGAGAATTCGGCTACCCTATATCTACGGCGACAAACTTTTATCAGAGAGAAAAAAAAGAGAAGTAAAAAGAAAAACTTTCCTCACTGTATCTTTGAAGTTTCTTCTACCTCGGGGTGAGCGCTAGCCGCCCTGGTGAGGTCGAGCGAACAGTTTGGTGTATGAAAATATCAAATATTCCATGAATTTCGAGATGCGCGAAACTCCGAGTAGGCAATTCTTCGTCCTTCTGACGAAGGATATCCTCCACATCATCCGTAACACAGACGCCATCGAAAGGAAGACCTCGAGGCTGCTCGCAGGGTCAGGGCCACCGTAATTTCCTGAAATGAGGCAAACCCTTGCGAGCAGTCTAGATTGTAGCGAGCCGTCCCCTAGCGCACGTAACCCCCGGACTGCGCACCCCCAGACGCGGGGTTACCAAAGCTCGGTCATCCCCTTCGCGTGGGAGAGTCACCCCTGTAGGACCCAACCCCTGCACATCATGTATCGCGAACTGCAACTGACCAATAAGTCCTTGCCGTTGGGTAGTTTCCCTCTGTCGTATTTATACATGAGGATCGATAAATGCGGCGGACCCGAAACTACCCCTTGGTGCTTGGTGCTTGCTGCTTGCCATCACCATCCGCCATTGTAGCCGGTAACAAGAACGAAATTATTATTTCTAAGTGTTGATAACTATATCGATATATACAGGGTGAACTCGATGATCTGAAAGCTTTCGGACATTTCGGAACCAATTAAAGTGTCCGGAAGCTCATTTTTTGATTCTATTCAACCTCGGATCAACGAGTCATCGATACATCGGTTTCCATATAACATCGACTTCCTAAACTCAAACATCATAGATTGGATCTTCTTCTTTTGTTATAGTTGCCGCTAGCTTGGTCTTTTCTTCGCTTCAAGTTATATGGACTACTCAATTATTTTATAACAATAAAACAGTTTCATAAATTTTGATAATTTTGCTTCTATCCAAGCGAAACAGTGTATCGAAGGTACTGTATGAATGTCAAAGTGACCGGAACCTCGGTTCTTGAATTTTTATGTTCACGAGCTCGAAAAACGTTATTCGTGGCTATATAAAATGACTAGGAATCACCCTAATTCTGAAAGTCGAAAATCCCATACAAATTAAATAATGGCACAGTTATCAGAGATTCAGCTGTGACAAAAATTGACCTAACTTTCGCAATTTCGCAAATTTCTCGATCATTCTTGACCAAAAATGATCTCAAATAGAGCTACTTGAACCTATACGAGTGGGAGAAAATTGATCTTTCGAAGATTGATGAGTTCCTTCAAGGCATAGATGATGATGGTCTGGACGGGTCGAGGAGGTCGCAAAGCTTTGTGCCCGAATATAAAGAGAAAAAAGTTTTTAATTTAAATTTCTCGCGTTCTTGCAGCGCGGCTTCTCAGAGTTCCCTTGTGGCATCATTGGTGGTTGGTCGAAGATAAACCGCCTCAAGGTAATTAATATCGAGACTGGTATATATAAAAGGGAATAATGGGTACGGAGAGCGTAAGGGAAAAAGGTAAAGAAAAAGTAAAGCACTTCGCGAGAGGAAACTCTGGTGAAAGCCCAAAGGCTAAGCAGAGAATGTATAAGAGAAGCAAGAGAGAAAGGGAAAGAGAGAAAGGTAGAAATCTTTCCTTAATCAAAAGGCAACCCGCCTTGAATCGAGGATTTTAAACAGGCGACCTCCGCGCCAATTATTTTCCCAAGATATATCGACCCCCTGCCATCCCACCCTCGCTTTCCGATTAATCCCAAGATGTCCGCTCCTGGCGCCTTGTGTCTTATAACTAGACTATAACAATGGCCGGGTGAGAGATCCTGGTCACAAAGAAACCTTGCGACAAAGGGTGCCAGCAAAGGGCAGATAACGGAAGGTACAAAAAAAAAAACAAAAAAATTCTTTTCCCCCGCGACCCCCTCAAACCCCAAAATTACGCGTTAATTATTGATCACTTTCAATTTATACAAGAAAAGAAAACTACTACGATATTCGAGAAATTTCACCTGGGAAAAGGAGATTTTTTATTTTTTTTTATTAAAAGGCGAAAAAATGTAGTCATCGAGGTATCTGCAAGTATAATTCGATTAAGTTGATTTGCATTCGTAATGTCTGAAAACCGCGCCGCCAAGCCGACGCTATCGATTCGGTTAATCAAGCGTCGTTCCACACTCCTTCAGCTCTCTTCTCTCAGTTTTTCCCTTATTTTCATCCCTGTCAGTTCTGCGTGTCGGCGTAATATCGCCCTCTCATTCTCGTCGCTTTTGCCAACACTGGCAAGGCTGCCGGCGTAATGAAAACATGAATACTTGATGCTGGCCCCCGTAATTATATCTTCGCCCTCGGGTTAGATGGGGCAAGTTTTAGGGTGGTAGTCGAGAGGAGAAAAGAGAGAAAAAAAAGGGGGGGGGGGGCGAAAGCGGGAGCTCCGGGGCTGTGGGCGACGGGAGGAATAAGAAAAAAAGAGGGAAGAAACGGGAGTCGACCCCGAAGAAGCAAAGGGGATAGCAGGGGGTGCCATTTCTCTCCCTAAATAATTAATTCCGGCAGCGCCGCCGGCTTAAGCGCGAAAGAAGAAACGGCTAGGGCGTAGAAGAAGGAAAACGACGAGGATGACAGCGACGCATATCTGCCAGATACACAAAAATCTGTAATAAATGAAAAAAAAATATTATTCTTCGGGTAAAGAGTTGACACTTTTTTTCTATCACGTTTATGGGGAGAAAAAAAAATAACGGAAACGCAATTACGCAAGTTTTTCCCTACTTTTCTACCCCCCGGGGGGTAAGTTTCCGAGAGATAAGAAGGCGAAGGAGCCGAACCGAGAATGGAGAGTGGAGAGTGGAGAATTAATGGTCGGGGCATTAGGGTGTAATTTTATGGGGATTATTTTAAAGGCCTTCTTGAATCCAGTGGCTCTGCCGCGATTATTTAGGCGTCATTAATCATGCCCGCCGTATTAAACTTCGCGGAGTACAGTTATCTATTCGTACAGAAAAGTTTTGATCCGGTAGCGTTTAACCCCCAAAAATCATACAGAATGACCAAAGTTTGAGGAAAAAAAAATTCACAGTAATTAAACGAAAGAGGTGCCGCCATCTTGGTTTTCATCCCCGCTTCGCACCTATAGACACGACGTTTCGTTGTATAAAACGCGAGACTCGAAGCTGAAAGGGTTGATGAGCCAGTAGGGAAAAGGGTGACAATGGGCGACGCCCCTCCGTCTAATGACCAATCACGGAGCGAGGGTTTGCCTTGAATTCGTAATTACGTAACCAAAGAGTTGAAGGGACAGGTGGGCGAGTACCGAGGCCCCGCAGACGATTAATTCATAGGGTCGAGACTGGCTCGCGAAGGGGGATCTGATACAGACGAATAGAAGGGTTAAATAAATCAGCGGATCCTCCTGATTGGCCGATCCACACGACGCGAGATTGATTCCACGCGGAGCGGGAGCCATTTTTAATTTCACCCCCTCCTCGATTATATCAGTTACATAAATTCACCTGGATCGAGAAATTCAAGATCGTAGACCCAAGTTGCGCAGGGCGAGTGCCCGAAAAAAAGTAGGAAAAAAAACTATCGAACCTAATAAAGGACCCTTAAAATCCTGAATTTTTGAGAGAGACTAAAAAAAGAAGAAAAAAAAAAAGAATCGTTGTGTGTATCAAAGGCAGCACGAGCGTTGCATAAACATGATTAAGTTTAGTCGACGAAGCGTGCTGCGGCCCACATCTGCCCAGAAAAAAGGAGGGGTTGGAAGAAAAAAAATTCAGATATATCCTACGTGTGGAGGTACTCTACCTATGGCTGATATAAATTTGCCACTTTTTTTTCTAAGGGATTATACGTACCACGTGCTTTTCGTCTTTTGTATGTGTTTTTTTTCTTCTTTTTCAAACTGGACAGACCACGCGTGCTCTCGAAGCGATTCTTATTGTCGTTCTTATTGAGGGTAGAGAACGAAGAAAAAAAAAATTGAACTCTCAGATTCTGACCAGTCGTTAGAATTTTTAGATGGGAGAGATTTGGCTCCTTTTTTTTCTTTAATTTTTTCTATTTCTCAGATCGAGGCAGCTCGACATTTGAACACGTGTATGACGTTCCTGGGATTATATTTTGGAAGTAGCGTTAATTTGATAATCCGGCATAATCTGTGGGGCGGGATCGATTCATTGCGTGAATTTGTTAGATGCGAGCTTTTTAACGGATGCGGAGACACGCGCGGTGCGATTCGAGATACACAATATACACACACCTATCTCTCGCCCTAAAACGTGGCGCGTGGGCGATTTAGACAAGAAACCCCGAACGTAATACAAAGGAAACCGCTGTTCGGGCCACCTGCCGAGGTGCGAACCGAGTCGCAAACATTAACGGTTCTATCAACGTCTCATAAGATCTAGACCCAAAACTTCCACACACGAAGGTGGAAACTCGCATATTTGACCTGGGGAAACGGTAGCGATAAAAATGAATAAAACAAATGAAGCTGTGTTTGCGAGACGAGGAAAACGAAAAATTTATCGTTCTACTTGAAAAATTAAACGAACACACAACGAACCACCACCCGGCGTTATAGAAGAAAAAATCGTTTTAGAGGGATAATTTTTCGGAAAGTGGACAAAGTCCTTAAGGCTTCTGCGGAAGGGCGGCTTTCCCTTTTAAAGTAAAACCAAAGTACTCAAATTTCGTGGTGTGACTGCAACGGAGAAACAGTTGCGAAGATACGGTTGCAGCAGCAGACACACTCAAGAGGAGGAGTTGAATATCTTGAAAGTGTTTCGTCGCTAGTTTTTTCGTCTTCTTCATCTTTAAATTTCCTTCCTCATAAGCGAGATAAGGAAGGGTAAAACTGGACTAATTTTCAGCATTTAAGAGTCATTGACAAGTCCCATACGGTCCCTCTTACCCGGTCGGCTCCGTTCTTTGAAGACCGCTTGGCGATGTTGAAAATCGTGACATTTCGCAGACGCGTCAAAGTCAAGTGGGAAAAAAAAAATGTCAAAAAAGCAGCAATCCAATAAAATGAGATCTTCAGTCTCAATAATTCGCGAGTGCGAGTTTCATCGCGATAAAGACATCCGGATAGTGGTAATAGGCGAGTGGCGGCATGGTTGGGGGACACGGGTCGAGACTAAGAAAAAAAAGAATAAAAATAAAGAACCCATATATCTGGAGGAAAGGAGGGCAGAGTTGGGAGGAAAGAGGAAAGAGGAAGAAGGAAGGAGGAAAAGGGCAGCCTGTTGCTGTTCGGGCAAAAGTATGCTCGTGTGTGCTCGCGTGTGCCGAAGAGGTGGGGGGTGAGGGCGCGATGTAAGACGTCGGGAGGGTTTGTGTATAAGCCCGAGAGGGTAGGGCAGGGAAAGAGGAACGTTTAGAGGTCGTGGGCGTTCAGCCGTCTGTTATCGATACCTAAGCTAACAGGAGTAAAACATAAAAATCTATAAGTTATAAAAATACTTGGAAACCCTGCGGGTCTGGAGGCAGATAATGCGTTGGGGGGGTTAAATAAACACCCTCGAGAACCCGGAAGAGATATCGAACCGGCATTGTTGATGACAATGGACGTTGTGTTTATGCTCTCGTCGATATTTCGCAGCGTCGTAGGTGGCCGGAGAGGATTGAAGATCGTTCACGCGTGTTTGGTACCAGTCTACCTCTTCTTCATCCCTCAGCGAAAAGTCTCTTTGTTAAAGGACGAACACCGCACTGGCTTTTTCCGAGTTCAAGCGACTGCATCAGGGTCTTTCGCGGTCGAGCAAACCCGGAGAAGAACCTGTTCGCGTCTCTGAAGAGTTTCATTTAAACTCTACGAATATACACAACTCTTTAACATTGTGTCGCGTTAAACGACCTTCGACCATGAATGCGACAATGACAAATCGACCCATCGAGTTTCTTTTTGGCTTTCGATGTAGAACCGAACCATGTACGATTCCGCTTGGTTACAGTATTCATCGCAAACCTGCTCTACGATCTTGAACAAGGTCTTTCGACAAGTTGGAAATAACTCATCGGTCAATGATCACCGTTCACTAAATTTCGTTCTTTTTTTTTCTTTTTTTTCTTTTTTGTCCAACGGCGATACGCGCGAGGAAAACAAGAACGCTTCTTTCAACGGACACGGCTAATAGCTGAGAATATTTAAAGCTGTAGTAATCGATACCAAACTATTTTTCGATTATCGATTAGTCTATTTTGGACTGGGTTTTTTGAGTTTTCGTTCAATCGACAAAGGCCTTGGCAACGAAAAACCGGACGTTCGATTATCAAGGTCGTACGTAAATTCCGATAGCCTTTCATTTTTCTGGGAATCAGAAAGGTGTACGTACTCAGTAAAGACCGAGTTTGTCATTAGCCAGGTTTCAATGTTATTTTAACACGATCAACGACGATGTTCTAAAAATGAATCATAGCGAGAGAATGAAAACGCGCGTTACCTGTGGGTGAACGCGCCTCGTTAATTAACGAGGTTTTAATGTCCCGGCTCGTTATTTCCCTCGATACTTGAATTTCGGTCAGAATTCCTCGATAAGAATTTTTTTTTTTCGAATTCAGGTGGTCAAGGAAAAGGACCACCGCTACAGCCATCGGACGCCGAAGGCCGGCCATCGATCACCCCCAGGATTAAGACGTCGGTAAGTCTCGTACTCGCCTATTAAAGGTAATGAATTACGAATTACGAATGAAAGAGAATTTTGACCGATATTACCATCCACCCGCAGAGGCTGATAGATACGAGGACGGCTCTTGAACGTGTTATTAATTCCAGGGCGATGCGTTTCGACCTTACGAAACAACCGACGCGGACTTCGGCGAGGTGCACCTGTCTATGCTAATGCGGAAATAAATCGAACCGGAGCGAGGACCGTTTGGGGCTTATAATAACGCATGGAGTTTCGGTAATTGTTGGTGAGAGTAATTCATTTAGTAATTGGTCATGCCCAGACTCGGTGTTATCAATTTATTTGATCGGTAATTATCGTTCATTAGAAAAGGGTTTGGCTATCCCGTCGTAGACGCGTTAGAGGCTACGAATTTAATTACCCACCGAGCCGATCCAACTAAACCCGGTTTTAATAATAGAAATCTATTATTGATATCATTCTCACATGAAAATTATTGTTATTTCGTCGCCGCCACACCCCAGGGCGCTCATACTCTTCTTTATTAATTCCCTCAAGGCCGTAAGACAGAGTCTCATTGACTTTCTATTATCCACACGACTTCAATCTCTGACGAGTAACGGTCGTCACACAAAAAAAAAAGAAAGATCGGAAGTCAATTTAATTCTATAAGCCTGCTTGTCAACGAGGCATCACTTCCGGAAGATCGACCATAGCCGTTTGGTCAATACGAGTCAATCCCCGATGAATAACTTCAGATTTTTTTTTTTCCTTTCTCAAATCTTGGACAGCCGCTGATTGACGGATTGAAAAAAAACATATTCAACATATGATTCTCTAGAAACATTCATATACTCACTGACTTGAAATATGAATAAAAAAAGAGTCAGCTTTGCGCCTTTTCATTTCTATAAGAGAAGAATAACGGTTGGAAGAATTTTGAGTTCCTTCAAGCTGGAGACTGCGGTGATTAAGAGGACCAACACAGCGTGATTAAAAAAATTCTCCCTACTCCAAAAATCATTGATATCTTGTCCGAAGTTTATTACATATGGAAAAAATTGATTCTTTTTAAATCACTTGTTGTAAGGTTTCAGACACACGGTTCAATTCGATTTCGTCTCTCGACGTTTCATTTCCTTCGCAGAGCAATTCTTCATCATGTGAATGAGGGAAACTGAGAAAAAAAAATCCTGTGATAAGTTATGGTCAGTTATCGAAATTTAGCGACAATCTGGTCACTCTTTTGCTGATAACTTGGTCCAAAAATTTTGTTTTTAAATTTCCCTCGTTCAAACGATGAATGATTGCTCCCCGAAAAAACTGAGACGTCGAGAAACATAATCGGATCAACCGTGTGCGTGAAATCTTACGACAAGTGATTTTAAAAAAAGTCAATTCTTCGATGTGTAATAAACTTTGGATAAGATATCAATGATTTTTCCCCCCTTAAGATCTGTGATGATCAAAGTTCGTAATTTCGAATCTGAAAGTTGATCAAGACGGTGGGTAGGAGGTCTTGATGAGTCCCCGAGGGACTGTGCACGCGTTGGTAATCACTAGGAGTTGTCACGTCGCTTCGAAACGGTACAAAAGTTATTGTCATCCTACAGATATAGTAATTATCTTTCTTTGGGTGCGCTGTTTACTCTCCGACAATATTTACGGTTTAGTTGTGCAACGGTTAATGACATTCCCCCCGTCCTCGTCTCGTTCTCTTGTTGTTCGAGTCGAAACGCGCGTATGCGTGGTTCGTGCGTCTCGCGTTAAACGTTCTTAGGGAAAGGGAATTAACGAGGAACTCTTGAACGAACGCGAAGGACGGTATATAGGCTCCGTATCTGCATTCTGATCAAATTCCAACGTACCTCGTGACGGTGGAACAATAAGAGCTCAGAATAACGCGAATAAACCGCCATCGCAACACGACGCGGAGGGCAAGGTCGGAATTAGTCCGAAACCTACAACGGAGAAAATGAACCCCTGATGCTCGGTCAAATCTCCCCTGTGGCTGTCCTACGCGAGGGTGTGGACGATCCAGAACTACACATACAGGGTCTCGAATTACTCACCACCCTTCCGAGTCTCGCATGCGTTCCGTTCACCCCTCTCGCCTCTTTCGTTTCGTCTCGATTCGTTTTACCCGAAAAATCGAAAAATTAGGGGATTTTCATCCCGGCTAGAGTAGAGGGGGCGACTGTCCGCGTGGGGGGGCGGATCGATTCGTGTCTCTGGATTCTTTTCCAAATTACTGAGTGTAAAGCTACGGATTGTGTCGTCACGATTTTTGAACACTTTCGAAACGAGGCAGCGGACTGCGGGAATCCGGAATATGCAAGGCGTAACAAGGGCCTAACAGAGCTGTCAAACCGTCGATGAATTCAATAGCGGACGAAAAACCACCCCAAATCTAGAGCCCCGCGCACTCTTACACCCCGTCACGTAGGGAATCGAAGGTTCATGTGATGATTTTACCAACAAAAACCAGGATCCTGCGTCTGACGTTCGCGTAACCGGCGCCCTTATGCATCAAAAGGGGATAAACTGACCGGTCAGTCGTCACCGTGGCCACTGTGACCAAAGTAAACGGATTTTTCTTCCCTAACTTTCAGGCCTTGTTGAATGGCCAATTTTATAAAGTACGCTAGTATCAGAAGATCGATCTTTGGCAACAGTTTTTACGTATTGATACAAAAAAAAAAAAAAAATGTTGTATAGATCCTGAAATTCAGCCGTCAGAGGCTCCACTTTTTATAAATCGGCTTCTGTGTTTGAATTTGTACGAAGGTTAAACGATACACACATGAGGTTTATACCGTATATTTTCTAAGCGGATCAAAACCCTAGTTTTTTTTCCTCCGAATTCACGTAAGATCTCCTTTTCTCTGACCATTCTTGGATCCCCACGCGCCGCGACGCTTGAGAAAACATTTGGACCACGCGTCAGGTCGGTTCCATGATCACATAAGAGAGTTTGGGGGGGTAGAGGTACGAGAAAAGAATAAGAAAATAACAGTTGACCATAAAGTACCTGCACCTGGCCGCCTGCACCCCTCGCGATGCATGGTCAAGAGATCGTTCGATCTAGGAGAAGGAAATCGTCAACGGTTTCATCCCCGGGCCGAGGGCTTAATGGTCAACCGCCAGACTCGGTTCGATGATAAATAGAATATCGCATAATGCGAGATGGGCGTGATCCGAGGATGGGAAAGAGGACGGAGGATCGCAGCCTGACGGGATTACGTCGTAGGATCGATCGGTATCGCGTTGAAACCCGGAAGACGTACGTCAAAAGACGCCGATTCTTGGAAGCCGATGCGTCACTGTCCGATTACAACTGGTTTTATATCTGTTTGTTGAGATATTATTCACGTGACTCTCATTAGGCACGAAGAAGAATTAGATCCGCGGAGTTTGAGACTGAAACGATCTTGCAGACCCTCGTCCGTCAAACGTGAAACGATGAGTTTTGGGTTAGGCGCTGCAACCCTTCCGAAAACCAATTTGGCTTAATTGCAAAATTCGAGGAAATAGAATGAGAAAATAAATACAAAGTTATAAAAGGTAAAAAGGAAAAAGAAAAAAGAAATGGACGCGAAACCCACCGCTAACATCCTTCCCTTTATTCCTAGACGCCACAGATGGAACGGCCGAGTCTATTCGCACGCCATATGCTCTTGCCAATGACTGCGGACCTCGAAAGAGCAGGTATTATATCCTATCCCGAAATTTTTGCCCTGACCAAAAGAATAAGAAGAAGAAAAAGAAGAAAATTCCCAATAGAAGTGTCGATACGACGTTACAACGTCTGCAGTTTCAAGTAGTAATTAGAAAGAGTCCGGAATTGGGTATAGATTATCAAAATGACTGCATTATAGTCTAGTGCGGGTCATAGACCGGGACTGTAGACAGGATTGTCGCGAGCCACCGTCTATCACAAAGTGGCAAACAGACAAACAAACTCATTATCAAGTTGCCCGCGGACCGTGGCCGGAACGAGGCAAATATCTTCTAATTGCTCCAACTATCTTAGGAACGCGGGGGCAAACATCACAAAGAACAAGTATCTTCGATTATTGTCTGACGATAATTGAACCACGGTAATTAGAGGCCCTTGCCCAGCATAGACGTGACTCTTATGAGGCCCCACTTCGTACCTCTCTAACCGAAACTGTCATTTTTTTATATTTTTTTTCATTCTACCAATTCAAATTCGCGGTTGACTGCAGATAGTCTTGCAGATATTTGGCGAAGTGAGGTCATCTGGGTTTGGGATCTGCTACTCGGAGGCTGAATAGGAAACGAGAGCAACAAAACTGCTCAACGGTTCTCGGAAGATTATGCGGTAACGATTTCTTGATGCTGTTTACGTAAATAAAATTGGTTTGCATGGCGCTGGGGCGATTGAAAATTTGAAGAAAAAAAAAACCGTTGAGTGAGAGAAATACACTCGAGATTGAGATATCGATTTGATTCGTTTGTGCAGGATCGAATAAAGGGGGCAGCGACCGTTGGTCAAACTTCTTATCAGATCAAAATCGAGCCTTTGTAAAACCGTCTGTGGGAATGTGTTTTTCATTTCGTATTTTAAGAGGGAATTTTTTTGGATAATCAAATAGCGACGACCGCTTCCGAAAGCTGGAAGCCTGTTTTTCCTTTGAAGCTGTACGCAGAACTCTTCGGACGCCATTTTCGACGCGCTTCGTTGATCCCCGGCAAACGTCTCTACGTGTTTCAGTATTTTTCCGTAAATACACTCTAACCCGTCAAAAGGAGTAAACAACCGGTAACAATAATCTCGATAATCCTTAGGCCTGTGCGAAAGTGGCGTACGCACGACTCGGAATCCCTCATGGCAGCGTCTTTACAGTTCTACTTACATCTCTTATCTTTAACACCGCGTTTTTCACTGTTTGTTGAACGATCAACCTCTCTGATGTCTTTCAAATACTCGGAAACAACCGATTCTAGGATTAGAAGAGTTTTTTTTTTTGGTAAAAAAATGAAAATAGTTCAATCCTTACAGGATTGTGAATCTAAGTTGCCCATTTACTACGAATTTAGAGTTTTTTTTAATGAAAAAGTACAGATTTTCGTTCATTTTTCAACGAAAAACTGTAAAGTTGGAATTTCTTAAGATATTTGTAGAAAAATTTCATGCGTAGAAATTATTTTCCTCATGAAAGACTTGATTGTGGACATATCGATGAATAATATTGTTTGAGTTTAGAGGTTGAACGACGAATTCTGACAATTTTGATAACCGGGTTTATTATCTGCGTCTGGCCACGAGGTCCACGTGTGGAAAGTGAAGAATTTCAAACGAGAGCGCATGCAAAGTTGGGTTTCTATCTTCTATGAAGCACACTGGAGGCATGTGTCGAATCGAAGAGGCGCCAGACGCCGGTTAAATATTTGCCTGGTTTAAAGGTCCGGTACTCAACAACTACGGAGCGATTATACCCAAGACCACAAATACTAATCGTCGTAAAACACAGAATTATACGGGAAAGATTACGAAATAAAGAAACGCGAAAGATGTTCAAGGGCATAAAATGAAAAGAAAGAAAAAAAAACGAAACGTATTACGTTGTACACACCTTTTCACAAACTTATTCACGGATTAACACTAATCATACTTTTTACAGGCCCCATCGTCCTCGGATCGTAAATCATTTTCCATCTTGTGGAAAATTCAAGCCTTCAAACGATATTTTACTCCTTCAATATTGCAATAAAATTATTCAAAATCCGGTGAAGCCACTATATTCACCAATATATTTGAATAATAAATATAAATCCAACGTATACCCTCCCACAGAAAGCGAGAACTGAGAGATACTGACTAGTGACGTCACAGAATGGCGCGAAAGAGACGCAGATTCAAACTTCGCAGAAATTTAAATCGATGATAAGTTATATATAAGCGATTTGGTGACGATTTATATTCTTTTTCCTGGTCATTTATCTGAAAATTGTTATTTGCGATGATAAAAAAAAAAAAATCGATAACATGTTCAGCTGGTAGGTTTAAAAATTGCTCCAAAATGATTCAACAGGTTTATAGGCAGTTGTAATAAACCAGTAAACGCATTGCAGGGTTTTCTGGACCTGAGGGTAATTCGATTGTTTTTGATTTTGGTACCAAGATTTTATACAACCGAGGCTAAACACCCCCGAATCGTTTGGGATTTGAGGGAAACACGAAACGCTCTGAGCAATCCTCAGGCTGATTCGACTTTACAATGTGCGTCGTGTACAATATTACGAGAATTGTATATATAGGAAACGATTTTAAACGACCGTAATTCAGGGTCGAGAAATTCTGCTCTAGTTTCACACAAAGGGTAATAAAACAGGGTACACCGTACACCCAATACCACCTGGTGCACAATGAAAAACCCCACGATGGTCGTTCAATTTATTTAACAACGTATCCCATGATCGCAGGTAAAAATTTTCTACAAATATTGCTCCAGTTTACTGTCAAAGTCAAAAGTCCTTCGGTCATAAACTGAAGATATCTTCAGTTTTGAATCGAGCTATGAGCGAAGGGATACGAATTTTCAACTCGTTGGAACAGATTCACGCAATCTTTGCAGGATCCTCGGGAACAGGTAGGAGCTAGAAAGGGTTGAGGACCTGGGACCGAGCAGGTATAACGGGGCAACGTATAGAAGAATGGGATAAGTTCTGCAGGAAACCTTGGGGGTTCTGGTTCCGTAAACGTTGTAATAATTATCGCTAAATAATCCTTTTCATTTTCGCCGCATAGTTGGAGGAGTGCATTAGCAGCCTTCGACCCTGCCCGGATATTACCATCGGCCCCTTACGCGGATGGATCTTCAATATTTGTCGAAGTACTGGTGGATTTTGTGTCTCTGTGTTTAGTTGCGATTTTAAATCCTGGGGTACTGTGATTTTTGCCCCGTGGTGCCGGTTTTTATAGAACCAACAAGGCGGGGGATATTATATCGCAATTTATAGAGGGCGGAACGTTTTTACCTGAACAGTTTTCATAATATTTTGTTCGGTTTGTTTGTGAAAAGTCTTTCATCTCTATAAGCCCACTTTCCAATTTACTGTCCCTCTTTTTTTCCTCAGTCTCGCTAATTCTTGTGCTTTTTTCAAATATATATTTTTTCTTATTTATTCTTACCCCCTGACCCGTGACCCTCAATATTCGAGTCTTTCTTTATTAGATTCTCAACGTAATTAAAGACATTTTCATTTACGAACGCTTAATTGACAATTTCTCTCCTCATTAACAGACCCGAAGAGCGAAGGAAATAAGATCCTGAAAGAGGCGCGCCTGTGGACTAAGGGTGAAAAAAAAATCTCTTTCTCGCGTAAGAAATCCGAAGAATCGATGTTTTCAATTTAACTCGAGTTACGAAAACAGCTACAAACAAGAAAATGATAACGAATGTAACGAACTCTCTCTCAACATTCAGAAGCCAGGGAAAGAACAAAAAATAAATAAAAAATTGTCACAATCGTAGCTCAGATCCTGTGGCCATTGAAAACTATCCAAGTTAAACTAAGCAGGTGAAAAAAAATACACAAAAATGAAGCACGTATCGTCAAACAACCGAAATCGAATGGAAACGTATTGTCGATTAATACTCTCGGTACTTGAGATTTAGGTTTCCGATTCACTTTAGAATTGGGTTTTTTATTTTGTTTGCGGTGGCGACAGCCAACCGACGGGGTGCGCCTGGAGTTCACCCATACCGCCTCACGTGTGTCTCACACTGGTTCCTGGTGGCAGGGCTGAAGTTTTTTTTTATCTTTTTTTTCTTCTAT